>VZRW01002765.1:26671-105656 GCA_013398125.1 Aegotheles bennettii
CTGCAAATTTACTGAGGGTACATTCAATCCCCTCCTCCAGGGCATCAATAAAGACATTAAACAAGACTGGCCCCAAGACCGAGCCCCGAGGGACACCTCTCGTGACCGGTCTCCATCTGGATTTAACTCCATTCACCGCAACTCTCTGGGCTTGGCCATCCAGCCAGTTTTTAACCCAGCAAAGAGTCCACCTGTCTAGACCATGAGCCGCCAGCTTCTGCAGCAGAATGCTGTCAAATACATTCCTAAAATCCAGGAAAACAACATCCACCACACGTCCCTCATCCCCTGGGTGGGTCACCTGATCGTAGAAGCAGATTAGGTTGGTTAAACAGGACTTGTCCTTAGTGAACCCATGCTGGGTGGACCTGATCCCCCTGTTGTCCTGCACTTGCCATATGATCAAGATGCATACCTAATGGAATAGGTATCACTCATTGACTGTAACCTCTCTTGCTTTCCTCCTGAATTTTTTCCCATATGCTCACGAGCTTAGCTGCTGAACTTTTTTTCTTAGCTTTCATCTGCAGCTATTGCTGTATCGTTCCTAAGAGATGGCACCCGAAATTGAACATGGTCCTCCAAATGCTAATGCTCCATTGTTCAGGATTCTGTCGTTATATTATCTTATGCATTATTTTTATATCCTCTTATTAATGCACCCACACACCCCATTTGCATTTTTTAACCTTTTTAAAAACGTTTTCATTACAACAATCAAGGACAATGAAGTAAGTGTGGAACAATAGGAGTGAAGAGCTTGATCCTCCTCAGACCTATATCCATTTTATACTTCACTGGTGACACTGACTTTGATTTACACCAAAAGGAAAGAGGGAGGCTCAACGTGGCACAGCTATACTCAGACATCCATTTTTAATAGTTAGCAAGGAATGGGTTTGTAAAATAGTTGCAACACACAACATGTTTGGAAAAGCACTTTTCTCATCAGGAAGGAGGCTTTTTTGCAGACAGAGGAGCGTGGTGTGGGCTGGTGTCTGAAGAGCAGTCTGGAGGCCTGGCTGCTGGCAGTGCTCTGCCGTGGCCGTGCAGAGGAAGCACCGCAGGGTGCCCATGTGTTGGCTGTGTGGTGGTGCTGCACAGGCACTGAGCTTCATTTGGCTTCACCTCACAACAGGGCCAGGCTGGGCATTCTTCATTTTGGCAGTAGTTGTAGCCATTGTGGGCTGTCACCCTCTGCACAGCCAAATCTGATACCTGCCCTGGGGAGTGGGCCAAAGGCAGGGCACCCCAGTTGGCTGCGGGGGAAGGTGGGGGCTTGCTTGGGTAGGAAGAGATGTTAAGGGGAGATGGGAGGTGGCCAGAGGCATGGCCACTCTGCCATTTGCTTGCTGCCAGTGTAGAGCAAGGAACCATTGCCACCACAGCAAGCCACATTTGGGACCTCCCACTCACACGAGAGATGGACAACCAGTTTTGAGCTGCAGCTGGGCAAGGTGATTTCTATTAAATAAACCAGTATTTATGGGTTGTCTGGCTGCAGAAGCAAAGCGTGTGACTCAGAACACCACCTGAGTAACACTGCTGTTAGCCAAGGGGCAGGCAAAAGGTGAAGAAATCCACAAAGCAATCATTCATGTCTGGCTTTCTGGCAGACTGTGCCTTAGCAGCCTCGTCAGTGTCTCTCTTCTTTCCTTAATTGCTTCTGTTTTACTGGACTCTGGATTTGCTCCAGGAATCACCGTTAAAAATTATTATCTGGTGGATATTGATGCCATTGTCTCTGGAGGGACTTTTCCTCACGTTGACTTGTTTGATTCCAGGTAAAGCAGCGAGGTACAAATGATCTCAGGCTTCCCTTGCGTGTCTCAGTTAAGGCAATACTTGCCCAGTTAGGCAAGGTTCATAAACATGGGGTGTGGTTTTACAATACAGCTAATTTAATCTAATGGCTTGCTGCCAGCCAGAGGTGAGTCTGCTCCTCTTGTCAACAGCTTCATGCTTCTACTCCCTTCCCTACTGCAGATCCTGCTGCTTCTTTGACTCTTGCTGAGGACAGTGACCTAGCAGAAACTGTTCACTTTTTTTTTCTTCTGGGTTAGCTTCTCTGCCAGACTGGCATCCTGTGATGACTAGCCAAGGTGAGATGAGCATCAGTGCTGGCACAGAAAGGGACACAGGGTTGCTCAAGAGTGAGGAAAGATAGTACTACAGAAGCATTACATTAATTCAGCTGGCTGGTTAGTAGGTTGTGAATCTACACCTTTGCAACTCCCTATTTTGCTTGCACAGATCAACCACAACTGCCATCAAACGAGGAGGCTTTTCTTCCTCCTTTTTCATTACTAGCAAGATCTGTTTTGCAGGATTGTTATGTTCATTTTTTCAGATCACTCCAAAGACAAGAAGCATTAATGGCAGCAATGGAAACACAGTAGAGAAGAGGGGAAAGCAAGAGAAACAGCAAGGAATGAGATAGGAAAGGTCATCTCTGACAGCAGCAGCACAACATTAGATCAGTAGCACAAGGTAATTGTTCAATCATTTGCTTGGGTGCTCCCAGCAGGTGCAGGTGCCCCTAAGCCAGCCAGAGCTCAGATGGAGAAGGGGTGATGTCGTCCTCTCCTTCCTCAGCTGGGACTCTGGGCTCATTCTCTCCCTGTCAGCTCATTGGTGGCAGCTGCTGGGATGGTTTGGCCCTGGGAACAGCTCCACAGAGGCTGCTGGGAGCTGCATCTGCGTGCACCAGCACCTAACTCCTGTACCACTGCCTGGGGACTCCTGGCTTAACCCATTTCTCCATCCACAAACAGCACGCTGATGGATAGGAGGTATGTGGAGCCAGCAGAGAAATATGTTAGATTATCACAGCACTGTCACCTGCTGGCTATAACCATTTTCTGGGTCCTTTTGGCAAACTTTCCCAGAGCTCAGGAGCATTCTGAGAGGAAGCACTGGGATTCCTTATGCTGGGACCAGAGGAACTTTCCCCTCACTAGCACAAGGGGACAAGAGGACTAAGAAATAAGACAGCATTCTGAACTGCATATCCATTAGCAACAACAGCTGTTCCACAGTGCTCTCAATCCATGCAGGTAGAAATATGCTGTTTAATTATTATGATAATGTAGAAGTCTTTCCCTAGTGCTTGTCCAGCTCACATGGAACCTCCCCTTATATGCAAAACAGGTCTGCTATTTAAATGTCAGCTTGTACATACGTGCCAGCTTGGTGCATACATTGAGCTTTTCTTGGGGATCCAAGGCAGCTGACATTGCTGCCAATATAAATAATTTTGCAGGTTGGAGATTAGTTGGTAAGCGTGTGGTGAGCCTCCCTTATAGCTAATCCAATAGGAGTGCTTTTTTGGTTTATTGGGGTTTTTTCCTTCCCTGTGGCGTGACTTCCAGGAGACACAGAGTGAAAGAGGTATTTCTTTTTCTTTTTTATTTTTTTTTTCCTTTCCTAAAAAAAAATCAAAACTTTTTCATAACAGTGGACATTGCTAGGAACTAAGAAGATAAATACAACATTTTGTAGGTTCAAGGAGGAGTGCAGTTTGTGTACTCCTCCACCAAATGTATGCTAAGAAAAATACTGCTACTTCATGTAATTCCTCTATAGTGCTAAGAAAACCTGCACTTTGAGGCACAGGAGCTACTGCCAGGCTGAGCCACAACATTTTAAGAGCAGAACTTGATTGATTGTTTAGGAAAGCATGTGCTGGGGAAGCTGAAAATCCCCTTGTGTGGTATGAAGCTTTTACCACAAGAAAACTTTCTGTTTCTGGTGTGGTTAGAATTAAAATCCAACTCAAATCCAGTTGGCTGCTGGATTAAAGTAATTCTAGTTTTGTGCCTTTTCAGTTTTGGATTCTGAATGTTTTGGTTTGTTCCATGTTTATTGTTCGACAGGTCTGGGTGATAGCTCTCATTTCTGACTCTACATTGAGGGTGATTTATTGCACTAAGCAGATGTGTGCTGTCTGGATTGTTAAGAAGTCCCAGAGCCTGGACTTAATGTAGGATCTGAGGTAGGAGCGTAGGAAGGCTGGAGATGGAGTGGGAGTGCTTTGAGGCTGGGTTTGGCACAAATGGGCACAGTCAGGCTGTTTAGCTAGGAGGACAGGTTTGCATGCAGGAATATGCTGTGGAGCAAGTACTCTAGAAGCAAACTGGGTCTCTTGTTTCTTAGCCACGTTCCAGTTATATAGGGCTACTCCTGCCCCCCCTTTATGCAATATCCCAATGAAAATGTCTTATTTTCTTTTAAGTGAAACAAAGAATGTATTTCAGCATAGTGTTTAGTTGACTTCTATAAGTTTGGAAAATACTGTAAGTCCAGGTCTGATGTTGAGTAGAGAACGACTGGACCTGGATGCTTGTGGTTGCCTTGAGAAGCAGAAATTTAATTGGATTTTGCACGTGACTTGAGTTTTTTTGTTTGTGTTTTCCCACCCAAAACCTCCTGACTGGGTTGGTTTGTTTGGGGTTTATCTGAATTCTTTCAAGAACAAGCTGCCTCCAGCCTGGAATGCTGTGACAGGGACCAAGGGATAGAGTGCAGCATGTTGCCTCATCCCTGCTGGTTTGTTTTTACAGACATACTGTCATTTCAGCTGGGAGCTGAGCATGTTAAGAACAGGTTTTTACAGAAACTGAAGCGAGGGGAAATGTTATCCTTTTTAGTCACTTCCCTTGGAGAGGGTTAAAGCTACTAAACATTCAAGGGCTCATCCTGCTCTATAGACAAGACCATGTGAACTGCCTTGAAGGACAGAAGTGGAAGGAACAAGTACCCTTTCCTGGTGTCTACCAGCACCTATGCCTCACTGTACCTTGGGCTCCTTCCAGGCATCATAGACTCATTTGTTGACCACTGTTATTTCTTTTGACTCTTCTGGTGTGCTGGAAACAGTCTCTGCTTTGGAAATTGTTACAGCTGTGTAACTTGCAAACTATGAGTAATGGTTTCCTCCAGTTTAACTCCCTCCTTCTCTTATGTTTTCTCTGTGCGTGTCTTTCTCTCTGTCCGCCCAGTTCTGTCTGGAAGTGAGGTTCTGGATCTCAGTGCAGCAGCTTCCCTGGTGCCTTGGAGAGGAATTGCGGGTAAACATCAGTCTCCCTGAACAGGACACTTGCAAGGATAAGCCTGGGAAATAAACTGAAAACTCCAGTAAATACCAGAACATAGAAGGGAATGCTGGCTGGATGGCTGCATGATAAATTTGCCCTCTCCTCATTAGCATCTCTGTCATCTGGACAGATGTTACCACCTACTTCTTCTCCTAGGAAAAAATTACCATATCAACTCTGCTTCCCCTTTCCCTCCCCTTAACCTCACAGAGGTACACCTAACTTTTATCTCCAAGGTGGCTGACTTGATAACAGGTCTGAGCAATTGTTCCTGGTGTGTGTACAGCTCTCCATTCTTCTGGTTCTATTTCAGGCCTTTCTGCTCCCAGAAGTTTGTCTTTTTTCCAGTTATACCTCTTGGTCTTTCAAAACATACTGCTATATTCTACAAACCTTGTCTTGCCAATGTCCTTAGATCATGCTGGCTGCAACACTGCCACCTTCTTCTTCCTTGCAGGCCAGCCAGTGCTATTTCAGTAGGGCCTAGGAACAAAGCAGCATCATGGATGCACACATCCCTTGGCACTTTAATCTCAGAGGGACTGGCGTGTACAATTTGAATCCCTGCAGTGCTGGCATATGGGCTCTTGAACACTCTTTGTGTGGCTGTCCTGTTGGTGACTTGCTGTCCTCTCAACGATTTGCTAATTTTACTTGTATTTATTCAGGAGGGTGTAGCTACTGTTTTTGCTTTTGAAAACGGGCAGAGGTCAAGAGAAAAATCAATTCATTTCAATTGGCTGGAGAAGTAACCAAAGCAGCACTATTTTATATATATATATATATATATGAAGAACTTTAAGCTTATTTAAAAATTCTGCATTTTCGATTCTGTGTGAAACTCAGACTGTTGTGACTCAATCTCTGCTTGAGGGTCCAGGAGGGAGAAGGTGGAAGAAGCTGAATGCTGACTTTAAGTGTGTTTAAAAATGGATGGGAGAGTTTCCCTGCAGATGGATACCTAGTGTGTAGGTATATACCAGACATAATACCCACTCCATGTGTAGGGAGCATGTATACAAATGTATCTATAGGTGTACAGACACATATTCACACATATCTCTGTTTAGTCTCTGAATAGATGGAAGAGTCACTTGGTTCTAGTATTTTCCTCGATTATAGTTGTGGGTGTTGTGTCCAGGAACCTCAGGCTTGTTTCTATGGCAGCTATTCCCAGCTTTTTAACATCCCACCTTCCCTTAATCCCCATGTGGCAGTAAGAGGAAAAGAAGAGTGTTGTGACACCCACACAGAGAATCTGATGGAGGGACTAAGAGCATGGGTAGAGATGTCTGCAGATGACAAGCTCATATGGGAGGGACTTGGGTACAGTAGGCTGCAGCACGGCCTCCAGTGGCACCGGTCTCTTGGCTTTGTGGGGCAGCCCAGATCTCTCACTTTTACTTTTTAATTATTTCTTTTTGGTCTCCTTCTTGCCCTGCCCTGAAGCAGGATTGCAATATCGGAATGGCAGCATGAGCAGGAATGCTAGGGAACCTGTGCTGCACTAGATGGGCTGAGTAATCTCCCTTTAAATAGTCTGGAGGCAGTCTAATGAGCTTCTGTTTCAGGAGCCATGAAAACACAGCCACTAACGTGGTCTATATAAATAGCCAGGTCCGTGGTGGTAAGTAGTGAGCAGCACAGCTGTTTGTTCTGGGAAGGTCTTCCTATCTCCTTCGTGTTGTTGCATGAATAGCTGTGATCAAATTCTGGTAACATTTCTGTTTAGTAGCAGTGCTGCTGCCTTTGCTCAGACTGCCGTGTCGTCAGTGACAGTGAGGAGTGAGCAGCTCCCTTTGGAGATTGACTCCTATCTCCAGCAGCTCCCTTTGGAGATTGACTCCTATCTCCAGTGGCTTTGCATCTGCGTGGCAGCAGGGCTGTGGCTTGCTGGGGTTTGTGCAGCTGGCTTTAGCTAGAATGCTGTTCATACCCTTTTGATCAGTGCTGTGAGTTCAAAGATCTCACTGATATTTATAGCATCTGGAAGGTGAAAACAAGGATTATTTGAATACTTGCTGCCTAGCTGTGGATCTGGATAGAGCATAATGTGATGGTCCTGTCTGAGGAGGATGAACTTACCCTATCTGTGCTGTCCTCACTTGGTAAGCAGAACTGTAAAAAAACCAAAACCTTTTTAACTGAGTCTGTGATAGTTATGCTGGCTAATACAACCTTTTCTCTTGTAATATGGAAGAGTAGATACTATTCTCCAGGTAGGTACACACACTCTGCAATTGCATGAGCAATCTTCAGTTTGCCTCCACCTGGTCCTGGATTATCAAGGCAGCCTTCAAAAACATAAGGATCTGATACACAGCCAATAGCCACTCCAGGGCTTTCCAAGATTGAGGTAAATAGGAGAATCCTCAATGAAGAGCGCAGCAAGTCTTGCCTTGGCTGAGGTAGGAGGCATTTGAATTTCTTACTCATAGTGTGTTGTCATCTCCTCCCTGCCATCCTACCCACTCAATGCGTCAGAGATCTAAGGCTTGGTATTTTTTTAATTGTTTTGTGGTTTTTTTTAAATTCCAATTCCCCTCTCCCTCCCTCCCCCTCCGAGCCTCTCTGAGGTATTCAGGCCTTCAGTTTCTGGTGCATCATGTCAGACATCCTTTCTCTTTCTTTTTTATTCTTTATTCTCTCTTTCTAAAGTTGCTTTTAAGTCACTGTACAGGTGACAAGATTTCTGCCTGGCCAAAATTCCCACTCGATGCGGTGAGACATTGTTCAGACTGTTCTTTAATCTTACAAGAGGAAGGAAGTTCTCTTTCTTTCTCATTTCATGCTCAGTGCTTACCATCCTCATGTAAGGGCATGGCTGGGATGAGGGATTGCCTCAGTGTGTCATTTAAATGGGATTTTAAGCTCATATTTGGCAAAGCAGAAGTTCTGTGCTGGGTTTTGGAAACACCATCAATAAAGACAGTAATGGTCTTCTGAGAGAAAATACCATAATGTTTGATTATCAACAATCTTCTGAATTACTCACAAAAATCCCAGCCTGGGAATTTAATTAAAAAGAGAAAAACAAAGCACAGACAGCTCTTTCATTAACTGTATTTAGTGTGCTTACCTTACAGCACTCCAGTAAGCTCAACCAGGCTGCTCCTGGGGTAAGCCTGGCCTGTGTCTCCAGCTAGCATGCAACACACGAGTTCTCTTTGGAGAAGCACAAGAACAGGACAAAGCTGAAAGCAGCAGAAATTACGTTTCAATGCAGGACAGGTTCCACTGAGCAGGGAGGGCAGAAAGCAGTGGACTCTGCCCCATCACATTTTGCAGGTGGCTCAAAAGGCAATGTTTTTTGTCATCTTTTCCCTAGCACAATGGCTTCATTTCCTGTCTTGAACCAAGAGATGTTGTTCCAGAATGGTACCTGGAGCTATCGAATTCCAGCCCTGCTCTACCTGCCACGTTTCAGCATCATCCTGGCGTTTGCTGAGGAACGAGAGGATATGAAGGATGAACATGCCAAGCTGATAGTGATGCGCAGGGGCATTCATGACCCAACCACGCACCGTGTTCAGGTACCAGTGTGGGGAGAAAAGGGGGAGATTGCCCACCTGTCCTGCTCCCCTGGCCCCAAAGGAGTTCAATGTGTTTGCCCTCTCGCTGTAGGGAGAGGGCAGCTTCTCCTCCCCAGCTGTAGGAGACAAATCAGTCTATAAGAAATGCATGTGATGTTCTAACTGCTGGGATTCAGCCCCAGGCCTGGGCAGCTGTTAGCAGGGCTAAAGCTGCAGGTGCAGCAGAGTTTCTGGGCATGGCTTTGACCCATCATCACAGAGCTGGGGAAGCAGATGAGACAGGTGGGACAAAAGTCCTGTTGCAACGGCAGAGAAGTGGAGAAGAGGCAAAACGGGGAGTGCCACAGGGACAGGGAGGAGTGATTTAGCAATCAGTGACTATTTGCTTAAATTAATCTTCTTAGGACTGACTTCTGGTTTAAAAAAGAGTTGAGAACAGCTAGTGTCCCCACGCAAAAGAGTGTTGTCTGGTTTGTCTGTGCCAGTGAATTGGCCACCTTGTTAATCTACCAGTTATTATTAACAGCTCTCTTGCTGGGTGATTGGGGGTGGTGGATACTCTATTTGCAGTTGCAAATGCATTAATTTCTTGGGGAAAAAAATAGTCATTATATTTTTCTATTCCAGTCCTTCACTGGTGACTGGTTGTCTTAGATTATAGACTCTTAAGAGCAGGAGTCTGCCTAGCAGAAGCAGCCTCTGAGCGCAGCTGCAGTGTCACACCATTCAGGTAACATCCTGTGTAACCCTCTGTAATTCAGTTAAGTAGGGCTCAGTTGATTGTAAACTCAGTAATTCATGTTCACATGCTAGAGTTTCTTAAAATGGAAATATTAATATTCCAAAAAAGTCAATACTGGTTGAATAGGCAAAGATAAGGCATGACCAAAAAGGATAATAAGCGAGTCAGGGTAGAAAAGTTAATTAGTATAATCTTATTGGAAATACTGCGTCTCTTACCAAGCCAATAACACCACGTAGGAAACATTTTCTAATTGCAATGTTAGTGTTAGAAGTGTGATTGTGTTATGTGATATTCATTTAAAGAAAGACAGGGCTTGGAGGGTAAATATACCTGCTCCGCGACCGATTTTCTGCATCGCATGACCTGGGGTCCAAATTTTCACACCAGAGTGTGTAAAGCCACACATTCAGCTCAATCAAGGTGCCTCTGTGTATGCTGGGATGCCCATTCACACATGGATCAACGTGGAGGAATAGAAGTCTGAACGGAAAGGAATTTGTCAGCATCCAGGATACTTGCAAAGGGCTCGGTTATCTAGCTGGCTTCCTAAGGAATGCCAAAAGAGCACAGTGTGTGCACCAGCACGCTTGGACCTCTGGGCATCTCTGTGTGTCAGATACATCCATAACAGGAGAATTTCTGAAAAGTCAGCTACTGTTTTTTAAACGGTGTCATCAGACCCTAGCTGCACTGAGATGCAGAGCTGTCAGCTCCTCAGTGAGCAGTAATAAAAAAGGACATAACCCACCTGTTTGGTGACGTGCACGTGCGCTCTGTCATCCAAATAATCTTCACTTGGGGTTTGTGATGACAGTAATGTCTTCCCATTTCTTGCTCTGTCCATTAATGTGCTTCTCTTCTGTTCTTCTCATGCTCTTCTGTAACTTCTCTCCAGGCATCTGTGCACTGTAAGGTGGATCTATTTGTAATGGTGTGTTTCATTCTTGTCTCCCTTCCCATGGGCCCTGGCAGTGGAGTAGCATGGAGACCATTGTCAGTGCGCAGCTGAAAGGCCACCGATCTATGAACCCGTGTCCTGTTTATGATGAGCTCACAGGGAAACTGATCCTGTTCTTCATAGCCATCCCAGGAAAGATCTCTGAGCAGCATCAGCTCACCACAAAGATCAACTTGGTACGTCTCTGCTACGTCACCAGTGTGAACCAGGGACGCACCTGGAGCGCTGCCCAGGATGTCACCAACAGCACCATTGGCAGGGAGTACAGGAACTGGGCCACTTTTGCAGTGGGGCCGGGTCATGGATTACAATTGGCCAACAGGCCCCGGAGCCTTGTGATTCCTGCCTATGCCTATCGTATCTTGGATCCTAGGCAACACCCCACGCCTCATGCCTTCTGCTTCATCAGTTCTGACCACGGGACAACGTGGGAGATGGGGAACTTCATAGAGGGAGAGAGCGCGGGGGAGTGCCAGGTAGCAGAGGTGCACAACTGTGGTGGGTGGGTCCTCTACTGCAATGCAAGGAGCAGCAAGGGAGCCCGAGTACAGGCTGTCAGCTACAACAACGGGGTGGACTTTGTGGGAGACCAGCGGGTTGAAAAGCTTGTAGAACCTCCCTCTGGATGCCAAGGAAGTGTTGTTGCCTTCCCACCTCCCCTGGGTGTTGGTTGCCGAGATAGTTGGTTGCTCTACACTCATCCTACAGATCCAAAGGCTCGAAGAGATTTAGGAATTTACCTCAACAAAAGCCCTTTAAATCCAGAATTCTGGACAAAGCCAAGCATCCTCTTCAAGGGCCTGTGTGCTTATTCGGATCTGCAGTACATGGGGATTGGGCCAGATGGCTCACCCTTGTTCTCCTGCCTCTTTGAATATGGGATCCACCACCAATGTGAAGAGATAATCTTTGTAATGTTCACTTTGAAGCAAGCCTTTCCATCAGAGTACTGAGTCTCGAGCCTTTCCATCAGCATCCCTCTGAAAACCACCTTTGCTGCTACTTCTGTTCCCTGTCACTTTCAGCAAAAGGTGTTTTGTACTCCTGCTACACCCTCAGTTTGGCATTGGTTGTGGCGTCTGTAGATTATGAAGTCTATTAAACATTAAAACTGAACACGTTTGGTTTTGTTTTCTGTTGCCTGTTCTCTCTTCTTGCCTTTCCCTTTGGCTGCTGTCTTCAGCATCCCGTGGTCCAAACAAGTGTGACCTCTGTACAGGGTCCCTTGCCTTGAGGCTGCTGATGGACTCGGTCAGGGATGTGCACAGGGACCGCATGGGAGCAGAGGGCAGTGATGTTGTGCTGAGCTGTGTTTAGTAACTTGTGGAGAAAGTGCTAGAGAGAACACTGGGCTTACTGCCCTGTATCTGCAGTTCCCTTCTTCAGAAAGCTGCTTGGCCTCTGCTTAGGTGTGCCGGTCTCGCACTTGGTGGAGGACTTGCTGGCAACTCCAGCTTTCAGGGCTTGCTGTCTTCTCATTTCAGCAAGGCTGTGGGCTGCCTTGCTCTGGGGATATTCCTTGCCCTCTTCTGCAGTGGATTTGGGGCTGCCTTGCTGAGTTTCCAGCCCCTCTGGGACTTCTGTCTAACTTGGCTTTCTCCTGACGCCCCGTGCCGTATGTTCTTGCTTGCTTGCCCTTTTGCTTACACTGAACCGAGAAGCTGTAGTTTCTCACGTGTAAGAGAACTGCAGCCTCATGTGCTGCGGCTGCTCCCTGCCCCGTGGCAGTGACAGCAGGACTCCCCCATGTCTGGGGACAGGGCGAGTGGCAGAACTGGCATTTTGCCTGTATCGAAACTGCAGGATCAGGACAGGTCTGCAGAGGGAGCTCCCAATTTACAGTCAGGAGGGGAAATACTCGCTGGTCTAACCAAGTGCTAAGCGATGATCCAGCCACACAGCAACTGCTGTTATCACTGACGACCCAATGTCTTGCCAGCATGGCTGTTGTTAGGATGCACGTTGTTGGTGTACGAGGCAGTGTGTCCAACAAATAACATCACCCCGCTTCCAGCAAAGGGCAAAGGCACAGGCATCAGAGGAAGGGGACCTGACCAAGCATCCTCAAACTGGAAGGCTTTCCAATGTAGCTGGATTTTCAGCAGTTTTCTGAAGGAAACAGCCCCAGTTTGGTGAGAGAGACACTATTCTGAGGCTACGGTGTGATTTGAAAGGAGCATTATGCAGTGAGTAGACAAGAGGAGTGACCAGAAATGAATGGGTACCACCAAGACACATCAGAGCAGATGGAACTAGGAAAGCTTTAGCCATGCCTCTGGACAAAATTCTGCTGTATGAACCAGTCTGTGCTCGTTTGCTGCGTGCTGTATTCTCTGTGTGTGCATGTGTGGAATTGTTCCAAGGAAAATACATTTGTTTGCTGTATTGATGCAGAAAAATACCTGCTTTCCAGAGCCCTCTCAGCGTGCATCCCCTTTGGGGAACACTGGCAGGTCCCATAGGAACCTTTGCACTGTTGCTGCTCAGGTCTGCAAGTTTCTGCTTGCTTAGTGTCCCCACCTGTGCTTTTTGTTGCCAGCAGCTTTCAGGGGCAGTGGGAGAAGGAGCCCTGGTTTTTCTCACTGTCTAGGTTTGTTTCAGGTCACCTGTGGAGGCTGCAGGTACCAAGGGAGTGAAGACATCTCATGGCCTTCACAAACACACCTGTAATTGCTGAGCCTTTCCTAAGTAGCAGGTCAGTAACACACTGGGCTGGAGTGGCAGTGTACTTTGTGGGTATTACTCAAGTGCTCTTTGCGTGGAGGCCAGAGTTTAAATACACCTTTGTGGCCAATAGCCTGTTACTGATGCCTAATGAGGGAATGTTATATTTAGACTCCAGCAAAATTAGCTGCTGTCCTACAGACTTCATCTCCCTCATCCGGCATACTGTGAAACACTTCTGTTTCATGACATGAAAACACATATTCAAGAACTTTTCATCCGAGCAAGCCTGGCAGTGCCCACGATGCTGCAGTGTACAGGCTGGATATACGTGGGGGTTCAGGGTGACCCCTGTGCATCTTGAATGATGCTACAGACTATTTATCCACTGGGTCTGGACAGGCTGGTGAGTTCTCAGCCAGCTGGTACAATACTACCTGGACATCTGTAGCAAACCCAGTTCAGATAAAGTCTTTATTACAGTTTCTGCGAGATAGCTTGGAATAATATCCTAACATGGAGAAAAATAACGTTTGCTTTGTCTGCAGGCTGCCAGGGCTGCAATTTTTGATTATCCAACATCAAAACCTGTCCCAGTTCTTTGTCTGTGGCCTCAGTCTCTCAGGTGAGTTTAAATGAAATACTGCTGCAGCTGCTGCAGTTATCTGAAAGCTTCTGTTGGGTCTGGGTTGGATTTGTCTGACAGATATACACATTATTCTTTTGTTTTACAAGGGCAGCTCTTACACAGTGCTTTGTCCCAACTGAGGGATGACAGTGTAGACTGTTCAAAGCACATTCTATTCCTTGTGGAAACCTTAGGGCTGTCCTGGCTACACTTGTAGTATCACCTGGCATGGGACTGGTGCAGGCTGATCTCTGCACTCCCCTTCTATAACAAACACTCTAGCTCCCCTCTAAATAACTTCTCTAATTTCTTCTTCCTCAGATCTACTCACCAGCTTTCTCCAACACAGACACGAATGGAAAGAAAATGAATGGTGTAAGTATCTGCTGCAGAACAGCCTCTTGTCTCTGTGCAGGACAGAAGTTACGGCTGTCCTTGGGGAATTGGGTATTTCAGGATATGCACACACACGTGTGCTGACCACACAGGGATTGGTCTTTCTCCAGCGTTGCAGAATTCATGTGCCATGAGAAGTAAAACAGACTCCATTTCCTCTTCAGGCAGGGTTGTGAGTGAGCCATTAGGGATCACGGAGCTGTTTATGTTAGGGGACTGGGATTCACCTTTGGAGCAGCTGGAGCTGTACTGTGCGTTCTGCTGGGACTAAGAAGTACACACAGAAACCAGCCTGCACATCTCATTGCCAGAATCATCACGTGCTTGGATCCCATCCTCTTGTTCATGTCTTTTAAATCAAGGGGCTGTGTGTGGCTGGACAGGGGATTCACACATTGGAAGGAAATAGTAACAGCTTGCTAAAAACCAGAGCTGGTGGTGGGATGGGTAGGAGTTAAATGTTAGGTACCCAGCTAATCAGTCCTAAAAGTCTAACCAGGGCTTGTACCTCTGTACTCTCTGCAGTAGATCAGGAGAAGCTCTCCAAATACAGTTTAATTCCAGCAAAACTCACATTGTGCAGCAGCTTTGTCCACTCTGCATTGACATTTGAGTTCATTGATGGAGAACACTGTCAGGTCAAGCAGTGGTTTGACAGTCAGAGCTGCTCTGCTTCCTGCTGCAGCTGGGCTCCAGAGCAGCTACTGTAAGAATCGGAAATGCCAAGGAGCTGGTACGGATAAGGCTGGTGGCACACTGTGCCCAGGCAGCACTGTCAAAGGAGCTGCACAGTCCCTGTGCCATATGCAGACACTCTTCTGAGTGAGGAGAATAGGGTTTGTAACCACTCTGTAGCTTACAAGAGCTTACAGCTACTTTCCATGCAGAGCCCCTTCATGGCATTCAGCATCTGACTCTATTTAGTCACCTGAATCCGTGGGAGTTTGGCTCCTAAGGCCCTGCGTGGATCTGGGTGAAGCTGAAGGGCTGGTCCAGCTGAGCTAATTTTGGTGTGCAGCCAGTGCTTGCTCAGCGTGGACAGGAAGCTCTGCACGCGGCTGTTCTGTTTCCCAGGGTCCTCTGCTGGCTTCATGCTTTTGAATTTCTGGTGCCCACAGTTTAATCTCAACTGCAGAGATTAAACTGGTCGCTGTGGAGCAGATGTCTGGATAACTGAAAGCACCAGGAAGGCAGGCAGGAATGAATACTGGGCTGTGCTGCTTCACTCTCCCTCCCTGTACCCACAAATCCTCACCTCTCCCAGCTGGGCGAGAAGCTGCTTCCTCCTGCCTTGCTGTCCGTGTGTGCAGGGGCAGCATTCCATACAGGATCCAGGTACTGTGGTTCCAGCCCTTCTCCTGGCTCCAGGAAGTGACTGTTGCATAGGGCAGTGTCTGTGACTTTCCTGGGGACTCTCCCTCTGAACTCTTGAGTCCCAGCTCAGCTGCTGCTTTTAGGTACAGCTCAAGAGTGGATGTGCAGAAGCGCTGCCTTCAAAGACAGCGGTTGGAGGTACAGGAGAGGCAGCTGAATCTGCCCTGCAGGCAGTGGCCCTGGAGCAATGCCCTTGCTTGCTGCAAACGTGCCTCTTGTTGCTGTGCCTTGGAGAGGCAGCACCAGTCATGCCCACACAGCACAAGCACAGAGCAGATATACGGACAAAGAAAAGGGAAGTGAAAGCTCCAGTTCTCCCCTCTCTGACGCAGGTTGCCAGCAGTGGCTTTGCTCCATCCCACCTTTGGGCATTTAGAGTAGGAAAGATCATGGAATCCATCTCACAGTAGCTGACAGGGAGCTTTGGTCACAAATCTCCAGAGGAAATCAGCCTCTAAGTCTGCCTCTGGGCATGGGAACATGCAGGGGTAGTTTTTTCCTCAGTTCTTTAGGGTCTCCTCCTCACACCTAGCTAGATGTGAGGACTAGACAAGGCAGGAGTGGGCAGTCGGTGCTAAGCGTGTTCATGCACAGCATGTTTCTGATCAGGCTGGGATTTATTTATTCTCTGTGGAGACCTGTAGTGGGTAGGACAGACGGGAAGAAGATGGAAACTCAAGGGGTCTGGCAAGGGGTTGTAAGTGGGAGAGCAGGCCACCAAAGCCTGGGGGGCTGAATTGGTGGGGAAGCAGGAGGGATCCCTAGCTAGGACCTACTGATACAGAGTATTGGGACATGGAGGAGGAGGGAGAGGCAGGAGCATGGGCTTGCTGATCACTTCAGCTGCAGCATGGAGAGGCAGAGCGGGGGCTGCAGGGACATGTCACGCTCACTCTCTGAGCTGTCTGAGTTGAGGAAGTTGTCCGCGGCTGAGTTTCCTTTCCCTCTCGGTGCTATTGAAACAGGAAGCTGGGGAGCTGAAGCTGCCTGATCGTTACACACAGACACACAGGCAGCTCTGCCAGCTCCTGTGTGGGCATTCAGGTTCCCTCCAGCTCCAGCAATGGATCAGTGCTGGTACCACGGCAACATCACTCGCTCCAGAGCCGAAGACCTGCTCTCCAAAGTAGGCAAGGATGGCAGCTTCCTTGTGCGGGCCAGTGAGTCCATTGCCTCGGCGTACGCGCTCTGCGTGCTGTAAGTACAGCTCCCGCCTCGCGCCCCGCGCCCACCGCTGCCCCAGCCTGTGCTGGTGGTGCCCCCAGCACAGAGGCACTGCACCCCCCGGGAAGGTGCAGCCCACGCTGGAGCATGGCTGGTTTCAGGGTAGGGAAGGGCTGGGAGCAGGGCCAGGCTGAACAAACCCATGTTCTTTCACTGCTGTACTGCTCACACTACTCTTGCCCCTGATTCAAAAGGAGAGAATAATCAAAGGTGCTGTGGCTGTGCTCTAAGGGAATATAACCTCTTGGCCTTTGGAGCCTGGTAACAGCTTGGGTCAGGTATTTACATTTAACGGCTCAAGTACTGAGCTTGGTACCCTTCTTGGCACTTTTCTTACTCTGGTTCTGCATGTGTTTGACCCATCTGCTTGTACAATGCTGTGTCCCATTCAGCAGAAGGCTTGAAATCGTTCCTGGAGCAGCGCACGGTACCCCCGGCACAGTGATGAGTCTACCTGCTTCAATAATGTGGCTCATGGGGTGAAGTAGGGAGAGAAGAAAAGTGCTGGGAGCCCTGACCCTCCTGTTCTGAGCTGGGGCTGGGGACCAGAGAGCAAGGCCTCCAGCCCTGGGTTGGTGAGGGGCAGGTGTGATTCCTAGAAGCAGGAGCACAGGGCAAGAGGAGAGGCTGAAGTCAGTAGGCATTTGACTTTGCATTACAGACAGGTGAGATGGTTGCTCTCAGCTTAGGAGAAATCAAGAGAGTCTCTGTGGGACCGTGTTCTGTCAGATCATCTTTGCTGCCACTGTGCAGCAGATTAATAAAACTTACTTCATCCTTACCCCACATTAAGTCACAAGCAGGTTTCCCTACTGCAGTTTCTTTCTGAAAGTGTCTTTATTGCCGTGGTGAAGATGGTGCTGCTGTTTATAGCTCTGGTCTAACTGCTTGTCTCTGAGGTCAGCCTTCTGGTGACAGCACAGCCTGCTGCAGAGGATCCATCTGCAGCAAGGCACGGGGCTGGGTGACTGCCCTGGCAGTGTGGGTGTCAGAGCACTGGCTGGCAATGGGGGTGTGCACTGAGACCAGAGGGCCTCTGCGCCTGCCTGCTGAGGTGTTTGGAGTAACACGGGGAAGAGTTTTGTCTTCCTGGAGGGAGCAGAGAAAAAGAAAGGTGGCTGCAGGTGAACAGCCAGGACAAGCAGGAGGAAGGAGGGGCAACCATGTCACACAGGCTCAGGGCCTGAGTTGCAAGTCGGGAAACATTCTACTGGAACAGCTTGTTGCTCCATTGGGTGTTTTAGCATGACCCCTTTGATTTACCTTGTAACCTGCTCGTACACAAAATGTCTTTGTGAAGTGCTGGTGGGCATTGTAGAAAGGGGAGGTGCTGTAGAAACACCTACTAACATGCTTTTGAGTAAGTTTTTCCATGGTGAGTGTTTACGCAGCCAACTTTGAAAGCCTTTTGTGACTTGAGACACATGGGATCAGGAAATAGAAACAATATCATGACCAGGATTTTCTGAACCGGGAGCCAAAGGTTCTTAAGCCCATTCTGAGGTGGCTGACATGAATGGCTTGATTAAAGAAACGGGGAGCACCCAACCTCATCAGCCAAGAGCAGCTGGATGGATCTGTGGTGCCAAGGGCTGTTAATTACAGTCTGAGAAATGTCACACAACCTTCTGTCAAAGGACCTAGCAAGCTTTCAGTGTATGCTGGTTTGCAGTTAGTTTGGGAAGAGAAAGGGTTAAAGGTGGTGAATAAGTCTTTCCCTCTGAATGTCATCTTCACAAAACGGGCAGCTTTGCTGAAGCTGAAAACTTCCTCAGAGATGTATCGGTTTCAGCTGTGTTATTGACTGGAAGGTGTTTGAAGTTGGAGCTCTTCAGTTGCTTCTGTTTAAAAAACAGAGAGGCTGGAGACAAAGAATGAGAAAGAGAGAGGGGAATTGAAAGCCTGCCTGCAAAAGGCTTTCACAAAAAAGAGAATTATGTTGAAAGCGAGAAAGTGTCAGCTGTGTGCAGATAAGGAAAACAAAAACCCATGAATTTTCTTCTGAAAAAGCAGTGTTGCATTCTACAAAGCTGTAATATTTATTGGGCTGATCAGTCACAATCTAGTGAAAGCACTTATTATATCATAGAATGAAATAGTGATTTTCCTGAAGAGCTGCTTGAGGAAAACGGAGTTTGTATAAATATAGACAAGCAAGGGAGGTGTTTGCAGGGCCCTTGGAGTGCCTCTGCTCCTCTGCTCAAACTGAAGAGCCACCCCATGTAACTTGGCAGAGAGCTGAGCAGTCAGCACAGGCAGAGGGAAGGCTCCTCCCCGGCATTGCTGTCCTCTGCTCTGCTGGCCACCCTGCCCCATAAAAGGCAAGAAGCAAAGCCTTTTTCCTCCTCCTTTCTCCGTGCCTGGATCATTCGATCTGCCAGTTTATTGACACAGAAATGGGCTCATGAGCTTACCTGGAGGGGAGCGTCTGGGTCCTGAAATCAAAAAGTGCTCACTTAGGGTCATCCTCCAGGGCATCTCCTGTTGGTGGTTGCTGTGTGGATTGCTGCAGGTTTTTCACTTCTAGAGAAGACCCTCAAAGGCCAGCTGTGGCTTTGGGATCCCCCTGGGAGGACACTGCCTGTGGGATAACCGTTTCCAGCCTCCCAGGGGGGTGGCTGCTCTCCTGGTGTACTCAGCACCAGGCCTAGCACAGCAGCCCTGTCTGGCATTGCCAGGCTCTCCCACTGTGCACATCATCACCTGTGCATGAACACCTACAGCAGGAGAGGGAGGAGAAAGCACAGTCCTTGTCCCCCTTCCTCCTCTGCTTGGTTGAGAGGACAGGGAGATGACAAACACTTGGAGATATGAGAAGCTGAGACTCATGTTATATTTACCTCCCACATAGTCAGCCTGAACAGTGGTTTGGCAATTCTGAACTTGTACCTGGTTTTTAGGGAGGACCTGGATTGTGGCAGTAATTGGGATCACATAACTTGACAGTGAGGATGCTGGGGAGAGAAAGCCTAAGGGTAGAAAAGGAATAAGAGTTAAGAGGCCCAGTCTTCTCCACCCATGTGCACTAAACTAAGGGACTGCTAGAGAGAATTCCTGCTTTCAAAGTGCTCCTCCCTGCTCCTGTCTCGCCCAACAGCCCTTCTTTCCTTGTTCTTCCACAGATTTTACCTGTTCTCAGCTTAAACCTCTTTATGAGTATTATGAAAGCAGCCTGGTAAGGCTTGTGTGCTGGGGCACCTTCTGTGAAGGTAGCAAGGAGGGTCCTCTTGTGACGCAGGAGCCATTGAGCTGCTTTGTTTATCAGTTTCATAATCTCCACACACAAATTTTCTCTCATCAGCTGCAAGAGCAGTTCTGCTTAGCCCCGTTTGCATATCAGCAGGAGGAAATGGTGTAAGAACACTGCATTGACAGATAAAAACAAAACCCATACCCTTCCTCGGGGCATATCCTCATCTGGCGTTGATCACCCTGGGCTTGGTGAAATTAGCAGCCTTGTGGCAATCCAAAGCAGTTAGGGCTGTCTGCCACTTCCAGCTCTGTACCAGATCCTTAGATGTTTGAATGAATATGTGCCTGTGAAATGGTCTTACGCTGCTCAGTGAAGTGGTACTGAGCTCTGGGAGCAGTTCTGATCCTTCTGTGTCCTTTGCATTACTGCCATCCAAAGATACAGGTTCATGTGGATACATGACAGAATCGTCCAGACACCCTGGAAAAACTCAGCTATGATTTATGAGTAATTTCTTTTCATTTCCAATTGCTCTTTGTGTGTCCTTGTATAAGGCTGCTTAAAATCCTGGCAATCTCTCTTTCTCTCTCCTGCATGGAGTGATTCTGAAAGGCACACGATGAATAGACTCACAACATAATTGTAAAAGAGAGGAGGATGTTTTATTGATCTGTCTGATCTCCCCAGCTGGGGAGCTGACCTCAGCCCACATTCCATGACAATTCCACAGGTAATGCAGTGTTTCTGTTACAGCCAAGGAAGCTCTGAGTGGGTTCTGTTTTTCCTTTGAGAGGAAGGGGTTGAAACCAGCATAGTTTGCTGGCTTAAAGCCATATTGTATGTTTTAACTGAGTGCTTTGCAGGTGATTTAAAAGATTTGAACAATCTGTTGTTCACTTGGGAGAAAGGTAAATAACAGGGTTTTTTTAGTAAACACTTCTTGGGCAAGCTCCACAAAGCTCAGCAGCTGCTGAGGAAGGTCATGCTTACCACCTTACAGCACTGCTCAGGCTTCCTTGGGCTCTTGTGCATTAATGTGGTCCTCCACTGGGCAAAAGACTCCTCCACCCCCTCCAATAAGAATCTAAATGAGTTTAGGTGAGACAAAACAGTCATTGTGGATGATCTGATGTACATGTACAGTGTGCATCCACACCAGGATAGAAAGGTGGGTTTCCATTTAGGTTGTTTGGGATTTGTGCATGGAAACATGCTTAGCAATCAGCTGAAATCTATTATTTAGCTGAAATCTATTATTTGTTTTTTCCAGTACAAGTCAGTGCACATACTAGCCCTTCAATTTACTCATTCGTTGCTGATTTTGGCCCTGTGTCTCTTGGATTTCTGCTTTTTCATTCCTTCCTGAGACGCCCACCCTGCTGACAGCTAGAGCCATTTGGTGTTTTCTTTCTTTCCAGCCAGAAGAAGAGTTGAATAACTCACTCTGAGGCTGATGCTGATATCACTTTCTGCAGTGACATCTGCAAACAGGTCTCGGTGACCAGGAACACTTCAGGTTTGTGTTAGTTCACAGACTCTAGGGAAAGAAATAAAGGGAAACATTTAAAACTCTTGGGTGTGAAGCCATCTGTGTGTCTTGGGATCTTCCAATACCTTTTCTCGTGGGGAGGGGTGCCACAATGCAATTCCCTTCTAGAGAAAGTTTAACCTGGTCTCCTCTGGTCTGTTCTAGGTTCCGGAATTGCGTTTATACCTACCGAATTCTGCCTGATAAAGAAAATAAGCTAATTGTCCAGGTAAGCCATGCTGTGTACCATTCGGTCCCACAAAGATCCACCTAAGACTGCTCATTGCTTTTTTCAAAGTAGTTGAAGAGAAAAAGGATATAAAGTGCTAAGCTAATGTCACTGCTATGGAGATTTTAGTCTCTGGTCTGCTGCTCTGACCATTGGCACATGCTTTAACCTGTGCGCCTTCAATTCAGTGGCTCTGCCATGTTTTATAGGACTGAGAACCTCAGCCCAAGGAATACCTTTTCCTCTGAAGCCAGCTTCTTATCAGTACATCATGGGTCTTTTCCATCCAAAATGGCATCACAATTTACCTACACCCAGAGAATGTGAATTGAGTTGTGGTCTTGGGATCCAGAAAGTACCAGGATTGAGTGCCTGAGTTTCAGACCTTATGTTTATTCCTATTCTGTTCTAGGATCCTGAACAAGCCACTTCCCCTTCCTGTGCCACCTCTCAGCCCTTGTTTTCTCCATATAGATCATGAAACTTGGGCTGGGGAGGGTGGCATGGTCTCCTCCAGCCCTAAGAAGTGGGCATGGGTTCACTAGCAGGCAGTGGGGGCTGTAGCCTACATCTTAGTGCAGTCAGTGCTGTGTGGGCATTCACTGTAAAATGAGATGGAAATGCCCCTGCTACCCAAGTGCCCCACTCTGCCCTGCTAATGCAGTGGGTCTACCTTTGTTCCTTCCTAGTTCAGATGACAATTAGCTTCCCACACTAGAAATGGAGATTTCTGCCAGCTCCACCTGCAGCTCACACAGCTCCCATGGTACTTATGTATTTTCTGATCTGCCTCAGCATCAGTTTGAGATCTGCTCGGGCTGTTCTTAGGAGCCCCACTCAGATGCAGCTCTCCACAAACACAGCTGTATGGCCACTGAGGCCAATTCCAGGCTCTCGGCACTGCTGCAGAGGACCATGTGCCCAGGGCCAGCCAGCAGCATCAGCGCGGTGTCCCAGCTGGCCTCACCAGCTTCAGCTGCTGTCCCCAGAGCCATTGAAATACCTCTGCCTCGCTTGCACTTCTGTTTCTGAGGAGGAACTGGCAGCAGGACACAATGCCAGACTTGACCTGGGTCTGTATGCGTTCCCATGGCACGTCACCAAGGTGAACCCACCTTCACAGAGCCATGCAGTGCAGAGGAACTGGTGCAGTCCCAGCACTTGGCTGCAGTGAATAACCTGTCACTCCGATCTGGCTCCACACCACATGCTGCAGGCTGTTTGTCATAAGACATGATTTTTTTCCCCACCATCTGATATACCACAGCCTTATTGTCCTCAATAATGTGTTTTGGTGGATTGTGCTGGTGTCACAGTGTGCTGTGGTGGCCAGACAGGTGTCCAGAAGGTGATACGGTGTTCATCGCTATTTACAGGACCTAGAGCAGCTGCTGAGATCAGGATCTTAACTGTGCCAGATAGCTCACAGGTGAAACCTCCTGGGCAGGGAGAGTGTTGGGGAGACCTGAGGCCCAGGGACTGGATACAACTATCCCAGCCCCACAGCAGCTCTGGCAGAGCCGGGATGGGAGCTGGGCCCTGTCAATGATGCCCTTGCTCTCTGCACTGGCACCGTGATGGGGAAGGGAACTTGCAGAACCCTGCCTCTGAGTGGGCTTGGGGTACCAGTTTGGCAGCTGCTTTGTCTTTCAGAAAACAAGCACAGAATGATCATACGTTGGCTTTTCACCTGTGGGAGAAAGGAAGGCCAGTGGTTGCCTGCAAAAGCATCTACACAACTCCACGCTTTGCCCTTATGTGCCCTGGATGGGTCTTGGCAGCCTGGGCAAGCTCTGCCCCCCTCTCTGCCTCAGCTGCCCTGCTGGTGTGTCATCTGAGCCACACTGAGCATGCAGCCTGGCCCACAGCCTTTTCTGGAAGGGCACAGATGCCACAGGATAGCAGAGGGTTTGGGATCTGCACCCAGAGCAGGGTGGCTGTGTGGTGCAGGCAGCTCCCCGGAGCGTGTGGGGCTGCGGGCTGCTCCTAGCACCCGCCAGCCCAGGGATGGGGTGGACTTGGCCTGCAGTTGTGTGCACTGCTGCCCCGGGAGGTGCCAGCTACATTTCCCAGTTTGTACCGGGTCTGTAATTGTTTCTGCCGTGACAAAGGGCCTGTTTGCATGCACAACTATTCCCTTGGTCCACAGACCAGAGCACTGCAGCTGTAAGAGACCAGCATCGCTCCCTGCTGTGACAGTGGGCAGCTCTCGTGCTGGATCGAGTTTTATGAACAAGGAGGAGGTGTGACTGATGTCTGTCAGCTCAGGCTCTCCCCACCACACGCACTTTCACCCCTCACCTTCTAGTTCTCTGTAGAGAGTTCTGCAGGGTATTATTTACAAATAGATATGTCCTTGTCCTCTCTGGGGAGTGATTATTGTGCACCACTGCTGGATCCAGGCAGTGTTATTAGGACTCCATGGGACCTTTCTGAACAAAACCTTTTGAAATCCACTGGATGTGTTAAGGCAATACTATCTACTAGAAGTACACCCAAATGGGTTGATAATATTCCCTTGGGATCTGTGTTGGGCTTGTGTTGTGAGGGATTTCTCTTGTTTATGTGTTGTGGGATGCAGAGGGACTCTGGTGGAGTACCTTTGCGTGCTGGGTTGCCAGGAGCTGTAGGTTGAGTATCAGGAGTAGGCTAAATAAAGTGTGCTGTTAACTCATGTTTTGAAGACACAACACCTCCCCTTTTGTGCTGCTTTATTGCAGTTCTGTGGGAGAGGCAGGAGAAGGGGGCTGGCTGCTTCTGGGAAGAGAGAGACACAGTGAGAGTTTGTAACTGAGGCTCAGAGCAAAACAGTTCCGTGTTTTTGGCTGTGGTTCTTGGCACGTTGTTCCAGCTGAGCCAGACTTTTTTGGTTGCTTGTCTGTTGACTTTTGGATAAAACAAAAACTACTTCATGTGTATTAAAAGATCAGATTTTCGAGAAGAATAATTCTGCTGTGCAGGGGTGTTAAAAGCTGTTGATTAGGAAGGAGTTTTGACTTTTTAAAAAATCCCATTAGAAGGGAAAGAACCTACTAATCCTGTGGAAATAGATCAGGTGTTAACACAGCAATCAGTAGGTGCTTCTCATTTCTGGGTTTGAAAAAAAGACAAACCAGACAGACATAGGAAAGATTCATTACTAAACACAGGGATAAGCCTGTATTAGTTACAAAGATGGTCCCTGATCGTGCAGTGTGACCTTTTTTGCCAGCACAGCACTCCTTCCTGAAGCTACCAAACTTGTCTTCCTGCCCAGGTCTGGGCTGTTGTCTGTCAGGCATTTTTCATGATGACAGCAGGTTCAGATGTGTAATATCACAGCTACGAACACAGCACTTCTGACATGGCAGCTCTCCCTCTGCCACTCTCTGGAGTTTTTTCACATTTAAAGATGCAAGTTACTTCTCATTTTTTTGAATCTTGAAGAGTAGATGTCATTTTTCTTTTTTTTTTTTTTTTAAATTAGAGCCTAGTCCAGCACTCAGTCATTTTTTGCATGGTTAAATTAACTGTTCACGTACAGGTGGCAGAAAGGGAGGTGCATCTTTTTGCATTCAGAGGTGCACAGTTTTGCATTCAGGCTGAAGAAAAAATATTTGCATAAGTCCTCCCAGCATTTTGTGGCATGCTACGTGATCTGCCATCAGGTTTCTGCATCTGCAGCAGCTCTACAGCAGTTAGCTTAGTCAGGAACCCCTCTTGCCTGCCCTATCTGGAATCAAACTGGTATCCCCCCAAAAACACACTAGACCATAGGGGTTACAATCAGAGATTATTTTTTTTAAAAACACAAATATAAATTCTTTCCCTTCTTTTCTGGAACTGCTGAATTTTTCTCCTTCCATTATTGGAGACTTCAAAATAGAGGCAAAGAAATCCATGGCTTAGATGGATCAAACTTGCATCCTGGTAATGAAAACATATTTAAGGAGGGGGGAGGAGTAAAGAAGCCCCCCTGAAACACGGGATCTGTAACAGCAAATAGAGATCTTTGTCCTTAGGCTGAGAACAATTAGTCATTGAGATAGGTCAGAGATCCAGGAGCAGGGGCATGAGACTGGAAATGAACTGCCCCTGAGTTAGCTTTGCTGCTGCCTGCCTGTTGGGCAAGTCACAGCTGGGGTTCTTAGCTTTCTTCTCTGTAAAAACAGTAAGATTTTCCCTTGCTTAAATGGGGAGGCACAATTAATGCAGAACTGTTGAAAGTTTGGGCGCTGCACGGTGTAACCATGTTTGTGTAAAGAGGGGCGGAGCAGCAAAGGGGTCCTTGGGCATCACCAGGTGAACTAAACACTAGAGACAAACTAAAGACACTAAATTTGTCATTCTAAGCCAGTCAGTTGCCATCCAGCTTCACAGAGGAGAAAACTTTCCTGTGCTGTTACATAAAGCATCTTGTTTATACAACTGAGGTGTCGATATGACCCTCATCACTGCACAATCTGAATTCCTTGTGATCTGAGCATCTCCTCAACCAGGG
Organism: Aegotheles bennettii; assembly: GCA_013398125.1. NCBI lineage: Eukaryota > Metazoa > Chordata > Aves > Caprimulgiformes > Aegothelidae > Aegotheles > Aegotheles bennettii. The sequence goes on from VZRW01002765.1 coordinate 52,720, forward strand.
GAAGTGCTCTTGTTCCCATTTTACAAACGGGGAACTCAGTCCCAGTCTGAGGATTGGGTTACCAAAAATAATTTTAAATAGCTGTCCCTTGCTGACCTTATCAGGATCGGAGGATGTGTGTGCTGCATCAGTGTTCATCCCCTCTCATTTGAGATGTGCAGTTCAAAGCTGTCACGTACTCAAAGCTGAGTTGTATCTCTGTAGTCAGTGGGGAAGAAACAGGTTTCTGACCTGGGAAGGCTGAACTGTCCATGGCAGATCCTGTCTCTCTCTGTTGCCTAAAGAGCCTGGAGAACCCTCTTAAACTGCCAGACTTGGAAGGCTGTAGCTGGGTAGGGAGATTCCCATTACAGCTGACTCGTGTTCAGGGTGAGAAGGTTGAGGTCAAAAGCTGCTGTTGAAAAACTGTGATAGTAACTGTGATAGTAACAGATTAGGCCTCTGCCTAATCCTTTACCCTCTATTGCTTTTGTATACTGTAATTTTGCAAGGTCACCCTCGAGAGTATAAACTGCTTCATGTTCATGTGTGAGGGTGCTTGAAAGAAGTGGTGAGAAGGAAGAAGCCGTCGGCGTTGGCTGGTCAGTGAATGTGGGTTGGTACAGGGTGGTGTGGTACCACTGCTAAAACCCTGTGATCTCAATAGATTTCTGCCATGCCAAACAGGAGTTCACAGCTTGTGTTATCTGATGGCTGCTTGGCAATCTGGCAGCAGTGCAGTCAGTCATTCCTCAGTGGCCCCCAGATTGCATCTTAGTTTATGCTCACAGTCTATCAGATAACACTTCATGGGTCGCTTGCAGGATCAGGCACTCACCTGGTGCCACTGTGGGGAGATGTCCTGGTGGACAGATGTCAACCTTGTGCAAACGGGGCTGTCACCAAAGATGTCCTTGGTCACTGAGGGAGAGTCAGCCACTTAGTTGCGGGAGCAGCCTTTAGCTTGTGGCTAAAGGTGGAGTCTCCTTACGAAACTGGGGCATCTACAGAGCAGGTTTTGGTAGCTCAGTGCCATGGACACATTTTACAGTGGTGTGCTGCCTCCTCCTGTGCTGTGCACACAGTCAGACCATGGAGTTTGGGGAAGACACAGCCCCCAAATGCTTTCCTAATGTATTGGCTCAGTCACATCACGTTCCCATCCTGCAACCCAGAACTTGAACCCGACACATTTGTCCACCACCTCAGGGCTCAGGCCTCACCGACCACTGCTGCTTCCTGCTGGCAAGGGTGCTCTTGCTTCCTCCTCCTTGCCATCCTGTTTGTTTGGTTTATTTCTTGTGTCACCCTTAAGCCTGCTCTTCCATTCATGCTGCTACAAGAGCTCTTGCCCAGGGTTGGGCACCTGCCTTGAAATGCTGTGGGCTGCTGAAGGTGGAGGATCCAGCTCCCCACAATGCCTTCAGTGGTGGTTGTGTCTTTCGGTTCTGGTGTCACCACTGGCAGAGACAGAGCTTGGCTTGAGCAGGAGTTAGGAAGCACTTTACATTTTCAAGCAAACCGGAAAATTGAAAAAAATGCCTTCAGGTGAAATGTTTCATTTTGAGCTTTTCAGTATTTATCACAGTGCTCAGTGCTGCCAGGATGTTGAAGAAAAATGTTATTTCAGATGGAAAAGCTGCATCATCCTTTTGAAAAAGTCCAGAGAAGCAATTTTGAACTTTTCACCCTTCTTTTATTTTTATTGTTTTTATTCAGGGGGGAGAGGAGGGTTGAATGAAGACCATGCCTTGCATAGCACATGCTCCAGCCCCCTTAATTTTTTTTTAATAAGCTTTGGGTTTTTTTTTCTTTGAGCAAAACTGTTTGACGAGCTGGTGCTCCAGAGTTTGACAATTTCTGTGGATTACCCTGTTGTGAGAAGCAATTGCAAAAAGCAGCTGCCTTCTCACACTGTGTAAGAGGCTGTATTACAGTACGGGAAACAGCAGTGTTTTTAAAGTTACTGCCTGTCTTTTTCTTTCTGCTTCACCTTCCTGGGCATCTTCCTGTGCTCTGTGGGTAAATGTGGGAGCTGTCCTAGTGCCAGATCGTCGTCTCTGTCAGCGTGAGCACTGCTTGCCCTCGTGCTCAAACTCACCATTGCTGCAAGGGCTTGCTAAAAGTTACTGACATTTCTACTTCCCACTTGTTGCAAAGGGAGTGTCTGACCCTATTTGCTTTAGGTTTGTCTGACTCCGGTGCCAGGTGCCCTGGCAGCACTGTTGTACATTAAGTGATCATCTAGCATTTTTGGGGTTTTTTTCTGGTAACTTTTTCCAGTCTGATAGAGGCTGTGTGCAACAGGAAGCAAGTGGTGCTGTGTGAGCAGTTAGAAAGCAGGCCAGCAGCTGTGACTCACTGCATCAACTGACACTGAAGCTGGAGTCCCAGAAGGTAGGAGAGCCAATAAATACTGCGTGTGGGGTTTCCTGCTGGAACCCTCCCTGGCCAGCACACTTCTAGAAACAAATTTTTGGGGTAACATCTAGATTTGCACTCTGTCTGCATGTGGGTTGGCTAAATATGCTGGAAAGACCAAAATCCCCTGTCCTGGGACTGGCAAGGCACAGAAGGAGAGGGCTGCCCGCTGGCGTCAGCCACTCAGCAGAATTGTCCCTGCCTCTGGGCAGAATTTGTTCTGGCCTCTGTTTATGAGTCCTCCAGGGTGGAGCTCGGTGTGAAAGCTTCATCCAGCACGCTAACCTGCTCTCAGGACACGGAGCTACAGCTGCCCATCCTGCCAGCGGGATCTGATAAGAGCGTGAGTTTAGGTCAGTTCCTGCATTCCTGGTGTCACCACTGGTGTCACCACTCTGGGGAGAAGTGTCTGGCTGTGGCACATGTGGTACCAAGTCCTTTGTGAGACCTTTGCAGAGAGATGCAAAGTTTTTGTCCTTCTCTTTGATACTGCACTGTAATCCAAATTTGCCATGCTGCTCTGACATGCGTGGCCAGCAAAAGCTTTTCCATAGTAAGGATTTTGTGATTTGCCTTGGAATTTGCTGATCTAGCTATATCTGACCAAAACCTTTCTACTAGGAAATTGCACTTGAGCTGGTTTCAGTGGGAGATAATGCAAAACAACATCTTTTGGGTGACACTCCAGGAGGATGCTCGGGGGGGTGGGACACACCAGCTGGGCAGGCGCACGCCAGTGGGCAGGGGTGGGTGCATTTGGGCTGGTGTGCTGTCGAGGGGAGAGCTGTGCCAGCACCAGGCGTGGTGCTGGTGTCTCTGGCAGGCAGAGGGGACCTGCTGCCTTGCTGCAGGGGAGGGAAGGGTTGCTGTGCAGAGGCACAGTAAGCCTGGAGGGAGCGTTTCAGCAGGAAGCAGAGAGAGGGTCACCAGGGGAAGGGAAGGAGCCAGGAGGTGCAGTCCAGTCTGAAGGTGAAACTGTGTGGTCCCAGCAAAGCTTTGGAGCTCTCAGCCTGGAGAAGAGAAGGCTCTGGGGAGACCTTAGAGCACCTTCCACTACCTGAAGGGGCCTCAGGAAAGCTGAAGAGGGATTTTTTTACGAGGGCGTGGAAGTGATAGGACAAGGGGGAACAGTTTTAAGCTGAAAGAGGGGAGATTTAGATTGGCTATTAGGAGGAGATTCTTTTCTGTGAGGGTGGGTAGACACTGGCCCAGGTTGCCCAGAGAAGCTGTGGCTGCCCCTCCCTGGCTGTGTCCAAGGCCAGGTTGGATGGGGCTTGGAGCAACCTGGTGTGGTGGGAGGTGTCCCTGCCCATGGCAGCGGGTGGGACTGGATGAGCTTTGAGGTCCCTTCCAACCCAAACCAGTCTGGGGTTCTACAAGTTGGGGACATCACCAAAGAGTTGAGAGCTCATCAGTGGGCAGAGACACAGAGCTTCTAGGGGCCAGTGGGATTTTATGCTGTGTAACAATGACTTTCAACAAAAGTTAATGCTGAGAATGGGATTGATTTTACCCCAGTTACTACCACAGAAAACTTGCTGTGTTGGTGGTGCTCCATTGGCACTGAAGGGCTGGGGTACAGTTAGGGTTATTACTTTTCTTGGATAGAAACAAGGGACAAGTGGACAACCAGGGAATAATTAGGAGCAATGTCTCAAAACGTGGTTAGGGGAACACATTTCCAGTATGCCCAAATACATAATTTAATGATATTAAGCTTGATTTTATTACTGAAAATGGTAGATATTCCATTTTGAGTAATTTTCAATATAATTAATGGTGATTTAAATCAGTTTCTAAAACTCTTTGCAGTCTTTACATGTAGGACTGAAAAAAATGCAGTCAGGGCTTAGCCAAATCTGTGTACTCCATGTTTCTGCAAGCTATCCAAATCTGTTTATACAAGGAGAATGTTTTTTTCCGCTGTTGCATCTGAGGTAGGAATAAACGTAATGCATTTCACAGGTTTCAAAAAACTGAAAGAAGCAGCATTTAATAAGAGAACTAGGTGTTTCCTGAAACAGGCACGTTCCTGCTACTGAATCTCTCGGTATACAAAATTCTTCATACAAACAAACCATATCCAGCTTTTGTCTAGTTTGAACCCTTCCAGAATGTTTCCAGTTTCCTGAAAAAAAAAATAATATATAAAACCCCAAAAAACATTCAGAGGTGGTGTCTTAAATCAGGTTGAATCAGTTGTTCTTCAAACTCCAAAAAAATGAAATCAGGTATTTGAAAGCTAATGCATGCCATGAAGCAAATCTCTTTTCCTTTTATCTGGATGTGGTTTCAGATAAAATTTCACTCCAAAGAGTGAAATGCCAAAGAATGTCATCAATTGCTCTTCCAGTTCACCCTCTGATAAATGTGTTATGTCATAAAGCCTTCACCACACTCAAACAACTGAAAATTGTGAGTGGGCAATCCTTACTGACTGTACAAAAGCAACTTCCAGGCACTGCCAAATACTTCCAGGTTGGGAAGGTAAAGATTAGGGCTGTTAAACAGTAACCAGTTTAGCAATTATTCTTTTAGAAGAATAATTGTTTCACTGTACTGTCCTTTTGAAAGGCTTTGACCACCCACAACCACATCCCCAGCAGCTCTTCCCTGCTCCGCTGGATCTTTCAGTTCCCACTATGAGAGCTCGAGTGCACAAACGATCGAGGTTGCTCTTGGCCCAAAAGTGGGGCAGGGATTTTGGCTGGGGGACAGGAACGAGTGGCTGGGAGGTAGCGGGAGCCACAGCCTCCGACTGCACAGAAACTTTCTCCAGCAGCAAATACACTTGAGGAAGTTCTTGCTCTCCCCTCACCCCTCCTGCAGATGTTTCCATCCCAAATGAACTGTTTCTGTGGGCACGTTTCAAAGGGAGGGGCAGTGGCCTTTGCTTATGGACTGAGAACTATAAGAAGCATTTATTATTATTTTTTTTTTAAATACACTTTTCAAACTAGCTACAGTCTTTTTCAAACTAGCTACAGCCTGTGCTTGAGAGGCCAAATGTGTAATCCTGACTGAGCTGAGCACCTTGGGGACACACACCACATCCCCAGGCGCAGCAAAATGGAAATTTTCTAATTCTAAACCTCTTCTGGCTAATGAGGAAAAACAGTCAAAAACTTACACAACCAACACTATCAACAAGAAAACATTCTCACTTTTCAATAATTTGATGGATGTTAGCTTTATTTATTATCAGTCACATAGCATTTAAACCATTTGATTGTCTTATCCTTTTTATATTTTATATTTTCAAAAACAACTGGTGCAGCTTCGTAACTGAGTGTGAAGTATTCAGGGAGGTGGCAGAATATTCCCCTTCCAGCAGTGTGGTAATGAAGCGCTACATTTTATTGCTCCTGTGCTTTGAGGCACCACTGATCACAGAGAAAAGGACTCGTTCTCAGGCAAGTCTTGAATTGTTGTCAAAGAAAGAGAAGCTAATATATTGTTGGTGGTGTATGAGGCTTTTTGTCCTCATCATTTAAGAAAGGAATGAGACTTGGAAAACATTGCTATCGACTGTGTTCCCAGTGAGTCTTATGGCAAGTATTGCCATCTGTATGAAATTGTTTCTGTGCTTGTTACTGACAAGGGGCGATGCCCTTCCTTCTTTAGAGACATCCCTTGATTTGCTGCTGAGATGTATCATTGAAGGCTGCAGCCCCCATGCAGAGATGTAAATCACCCAGCAGGTCACAAGTAATGAATGCTTGTGGCTCCAGTTAGATCTTGCTCACTCAATCTGCGCTGCAGCCTTCGGGAATGGGACCAATAGACCCTATGTGTGCCACAGCTGATTACTGATATAAATATAAAATATAAAGATACAATCACCTTTAAACAATGTGTTCAATTAAAAGCATTGTCCTGGTTGCACCTGTTTTAGATAAATGAGGTCTGGTCCACCAATGCTTTTCACATTTATCTTTTGGTGGTTGAATCTATTTCTGTTTAAAGTTTTAAAAGAAATAGAGGATCATTTAGTTTTAAGATTGATGCATAAATGAAAAGCACAAGGGACTTCATTTCAAATGTCAGAATGGTTTAGGGAAACGAAACAGACTTAAAGACAGCTCAGATTCAGTCATTTCAGAGTCCCTCTGGGAGAATGAAGTCACAACACTGCTTTCAGGTGTTCCCAGGTCTTTGCCCCACTGTCTGACTTCTTTTCTCTTCAATTTGTAACTCCTGACAGAGTCTTCCATCTTGCTTCTCTTCTGAAAGTCTAAGTTCCTTTCTCCTATTCCATCCCAGGTCTCTAAAGCTCTCCTTTCCCAGTATCTTATGAGATACCACCACCCAGCACAGCTGAGTTCAGCAACCCCCCGGTTGGAGTGTAGCAAAGCTCTCGATGGGCTGGCATTGCTCTGTGTTAGCAGGCTGTTAAACCTGAATTAAAATTTGCAGATAACTCTGGATAGAGCTCATTCTCAATGGGAACATAACGACCTGTGTTGTTTAGAAGTCTTAGTGTAATGCGTTCTTGGTGGTCGAACATGGTAGATCCCACGTGCAGCAAGCACTGGTTGTTCACAGAGGTGCTAGGTAGCCTTTCCAGAGGTTTGTCTTCATTGAATGCCACATCCCTCTGCATGCAAAATCAGCAGCCTTGGCTTGTGTCCAGTTTTAGGGGGCAAAGTTTAACAAAAAATTTGTAACGCCACATCTGCTATTTTTATTCCCGAGGTGCAGTTCAGGGCAGGATGTAAGAGGAGAAGGTTCGAAGGATGTTTTTTGTTTGGTTTTAGTTTTGTGGTTCATTTTGTGAAGTGACGGTGCTGCTTCAGGCTGGATTCTGTACCTGGTCAATTAGCCAGTGTGGCTTCTAATTGAGTAAGGGGTTATCTTGCTCATGCAGTAAATGAATGAAATAAGGGACAGTCCTGCTAATGACGAGTGGTCACCCTTAGTGACACAAAAAGAGAAAGCAGTTGCTGTAGCTTAAAGCCTGAGAAATTTTGCAGGCTGAAGACAGGAAACTGTAACACCAAGGTGCTCATCCTTGTCTGTGCATTGCTGTATGGCTTTTAATTATGCAGTGCCAGAAGGTTACGCAGTGTCAGGTGGTGAATGCAGCTGTTTTACCTGCACCTTCTGCCTGCCTTGTGCTGCCTCAGCAGTCTATCTTCAATAAGTATAACTTCTTTAATCTTACATTTTCTCTTTTCCCCCAGGTATTTTGTGTAATTCATGCATATTTAGTGCTTGGTGTCTGTTGAAAGTGGGATCCATTCAGCTCAGAGGGCAGTAGGACAGGCAGAGAGCTGATTACAGACCTCCACTGTCTGTTAGAGGAACCCCACAGAAATGGAGTGTGGGAGCGATCTGAGCTGAGGGTCCTGCTCTGCTGTGCAGGCAGAGCCAGGGTGGGCACGTGGTCACCTGTCTCAGGGAAGAGTTCTTTCTTGTAGGACTTCAAGCCCCTCACACTGTTGCCTGGGGATGTAGTTATTGCCTCTGTAGGGGGAAAAGCTGAAGGGCGCTTGGGAATTTCCACCAAGAAGCAAGTATGGGTGACCTGCACTGGTTTCCCTAGCCCAGTTACTGTCAGCAGTGACAACAATGTGACAACAATGACCTCCACAAACTGCCTTCAGAAATGACAACTATGGTTGCCTGCTAGTTCTTGAGAACCCGTGTTCTCAAGCTTGTCTTGGTAATCGCTAGAGCTAGAGACTTTATGGAGAAATTAAAGTGGAAATTTCCATTTGACTCCAAGCACTGAAGCATTTCGGTGTAAAACCAAAAAGCACAAGGCTTGTGATAAAATTACAAAAGTTGCCAGAAGAAGCATACTCCAAAACTTCTAACTTAAATTCTACCCACACACTACAGAAGTGCTAGAAAAATTGCATCAGATCCCCATGGATCTGCAGTCCTGGCTCATTCATCACCAACTCATCTGACTTGCACCCTGCAGCTAAATTTAACACTGGTCCTTCATGTTCTGTCATGGAACCGTACGGTTGTGTGCTTGTTGCTGATGTAAATCTTATTTATTATAACAGAGAGAAATGCTGAAAGGGTTGGTTGCTCAGGAGGTTTCTCTTGGTACTGTGAGTAGGATCATTGTATACTGCATTGGTAAAATCTCTTTTGATGGCTAGAGTTTGAATGGTTTATTCAGTGCAAAGGACTACCTCAAGTACATGGTGTTGGTGCTTTCTATAATTGCTTTGTGTTCTTGCTGGCTTCTGTCTAGATATATTAGTTAGATATTTGGCAATTAATACACTTTTAATATGGATTTTGGAGTGCTGGAGCAGAGTAGATTGGGGTCCTTAAGTACGATCTAAGTACATTATTGTTATGACCTATGTCTTTCTCTTGTGTGGGAGAAGTCAGGTTCAAAAGACTTCTATAGGTCCTTTACCTTCAAGAACTTGTAATATGTTTTTCTTTAGGATGTAGAATTTTAATAAGGAACTTGAGATAAAAATTTGGCAGCCAGCTATACTCTACTGAGAACTCCTTTCAATATTCCATCTCTTCAACAGGCTCTTTTAATTTGCAAGAGTCCCAGTTCTTCCAGTGAACATGACCAACCTTTGGGCTGCCAGAATGAAGCCTGAGTGGGATCACATAGAGGAAAACTCTAACCAGGGCCAGAAGAGATCAGAGATGGCAGATATGGCAGTCAGGATATTTTTGAGATTAACTCACACTGGGCTTGCATTCTAGACGTAGAACGTGTTCTGTGCACACGAGTGTGAAAGAGAGTGAAAAACATTTACTGTTCCCATTTTTTTATACATATAGTAAGAAAGAAAAGAATGGTGATGCAGTCCCAGTAATTCATACACAGCATCTCTTAAGTCAATGATATGCTTAAAGAAATGGAGTTTGTGGCAGAGGCAGTATGGAATGGTATCCTCCAGTTGCATTTGAGGAACAGAAGGAGTTTTATAGGATTGACAACACAGTAATTTTATTTCTTTTTTTCCTCTTTTAACTAAGTTTTTTTTGTTTGAATGTCTGATTTTTCAGCCAGGAACACAAGCTAGAAATAATACATAATTAGTTCTTGTTAAATTGCAATTCCTTGTTTCCGTCCATGAACAATCTCTTTTAGAAATTCTGAAGCCCTCTTTCCCAGAACTGTCAAATTTCCATGATTTTCACCCAAAGTCTTAACTGTGAAAGGCCACTGTAGCAAAAGTGATGTGAATAAGCAGACTTGAGCATCGGGAGCAAATGGTATGGGGAATGAGACAAGAAAGCCTTTATCTCTCATCTCAGAGGAGACAGGGACTATTCACCTTCCATTCCCTCCAACGTAATTCAAGTTACGTAGTTTGCAGCTGCACTTACACTGTGCCCTTCTTCAAAAAATTCCTGTCATTTTTTTCCAGGTGAGGAGGTGCTGCTCTGGCAACCCGCCAGCATCCTTTGCTCAGATTCCCTGGATTCCTCCCCTGCCTCTTCCCTCGTGCTCGATTCCCTGCCAGAGACCCTCTCGCTGAGCTTTACCTGGCCTCTGAGCCACCCTGCCAGCTCTCAGGGTCCCACTGTTTATTAAAGTCCACTCCTTTGCTGACCCTCCATGCCACAGGACTCCCCTTTTCCTCAGCCACGCACTTGCTCATCTCCCTTCATCCTCCTTGTCAGCCCCATTTCTTCCCAGCCCCAGGTGTGTTCAAAACAGAGTACCTTTTCGGGGGGCTTGTGTTTTGGGAAGTAGCTGTTTTTCCCAGCTGTAATTCCTGTCAGTGATCCCATTCCTGTGAAATGCTCCTGGAATTTCTTTGCACAGGTTCTAAAAATAAGAAGTGTTTTCTAACAAAACTGAAACACAACCAGGTTGCTTTAAAACGCTTCAAAAAATCATTTAAGAGGAATTTCTTAGTTCTTGGGTTCAGCTCTTTAGTGAAAAATCTTGCCTACATGAGAGCCAAAAGTAAATTTAAAATTGCCACCCAGACTTCCTGGCTAACAGACAGTCTTGAAGACAACTTTTTTTCCAAACCCGGAAGCCTAAGCATTTTTATTTCGAATCCAAAAGGAAAGAAGTTCCTGCCAGGCTTTTGCACCGAAGTAGAAGCGACCTGATTTTCAGCTTCTGTTTAAGCTGGGGGGTATTGCAAGAATTTTATAACTTTGAGAACCTACTGACTGTTACTGAAATGCCTATATATGGGTTTAAATGCCTGTTTTAAGGCACTCTGGATAGAAAAGATTGGCCTTAAGCAATATAACCAGATGACCAGTTTCCTAGTTCCTCCTTGCGCCTTGGCTCAGGAAAGGAAAACACTTCCTCTTCCTTATGAGGGCCCCAGACTTCCTGTGCCATCTATTTATACAATTGTTGTAATGAACCCCAAGTTAACCACTTCCCTGCTTGCCTTAGCATTGGCTTTACATCTTTAAAATCTCTTTTCACTTTGTGTCTTTATACTCTACTTGTAACATCTCCTGAAGGTATGGTCAGAGTTGCTTCTCAACAAGCCCATATTTCAGTATCTTTGTCAGGATGTTCTGCAGTCCAGAAGGCATTCCCTGGAGATGATGATGAAGAGACTTATGTTGAGCCCTGTTGGTCTTTTTACACCAGATGCAAAAGAAGATGAGATGATCTCAGCCATATGAAAACCTGTTGAAATGTTTAGGTGGATAAATTTGGAAAGGGGATCACAGGATTTAACCAAAGACCAGTGTTTGAAGCCATACCTGCTTTCACACAATGAACCCAGGAACAAGTTGTAGCTAGTTGTGTTAAACCATTGTACAGTGAATGTACAGAAGACGGAAGGGAAATTGGTAGCTGGAAGGACCTGCAGAATTGAGGGCAGCTTCTGGAGGACAGGAGACACCAAGACATCATCCTGTGGGAAAGGAGGTTTCCATTGAGATGACTGGGCTGGTCATGACAAGCATGAGTGTGTTCAGTTTTACCCATCCTCTTCAAGGATATAGCAGGATCTGGACAAAGAGGCAGCAGGCAGATTTGCAGAGGGCTTTCTTTGCAGGATTAGGGGTGGCAGAAGGCCTTGAGAGGTCTCTGAGCCCAGCATTTGCCCTGTTTCCAGGCTGAAGGTGCTGCACTGCAGCGCTTCCAGAGACGTGGATGCACGCTCTCCCTGCATAGCCTGACTTCCCTGTCTCTGCTTGGCGTTCCCTCAGATCTAATCCAAACCTCTGCTGCAGAGCAAGCCAGCCACATCTGCTGTCCTTGGAGGACTTGCAGCCCAGCTGCTTGCCATAAGAGAATTTAAAACTTGTAAGACTGCTGCTGTGGTGTCTCCAGGCTGTCCCTTTGCCAGACTGTACCGGTCCCTTTCTTCTGAGCTTTCCTTGTAAATCACATTTTCCAACTCTTCAGACATCCTCATGATTTTTCTTCTATGGTATTTGTACGTGTTCCATAAAAAGTGGTGCCCTAGGCTGGACAGAGCAGTCCAGCCAAGGCCTTCCAGCACCAAGTACAGTGGAAGAGCTTCTTCCTGCATCTCTTGTGATGCTCCCATCAGTAGATCTTGGAAAGACTGGCTTTTTCTGATGCAGTTTCCCACTGTAAGATTTCTACTCAGTCTCTGATTCCCTATTATCCAGATGCCTTTGTGCAGTTCTGCTGTTGTATGGGCTGTTCCCTGTATTGTCTATGTTCACGAGGTGTTTCCTTTCAGTATGTTATGGCTGTGGTCAGCACAAGGCCAAGGTACTGGTGGCAATGCTGGGGGAGCCCCGTGGAAGGAGAGCTGCTGGCCTGTGAGCACATTCCTGGGGATGTGGTGTGTTGCCATGGAGATGACACTTGCCATCCATGTTTCTAATGACTTGGAACAATTCACTTTGCAATTAAAACAAGATCTATGCTGTGATAACCCCAAGGAAACAGTTACGGAACAAAGGCGGGGGGGTGGGAAGTGGATGCCATCGTTGGCCCCAGCTTGCTCTGAGCTGCCCCATCCCACTCAGTTTTAGAGAATCATGGAATCATTTTTGTTGGGAAATATCTTTAAGATCATCAAGTCCAACTGTTAACCCAGCACTGCCAAGTCCACCACTAAACTTTTTGTTTGCAATGCCCAGTTCTGTATCTGCTCCCTGGCTCAAAAGCCAGAGCAAGTTTGTATGAAGTTCAGGCTCTGTTCTGCCTGGCTGCTGTCATCCAGCATGGTTGTGTCCAGGATGTCCAGCAAGGTCTTGCTTTTACTGTTCTCTCACCCCACTCAAACAACACGTGGTTTGTGCTGTGCCTCTGTGCAGAGGGAGGCAGAGCAAAGCAGTGTGCCCTGCTCTCTCTCGAGGAGAATGGGAGATCTGGGGGTGCCTCAAACGGAAAGGAGCTCATTCCATAGCTCAGGCAAACAGGCAGAGAGGGTTGTTGGGCACTGCTTTGTGCTGGAGAGGCACAGCCCTTCCCACGCACTTCCTCTGTTGAGGTCCTTGCAAATAATAACAATTGTAGTACAAAAGAAAACGAGTAAGAATGATCCATCAGACTTTGCTGCCAGGCTCTTGTGATGGTACAGCTGATGTGTAGCAAGGTGGTGCTGGCACTGTGGCTTTCAGGGCACACGAGAGAGCCCTTGAGCTCCCTGGCCATGAGCAGAACAGAGCAGATTTGAGGCTCCCCCATCCTTCCATCTGTGCTTGGCCATGGCTGGTTGGAGCTCCTGACCCCACCGGGTCCCCCTGTCCTTATTGCAGCTCTTGCTGTCTCTGTGCAGCTGCTCGGGACATGCTCAGCTCCCTGCTGAATTCTGTCTTCAAATACAAAAGCTCCAGGCTTTATTTTTAGTGTATGCTGAGGGGAGTTGGTCCTTTTCATCCTGGCTGTGCTTGGGGATGGTGGGCTGCCAGAGGAGCTGGCACCACCAGCATGGAGACTCTCCTCTCTTGGGAATGAGCAGCTGGATTCAGACGCATGCAAAACCCAGCTTCTCCACGTGGCCACAAGCCCCAGTGATCCACGAGAGATGGTGGGGTTCATTGATAGAGCTGGCTGGAGGTGGTGGCTGGCTGTCCTACCAGGATGGAAGGAGTGCATAACAGAGGGGCTTCCCACCAGCCTGCATGTGAGCTGGGACTTATGGCCACTCCAGGGAGCTCGAGCCAGACCACAGGATTCAGACCACTCTTGAAGCGCAGTGCAATGAGTTAGAGGAAGGAGACCTGTTACAAAATGCTGCTTCTTCTGGTTACCACAGAGACCAGCACGGTTTGAGAGACTCAACTATCCTTGGCAGCAAAAAGTGCTAATTCAGCCTTTCCTCCCACTTGCATCAATGCTCCATTTGGCCTGGAGAGAGCTGTGCAGGGCAATCCGGCTTCTTGCAGGAGAGCAGGAGCTGAGAGGTAAAGGAAGGCTGAGAGGACAGTGTCTGGGTGCAGTGGGTGGGAGGGGTGCTGTGCAAGGGTGAGATGGAGGGCTGCAGGGTCAGGGTGGTCTGGGAAGGCAGACAGACATTGAGGTCTTTGGGAAGTGAAGCAGGAGTGTGAAGATGACTTGGGAAAGCAGAGGAGCAGGGTAGGCTGTGGTAACTCAAGAGGTGGGAGAGAGCACCGATGGCAAAGCGTTCCTCCTGCAGAGGTGGCAATCCCTGACCATTGAACTTGCCCTCCACGTGTTTTAGGGTCTGTGTGCACTCTGATGGGGCTGATGCCTTTTCCCAGGTGCCCTTTGGGGTAGCTTAGGGCAAAGCAAACTGTCACAAGCGTCTTCTCTCGCGAGCTCCAGCCCATCTATGGGTGCTGTAGGTGGTGGGCAGATTAAATCCAAAGGATCACAGAATCACAGAATCACAGAATCTAAGGGGTTGGAAGGGACCTCGAAAGATCATCTAGTCCACCCCCCCTGCCAGAGCAGGGTCATCTAGAGTACATCACACAGGAACGCATCCAGGCGGGTTTTGAATATCTCCAGTGAAGGAGACTCAATGTCTGAAGGATGAGTGCTGCAGTGACTGGGCAGGAAGGCTGAGCATGCTGCCATCCTGCAGTCAGTGCTGCTAACAGTGTGCCCTGGGCTGTGGGGCACTGCTGGCCACAGCTGCACAAATTACCACAAAAACGGGGATTTCGGAGCAGAGGAAGGGACTGCAGAGAAGATGGAAGAGAAACATGGAAGCAACTGGCTGAACTATTCCAGGTCTGTCCCAGTGCGGTGCTGTGACTTCAGGATCCTTTCACATGATGGATTAGAGTGGGCTGCTTTTTTCCTTGACAGTTTTCCCTGATTCCCAGCCTTCACAGTTGGCATCAAGAAGTAGAAGAGGACCGAGATGTGATTTGCATCCATTGGTGTAAATCAGAAATCACTCTGATTGTGCTGAGTTTGTGCTGCCCTAGCAGAGCAGGATGTGGCCTATGCTGTTGCAGGCCTGTGAAGTTTTAACCAGTGATTTTTTTCCAACACCTCTGGCCTCACAAAAATATAATCCAGTGTTTGCCCAAGCTCCACTTCCAAGCTGAATGCAACGTTTTCCAGTGTGCGAGAATAATAAATCTTGATAAACGCAGGAACAGCTGGGAGGCAGAAAGGAGGCTGCACAAGCAGAGCTCTCAGAAACATCAGATGTATTTGTTACAAAAATGTGTCTTGCTGTGCCTTTGAAGACATGCAGGTGTAGTTAAGAATGAAAGATACCTTTGATGGCAGGCCTGAGGGCACTGAGGGCTTCAAATGTGGTTCAGTATTGTCCTAATTTCTGTCCTGAGATTTTAATCTTTAGGAAAATTAAAAGGAAGTCTTGTTGTTGCTGGGACTCGCTGAGGACATTTTGCTGTGTTCTGCTCACTGTGGTTTATGCTATAGCAGTTTTCCTGTTTAATCTCTTGGCTTTGCTACGTTTGCCTTTTAAACAAAAAAGTTCATGGGCAATAAGAAATTGGCCAAACACAAATGGCAGGTAAATCAGCTTGTTCAAACTTGTATTAAAACTTCATGTGTGTTAATTTTTACAGCCAATGATTGCAATCCAAAAAGAAATTAAAACATCCTGCCTGTTAGTCAGAGGCAGAATGTCTAACTGGCTGCATAACAAGTTATTTCAAATGAGAGGCAAGGCTCTAATTCACTATTAACTAAGCATGTTTCCTGTGCCAAATCTAGCCTTATGCCTGTAAAATAGTGCAAGTCAAGGGTGATCAGGTCTTCCTCTTGATTGCCCACTGCTGCTCTACCCCCAGACGTGAACAGTTCCCAGTGTTGCTCTTTAAAATCAAGAACAAGAGTCCTGTGGGGCTGGAAAACATCTACTTGGCACTGCCCTGCCCCTGCTCCTGGATGCTTTGCTGCACATGGAGTCAGGGCCTCCTTGGGTCAGTGTCTCTGGGAAAACCTCTTGTCCAGAAAGCACCCTGCCAGGAAGGGCACCCCTTGTGAAGAGAGATCGGAGCTTCCCTTACGTGGTGGTGTTGCCTTGGGTTTGGATGGTCCTTAAGCATAGTTCTGGTGGCAGTGCAGAGCTCTTCCTTCTGGCCAGCCAGGAGCTCTGTGCTGAGCCACGACCATCACTTCTCTGTCCTCAGCAGGGCCCTGGGCTGAAGCCACGGGGCAGAGCTGCAGGGGTGGCAGCTGTTCCTGCCTGCTGAATCCAGCATGCTCCCTGTTCATGCCAATGCATAGATATAATTGCTCTGAAGCTTTGCCTCTGAAGACCTCTAAAACCTTATCCCTGTGTTTGCCCCCTGCAAGTATCCAGTTCCTGAGATTAGTGGCCAGGGCTGTGCTGGTGACAGACTTAGTCACAGTTAAAATTCAGCTGGTGAGCTCGGTGTCATGCCTGATGCATTCACAGCCCTCGCCATGTCCTGAGCCTCAGCTTTCTGAACCTTCCTCTGAGCATTTTAGTGCGTGACAGCACCTTGCTAGCTTGTTTCATTCAAACCTAATTCCGAGCCTTTGGCTGCTGGAAGGGATGCTAACGTCTGGATTTAGACATGTTTATCTTGCAATTTCACAGACGAATTCTTCCTGGATACCACAAGATATGACACAGTCCAGGGATTTTGTGCTCTCTAAAAGAGGGAATGCCAAATGTAATCCAGGAGAATTCTTTGTTTTTAAAGTCTTCCTTTGCTTTGGAGCCAAGCACACTGAGTCGAATGAGAGAGCTCTTCCATTTGGCTCCAGCGAATCTTTGAGGTTGCCATTTGTGCTGACACTGGCTTGAACGTGTGTGTGTATCTGTTTCTGTTTGTACTGCCCGAGTCAATCTGTACAGAGCCTGTGGTGGGATGGGCAGTGAGAGCTGGGCTGGCTTTCTCTGGACAGCAGGAGTGGGGTTTTCTCTATGACTTTGTTTTTCCTTCTGTGAGGAGCAGCGTTTCTGTGGTAGGAAATCCCAGACCATGACAGCTTCTATGTTTTCTTTCAGGCATCAGAGGGTGTTCCTGTGAAGTATTTTGAGAACTTGGAGGAACTGATAGAGTTTTACAAGAAGGAGAACATGGGTCTGGTGTGGCACCTCAAATATCCAGTGCCACGGGAAGAAGAGGAGGCTGCAGATGAACCAGAGGAGGATGCTGGTAAGAAACCCATGCTGTGACTTGATGATTCAGGCCCTTGACACTTAGTCTGGCACAGAGATAGGCAGTGCAGGCAAGGGGGTTAGAGCATGTCATGCAATAAAATTGAGTAGAACATAGAGAGACCTGAGCTGGCAAGACCTCAAGGCAGAGTGGTCATGGCTCTGGGGTGGTACTGCCTCTGGAGCACCATTTTATCTCCCCCGAGGGAATGCATTGAGACTCCTTGCAGAAGTAGATTGTATCAGGTGCAGAACTGACTAACCTGTTGTCCTTCACCTGGACTCAAGCTGGTTTATGTCCAGCCATCTCATGTCTCCGTTCCTCTCCCTGCACTGTGTCTGTAGAGCCCCTGTCTCAGCAGCAGAGATGCTCCCCTAGAGACTTAGAGCACATCTCTGCAGTGCCACACACCTGCAGCTGCTGGGGGTCCCAGGTCATCTGAAATGCAGGCCCCTTATCTGCTGTGACCCAGAGGATGTTTCTAACAGCCATAAACAGAGGGCACGGGTCCCGCAGTGGCAGAGTCGATGCACAGAGGCAGATGTATAATGACAAAGTGTGATTGGCATCATCCCAACTATTTTATATAAAATGTCACTGTGGGTTCCTGAAACTGGTCTTGGATCATTCCTTGGATCTGTCATTGTTCTCCTGAATCCCAGGGGAAGGTCATGCCCACAGAGCCATCCTTCCTGTCCTTTCTGACGTCTGTCCGGAAACGATGAGAGTTACAACAAAACCTGTCTGAAGGACACTGTCCTGTGACAGACAGACAAAACCTGTGACAGACAGACAGGCGTGTGCCCTGGAACAGATTGATGTGCCTGTGTGCATTTATGCAATCCAATGGATCTCTGATAGGAGCTGGAAGACTTTGGTATGCGATTCTCATGAAGAAACAGAACAAAATTTTGCAAAGCTGCTCAGGAAAGATGTTCCTGGTTTTTGGCCAGCTGCACCGAGGCTCCAGCTCTCAGGGTGGGGGAGGGAACTACAGCAAAAATAATACACAGAGAGGCGAGCAGCAGGGGATGAAGTTCTAGCCAAGACTAAGAGCCTGGAGATGGAGCACTGGGGCTGGGCTGCTCATGGAGGAGTTGAATTTTGTTAAAACACTTTCACGCTGGAGCCATGCAGGGCCTAGACATGTCTGTCCATCTTACACATAGAATGGCAGAGGTGGAAGATGAGCATCCAGATACCCTGCAGATGCACCACCAGCTGTGTCATTGCTCCATGCCACGGTGGCTCTGGGAATCCCAGCTTCTGCCCAGGAGCAATGGATCAGTTTTGGGGTTTTTTGTAAGGAAAATTCCACCATTAGGAAATAACCCAACACCACCTCACAACTCAACCAGCTACATATGACGGGTGTAACAAAGTGTTGGAGCAACTGGTGTGAAAGAAGTGTAACCATGGTTGGGTTAAATGGAGATGAGCCCACCCTTCTCCCAGGAGAGGGAGGGATGCGGAGCAGCAGGATGGCCAGAGCAGGAGGACCTTTGGTGCTTCCAGCCTGATGCCCACAAGACCAGACAGGATACTCAGCCCCTCCATATTGGATTATGGGGTCTGTTTTCTCCATCTGTGTCTGCTTGCTTTAGCTGTCCACTTCTTTCCATTAGCAGCTTCTGGTGCTCTGTCTATCATGCCCCTCCACCCATTCTGCCCCAGTAGCAGATATCTGTGATAATGATACAGATGAGGTACAGAGTCCCAGAATGGTGGGGGTTGGAAGGGACCTCTGGAGATGATCTAGTCCAACCCCCCTGCCAAAACAGGTTCACCTAGAGCAGATGGCACAAGGTGGCATCCAGGCAGATTTTGAATGTTTCCAGAGAAGGAGACTCCAGCTATGTTCTTGAAGCATTATATTCAAAGTAACTCGTTCACCTTCACAGCTGCTGTGCAGATGGGACAGGCAAAGGGATGCTGCTGAGGTTACACTGCTAGGCAGAGGCATACGCTGCCTCCACAAGAGGTCTCAGCCTGGCAGCTTAGACCACTGGTCCCACCACTGACATCCCTGAGAGCAGGACTGGGCCCCATCAAGCCCTGAACTTTCCAGCTCTGAAACCATGCAATCAGAGCCCCTTCAGGAGGGGTGGCTTCTGCAGTGAGTGCCAGGGCAGTGCCCCGGGGTGAGAGGGGGATGTCCAACTGCTGTGCTGGGCTGACTGTGCCTTTCCCTTCCTCCTTGCCAGACCAGGTACCCACCCCTCCTATCCTGCCCCCACGCAACATCCTCATGGCACTGCCGAGCAGCGAGACAAAGGAGGGATCCTCTCTCCCTGAAAACTCCAGGGTGGCAGATGTTAATAAACTGTCCCTTCCTGAGACACTACTCCAGCGACTGCAGCACCAGGACACGAGCAGGTGAGGATGGCAATTCACGGGGCTGCAGAACCAGCCTTCAGCCCAGCTCTGAGCTTTCTGGGGTGCTCTGTTTGGGACAGCTGAGGGCCTGTGTGAGTCAGCCAAACTGCTGCTCGTTTATACTACCAAATGAAGGACAGAATTGGATCCACAGTGTGTTGGCTACTTGTTACAGCCTTGCTGTCTTCTAGAAAAAAACACTTTTCTGAAGTATTAAAATCACCAATAGGCTTTCTCTACTGAGGTATTGTTTTCTGATATAAAGTATGGTAATATCTGAGGGAACTCATAGAATCATTATGGTTGGAAGGGACCTCCAGGGTCATCAAGTCCAGCCTTTATCCCATCATATTCCTAACCATCAGACCATCAGACCATGGCCTCAAGTGCCTCATCAACCCGTTTTTTGAACACCCCCAGGGACGGTGACTCCACCACCTCCCTGGGCAGCCCATTCCAGTGCTATGCTGTGTATTACCCAAGTGCCTGAACTACAGATTGTATCAGAGAACACCAGCCAGGCCTCATAAAGCATAAACTGGTGTGTGGATTTCCAGGTACCCATGCTGATCTACTCCAGCTACAGGTCTGACTCACATTGTCCCACATGC
Organism: Aegotheles bennettii; assembly: GCA_013398125.1. NCBI lineage: Eukaryota > Metazoa > Chordata > Aves > Caprimulgiformes > Aegothelidae > Aegotheles > Aegotheles bennettii. The sequence goes on from VZRW01002765.1 coordinate 72,591, forward strand.
TAGCTGTGCCAAACCTGGACACCCACTGAAGCCTTAGAGGAAGCCACATGGCATTTAATGAACAGATCTGCAAAGTTGAAAATTAAAATAAAAATAAAATTGGAAGATGTGCCTGTTGGCAGGGCAGTGGGAAGCTGTGAGCACACAACGGTTGCATGTTGCAGCACAGGTCCTGTTGTGGTGTCCCAGTAGCAGCTGGCTGACTGGGAGAAAGCCAGTTTTGGTCAGCTGCCTGCACCATTCTATCTGCTAAGTGGCCAGCTGGGACTTTCTGTATTTGTCCGGGCACAAGGCAGCACATGCAGCCTGCCTGGTTCATCCTTCCTTATGGTGCTGGAGCCTAGGCACCACAGAGACAGGGAGCAGGGGAGCATCCCATACAGCTCTGCCATCTCAGAGCCTCCATGAGACTGTTTTTGGACTGTTTGGAATAAAACCTTCGAAGCAGGACTTGGTCAGGTGAAGGGGAGTCTCTGTCTCCTCATAGCCCCTGAGCTGCTGACTGGTAGTGGCCTCACAGCAGCCTGGCTTTGCCTCCAAGGCTGATGATCCCACCATGGCTTGGGCACAGCCTGGCATGGCCAGGCTGCTCCTGGCACAGCAGCTCAGCATGCAGTCAGGGAGGAGAGGATTTGGGGTGGGGAAGGAGGGAAGGGAAGAAGGTGTCAGCAGTGCAGTGGGGGATCCATGGCCTGATGCTGACAACTGCATTTTTACACTGAAATCCTAAGGCAAACTGCCCCCATCTGTCTGTGCTGGCAGGGGAAGTTTCAGAAAGATAGTAACACTGTCTGATATTTGGGAGCAGAGGGAAGAGCTGGCCTTTGACCTGCTTGTTTCTTCCACAGTGTCTCTGACGAGCATCTTAAACTCATCCAGGATTACCTGCGCGTTCACATCATCAGTGACTTTGAGATGGTGCAGACTGGCTCAAGCAATCTTCCTCAGCTGAAGAAACTGCTTACACTTCTTTGCAAAGGACTCTTCAGGTAACTATAGGCTGGTCTTCAGAGATCACAGTCTAACCTAGTTTCCATGCACATGCACTCAGAACCTGCATTTCTGGCATAGGAAATTGGCCTACCCTCAAAAACGTTGTATTTAGATCTTATGACCCGTGATTCTGGTCCAAAGCTGTGAAATCTATATAGAAGACACAGCTCTGACAGTGAAGTTTCCTCGTGGGTGGATTCAGCCAGTGAAGTACTATTTTTTATGCTTTGTTTAGAAAGAAGCAAAACAAAAAAATGCACTAACTGATTAACTGCATAATTTGGTAATGTATAAATGACACCCACAGAATTGTCAAGCACAACTCGTTTATGGAAACAGGCACATGTTGGTGTATAGCTGTGTTTTAAACACTGATTTTTCTTCCCACTGTGAACCTGGCGTGATTCCACTGATGTCAGTGAAGTCGAGCTCAAATGAAGAGAGAAACAAGACTAGATTCTACAAATTTTACCTTTCCTATTTGTAGACTGTCCAGGTCTCAGACAGGAAAACTCTGATAGAGAACTGAAACCTTGCAGAGCTCCCTGTTTCGCTGTTGGAAGGATGTGATTCCCCCCCTTTGATGCTTGTAAGCAAATGAGGATATCAGCCCACACTTCTGCAGGCTCCTTCAAGGCAGGGGAGTGCTTCCACACTTGTATCTGTGGCTTGCAATAGTCTTCCTTTCCAGTGTGTTCAGAAGCGAGGCCGGCAGTGCTGCTGGCCTGGTCTTGTACTCCTGGGGCTCACCAGGGCAGAAGAAAGGGCTGAAATGAGGGGTGGTTCTGCTGATTTGCTTGGCTTTAACTTATGGAAGGAAGGCAGGGAGTGAGGGAGGTGCTCTGCTGCTTGGGACTATGACTGCTCCTCTGAAGCAGTGGGCACTGTGCACATTTTACCAGGCAAAGCAGTAGGTAATATGCAGCTCTGCTCCTTCTGCCAGAGGAGCAGCTGCTCACAGACTGGCAGGGCTGAGGATGGTGTGTGCAAAGAGCTGCCCTTCTTCTGCACTCTACTTGAGGGTTTTGCTTCTCTACGCCCACAGAGGGGGAGACCCAGGTGGCCAGCTAAGAATAAACCTGAACAATGGAAACTAAAATCTAATGAAATCACAAGTGAGAGTTTTGTGTTGCTAAAATACCTCCAGTACTGCTGTTCTGATGATGGCTGGCTTTTTCCATTTCCAGCTTCACCTATTCTACTTCACCTTATCTGAGTTTCACAACCCTACACCTCATAAATGTACAGGGGTTGTTGGGAAAAGAGATGCAACAGGTCCACGATCCTCTCAAGAGCCAGGACACCATTTCTGTTTCCAAATTTTCTGTAGGTTTTTTTTTTGGTGACTGGACTTTTCGAAGTGTCATCCTAGATCAGATCTGGGTGAGTTGTTCTGCTGGGAGAAGCCTGCTGAGCTCAGGGTCACTGCACCACTGCAAGCACAGCAAAGGGCGAGCTGCCTGCCCTTCGCCCCTCTAGTAGCCACGTAGCTATGGAAATGTATGTTCTTCCCTTCCTTCCCAGCGTTTTCTCCTTGTAGCTGCATTATCTCAGTTAGATGGAGCTGCCTTCTCAGTGTGTTCATGAAGGCACAGAACTGCCAGCTGTTTTCAGTCTCAGTCAGACCTCCCTGAGGAACCTCTTCCCTGCTATTCAGACTGTCCAGTGAATTTCCACCACCCAATCAAACTATCTGCTTAGCTTCAGCTGGCTCATGGTCAGATGTTTGGGTATCTTACTGTTTCCTGCACTCTCAGTCTCTGAGGTTGTCAGGGGTTTTAGCTTGCTTCCCTTATCAGACTTCTGAACTCACATTTAAGCAGTGGCATTACCTAAATTCCATGTTTCTTTACCTCAGCTTTGTTCAGCTGAATGCACAGGTAGTTCCTAAGCTGCTTTTCAGTGGCTGTGTCCTCTCTTCTTAGTAATGTTCAATTTCATTATTTTCACAAGATTTGACAATAGGTTAAAAACTCCAAACAAACAACAAGGAGAAATGTTAATTGGCACAGCTCGAGGTCCTTCACCAGAGCTGGAGCTCCTCTGGGTTTCCTGGCACTGCAGTGGGCACAGGCAGACACTGGCTGTGGCTGAGCTGACCCCAGCCATGGTGAGCCACACTGATTTGCTGTCAATCCAAGGTTTGTGCAATGCTGTATTCCAGTTTCTTCCAGCCTCCCAGAGCCCAGCTGTGCCATCCTTCAGAGTCACTCCAAGAGGCACTGATGTCAGTGCGAAAAATGAACTCCTTACTGCCTCCCTGATTAATTCAGCAAGGACCAGACCCTAACATGCATTTGAAAGCTGGTTTTAACTCTGCTGGAAACTGCTGCTACCTTCTAGGGCTAACTGCGGCCCAGGGTTGAGGACAGCCATGGCACATCTTGTCAGAGCCTGGGGGACACGGGGGCAACCACTCTTAGGAGAGGCTGTTTGCTTCAGCAGCTCGTATTCTAAAAATGAAATAAAAGAGACTTGTAAGGCTGATGGATACTTTTGTGAAGCTTTCAGTGCTAATTGGCATACAAGGGTTTCCTTAGTCAAGGGAATCCTCCAGGGGCTGGAAAGCTGACTCATGGAAAGCTCAGTGACAGTGCTGCAAAGAGCAGGGACTGCCTGTGTGAGTGGACTTTGTTCAGAGTTCCGTACCAACTTTATGTGACAAACACTAACAGTGGCCTGTTCAGCCTGCTACTGTCTGAAGCCATCATTTAGTCATCAGCCACTGCTCTGCATGTTCCTGTTTATTCTCCCTCACTGGATAATTTCCATGTGGAGCTTCTTAAGGCAGCTTTTCAAGCACTTGTGATACCAGCACTGTGTGATTACACAGGTTTCTGGCACTTCAATGAAGATCACTACATATATTTCCTTTATTCTATTGAGAGAAGAAAACATAAAGAGTTATAAGTGCAATTAAAAACCACTTTATAGTTTTGTTGAGTTTGAGTGCTTGCAGATGCTCTTCCCCCATCCTGCTAGACATGCTACACACTGCACCATACAGCAAACAGAGGGCAGTTTTCCCGTGACAAATAGTTTCTGAGCTGCTGCTGCTCTGTGTTTTCAAGAGAGGGCCTACACGTCCTGTGCTCTTGGTCATGGTAAAGATCCTCTCATTCCTTTCAAACTGAGCTTCACCCAATGCTTCAGTGACTGCCTGCAGCCTCCTGGGGCCTGACTCCATGGCAGCAGAAATCAACAGGAGCCTCAGCTTTGGGGCCAGAGCCATTGGCAGTGAGATCGGTCCTAGGGGATCCAAAGCTGAATAGTGGTGTAGGAGGACTAAGTTTAGCAGACCCAGATTCCTACAAGTATCCTGTATTTCTGTATGCCCCACAGCAAATCTTTCAGCCTGAAATTTCAAACTTAATTTAGAGAATTAATCATCCACGGTTCAGCACCCAGACAAAAAATCTCATCTTCAGGCAGGCATACTTTCACTTTGGAGCACTTTCCCCTACAAACAGGGAGTAAAATCCGGTCCATTCAGACTTAGGAAAGTGAGGGAAATCATTAATATCCACTGTTGACTAGGCACAATGCGAGCATCCTAGTGCTGCTCACCACCATCACCTTCCTTTTGACCTGCACTCCCTGGCTGCTCCTTCCGTGCTAAGTCTTGTCCTTATCGGAGCACAGCTCCTGTGCCAGATTCACACAGCAGCCTTTGACAAATGAGCATCCTGTGGAATCTAATTGGGAAATGCTGAAGGAATCTCATTGTAACCCGCCAAGGGCTCCCGTTGGAGAGATGAAAGGCTGGCTCTTCCACCCCCTCGCTGCGCCCGGCCCGGCTTCTCATGGGAGCTGAAAAATCTAAAAATCAGTTTCCTTTTTGCCCAGTGTCCCCTGCATCCTGCAGCAGCCTCAGCAGCTGCACATGGACTCTGCAAACCTGGGTGGCCCTGCCACTGGGGCATTCATGGGCACCAGCCTCTGCAGGGCTTCCTGATGTTTGGGCAAGCTTCGTTCTGTGAGTCAGCATAGTTGGGTTGATGATGGTTTTACACACTGTTCTCTGGTTTGGCCCATACTGGGACATCTTTCTAGGGACATTTAAGAAGTCACCACCTCCAAAGCAAAACCCAAGGAAGAGCCAGTGTGCTGGTGCCCCAGCCATGGCAAGGCAAGGCCAGCTGCTGAGCTCTGAGCTGCCTTCACTGGCAGTGTCACCAAGGCAGCTGAGAAAGGCTCTCATCACCCATCCCACCAACTCAGAGGGCAGTATGGAGCTGAGGACAAGACCAGGGCTAGTGTGAACGTGTGCCCATAGGCTCTGCTGCGTGGCTTTGTCCAAAGAGACCAGGTGTGAACCTACCCAGGGACCTGACCGCAGCCTTAGAGCTCTGCTGTGTCTCTTCTGTTCCCAGTGAAGCCTCCAGGACTCTCCCATCTCTGGAATCCATCCAGAAGGTGTTTGAGCAGCAGCTGCACCCTGGTATCCATCAGCGCTCACAAGTAAGCAGGCTGGAAGGTGGGGGAAGGAGGAGAGAGGTGTGTGGAGGGCTGTCAGCACAGGGTGAGGGTGGCTCTGGTGGCACAGCACGGAGTGGTGGGGTGCAGGTGGTCAGTCACCACTCCTGTTCTCCCCAGCCTCCCTCTGGCTGCAGTCCAGAGAGCACACAGTGAGTTATATCCCCACAGCTGTGCTTATCCCATAGTCCCCTGTGCCTGCACTCCCTTCCTGCCCCAGAGGACAGTGCAGCCAACTGCCCGAGGAGTTCCATCTCCCTCTCCCCCCTCACCCTGTAGGCTGGGACTGCAGATTTCTCTTTCCATAACTTCACTCTAGGATGTTTTGCTGCCAAATCCTTCCTTCCACCAGCCCACTTTAGTCCTATGACCTTCATCTCCCTGCCAGTAGCCCACAAAACCAAAAGTCCAGGACTTCTGTATGGTGAGCCCTGGACTTGGTCATGCCAACCTGTCCCCCAGCAGCAAGCTGACTGTGCCCAGCTGCCTCTGAGCTATGGACAAGGTTTGCAGACTTGTCTTCCCACCCTCCTGTACTTCTGCATGCTCAGCCAAACTGTGGGCTTGTGCTGCCTGTTATGGGCTGGAGCCGCAGAGGCACAAGTCCTGCTCCTCGCTGGGTGCACGAGGTATTCCTGGGGCAAGACTGCTGTGTTCCCAGGCCATGCCCTGGGGGTGGTTACGTGGTGGGTCTGGTAACTGTGCATCTCTCTCTTTTTGTTCCTATGTTGCCATGGTCAGATGCTGGGTGAAGCCAGTCCAGTCAATATCGTATTGAAACTCAATCAGATGATTTCTTTGCTGTCTTCCATTGAAGAAAAGGTAGAATTTTAAAGCCATTTTATGTGTTCTCCTTATCAGCTTTTGCCTCTAGTGATCCTTCTTGTTCATCAGCAGTGCAGTCTTCTGCTACGGTCTTTGACTTCAATATTCTTACTGTAGTGCAGGATCACCAAATGCAACCTGGTACACATGAATTCTTTTGCAGGTGAAAACACTGCTGATTGAAGGTCCTGATTCCACACACCGACGCTCCCTTATCCCCCCCGTCACTTTTGAGGTAAATGGACTTTTTTAACAATGCTGATCACAATGTGGAAGGACAGGAAAGCAGATTTATGTCGGTATCTCAGCTCCTGGGAACTTTGCTGTGCTGCCACAAAGATAACAGCTATTCCTGGATGCTGTTTAGCACCCTGTTTAGCGTACGAGATGTCTAGTGGGATTGGCATAACGATGATGGGTGCCTATGAATTCAGACAAGTGTTGCATTTGTAATTCATGTGACTGGAGTGTAGAAGATGGCTTAGGAAAAATCTCTCTGTTTTCCAATAGGTGAAAGCTGACTCCCTAGGAATTTTCTCAAAAATACATCTCAAGGTTGATGTGGAAATGGGAAAACTGATTATCAAGAGAGCGAAGGATGGTCCAGAAGACAAGTTTTATACCCACAAGAAAAGTAAGATGCTGAAGGTCACAAATGCTGGGTTAGATTCTCGGTCCCTTGGGTGACAGGGAGGGGTTCCCTTTGGCTCCGCTGAGGGCAAGGTTTGGCCCAGAGTGCAGATATCTCTGCCAGGTCCTGAGTGTTGTGCAAGGCTCCTGCCAGGCTGGGCTGCCTTATCCCCAGAGTGCCCTGCAGGGAGCAGGGAGTCAATATTGCTTGGGGTAGCCAACTTTCCCAGATCGGTTTAGACCTGGCCTCTTGGTCTAAATGAAGACAGTGGTAGCAGGGAGCAGGCTTTGATAGAAGATCCCCTGTAGAGCTGGTTGCAATAGACCCATTTTCTACTGAAAAGCAATTTCACTGGAAAAAAAAAACCCAACAAACATTCTGCAGGAACATACTGACTTCTGTGATGATTTTTGATGGTAAAAAGCCAGATACTCAGTTTCAGTATCATTTTCCAGTGAATTTCCCCCCCCTCCTTTTTTTTTTAAATGTGAATCAATATCTCTACTAATGAGCAATGCCAGTTTGGTCTGCGAAGACCCAATTCAAGCAATTTTCCTTTTTTTTTCTGTTGTGTTTCTGGACAGGCACCTCACTGAGATTGAGCCAAACAGGGTAGGATTTATCAAAGAGTAAACGATGCCTTTGGGCTCTCTCCTGCTAGGAAATCAACCTGTTACTGGCAGTGATTGAAAAGATTAGCTTTCAATGTATGGCTTTCTCCAGCTGGTGTTCATAATTACTTAGCTGCTATTTTAGATGGGGAGAAATCACCTTTACTACCACTGAGGTTTTATCTCCTCTTTCACAGATGGGGAGGGAATAAGCGTAGGCTGGCTCAGGATACAGAGAATGCCTGCAGGGAGCCATGGCTTCCCTTCAGACTGCAGGGCTTGGTATGGACGAGAGCTCCAGGCAGAATGACTTTTGGGGGTGCTCTTCACTTCAGAGTCCAAATATATTCCTGCAGGGAACCAGGACTAAGCAACATTAAAAGCAGTTTTGTGGGGCAAAGTGAGCCTCAGACAAAGGAGACCATGTAAATCCTGAGCCTGTGAGCAGGGTCCTGTTGCTTTCAGTGGGATTCTAGTTTCAGCAACTGCAGCCCATGACACCCAGTTTCTGTTTAGTCTTGCAGCTTATCAAGTCCCAGAAGGTCCCTAACAAACTGGTGATTGTGCTGGAAACAGAAAAAGAGAAGACGCAGCGGAAGGAGTATGTTTTTTCTGATTCCAAGGTACATAGGCTGCCTTTCCTTCCTGCCAGCCTGGAGCAGTGCCTGGGGGGAGTGGTACGAGGGGCATTCCGTGGCACAAAGAGGAACTGCTGAAGGATGGTGGTTGGCTTTGCAAAAATGAAATTTCTCCTTTTTTCTGGAAACATCCAGAAAATGAACAAGTGTACTGTGTAAAGGGAGAGGGCAAACATAGCTGGGTGCTGTCACTGAGGCAGGAGCACAGAGTGTCAGAGAGCAGTGAGAAGAGGCAAGGAGCCATGTGAGGGTAGCTGAGAAAAGGGCTCATACAGCCCAACAAGAGGCAAGTCTAGGCTTTCTTCTGACCAGCTCAGCACTTGTTAAAGTAATGCACAAACTGAGTGCCTAAGAAAGTACCACAGGAAAGACAGCCTCTTTGAAGATTCCAAGATAGTGGACAGCTAATCTGCCCTTTGAGTGTGCTGGGGATTTCCTGGTTCAGCTAGTTTTTCAAGAGGTCATGTTGGAGGAGTTAAGCATCTCATTAATTACCTCTGCTCCTCCCTGTCCAGAAGAGAGAAGGGTTCTGCCAACTTCTGCAACAGATGAAGAATAAACACTCAGAGCAACCAGAGCCTGATATGATCACCATCTTCATTGGGACCTGGAATATGGGTATGGGCTGCCTTCTGACATGGGTGTTCCTTCAGACACTTGCCAAAATGTTTGCTCACCTGCCTTGATGAGCTCCAGACTCTGTGTTTGTTCTGTAGCAGATCTGTACACCAGGGTTCTCTTCCACTGGGAGAGGGGAAGAGCTCATCTCTAGGCTTATTCTTGCATGTGGTTTGACACTTTTCATGGTTCCAGTCAAAGACCATAAAGTTGTCCCCGGTAGGTACTGAAGGATGTCTTCAATGACAGTGAACCATGGTTGGCACGGAGCTGGTGCAGCAGTGTGTGCTCTCCTCCACCTTGCAGAAGGGGTGGGAGCAATTCCAATAACTGCACACCAGCTACTTCTGAACCTGACTGGGGTTATTTTTCCCCTTTTGGGAGAAAAGCCTGGTTCAGCTGCTGTAAACTGGGCTGTCTGCGCTCAGTCACACTTACAGGGGTAAGGTAAAGGCAGTGGCAGGCCAGGAGTACAGCTCCCTACCTTTACACTTGGCTAGCCTTGGTAAGCTAGTGGAACAGAGGAAGATGGTCCAAGCAGAGTCACTTCTGCATCAGTGAGTCAGGTGGGGTTAAACATCGTTGTCATCTTAGAATAGTGTGCCCTGGCTGGTATGAAACTGATACAAGACAGAGTGAAAGTGAAGCCTGTTATTTCTGTCCCCATGGGCTGTCTGTATCCTGGCTCTGACAGAACATACTCCGACTTACTTTGGTGTTTGATTTGTTAATACAAGGTGCTGCACCTCCCCCAAAGAAGATCACCTCCTGGTTTCTCTCCAAGGGGCAGGGGAAGACCCGTGATGACACTGCTGACTACATTCCTCATGACATCTACGTGATTGGCACTCAGGAGGATCCCCAAGGGGAGAAGGAATGGCTGGAGACCCTGAGGCAATCCCTGCAGGAAATCACCAGTATCAGCTTCAAAGTGGTGAGGGGTTATTCCAGCTATTGCACATAACTTGGGCGTATGAGGAAGGCACATGTTGTGCAGATAAAAAACGACAGAGGAGTAAGTGGCATTTTCCCTACACCTGATCCCCCTCCCTCCCCTTACTGTCATTGCATTTGGATGAGGGAGAGTGAACTGAATCTGTCTGTGGGCTCCTCCAGATCCTCCCCTGGAGCTGGCTAGATGGGCATATTGCTATGGACAGTGACCCCTCACTGCCAAAGCAGGGACCCTGCCATGAAGCTCCTCTGTCTGGGAGCAAGGGGCAGATGTTGAGCACCTGAGCCAAGTGGCGGTGGTATTTTGACCTTCATAAAGGAGGAGACTAAAATTTTCTGAGCCAGCTGTAGCCTAGGTCTCACCTTAGGCTTTTGCACTTTAAAGTTAGGATTTATCAACACACAGGCACAATCACAGACTGAACCTTATTAAGACCAGGTTCAGGTTTGGACATTCCCAAGTTTCAGTGATGTCAAGAATCAAATCTAAGCGTATCTGGAAGGCCAGAGGAGAGCAGGACTTACGACTCTCATGGTGACTGCTAAACTGTGTTTTGTGCAAGCAAGGTAATCCAGTGATTAACTAGAAAATAGCACTAGAAAATAGCTAGGTCCTTCCTCCCACCTTTGAGTAAAATGACTGAAAGCAGATCCTGAGCACAGAAAGAAAATTTGTGTAGAAGTACTACAAAAGGAGTCAGGAAGGCTGCAGCTACAGCACAGCTCACAGGTATGTGCAGAAATATAACCTCTGACCTTGCAATCCCTGCAGATAGCAATCCATACCCTCTGGAATATCAGGATTGTTGTACTGGCCAAGCCAGAACACGAGAACCGAATCAGCCACATCTGCACAGACAACGTGAAGACAGGCATCGCAAACACACTGGGTGAGGAACAGACCCAGCCTTGTCCAAAGGACTGAGATCTGCTCAGCCTGTGCCAATACTGCCCTTGAAATGGAACAGCTCTTTCTCCACAAGACTGCTTTGACTACATTTACATGACATTAGTGTTACTAAAGTTATATCCCACTAGCACTACTGATTATATCTTACCCTGTAAGAGAGGAAAGCTATTTGTGTGTATACTTAGCTCATATCTATATCTGTATATATATCTATATATATATTTCTATTTCCAGCAAACACCTTTGACTGGCTACTGGATTGCCTTTCACAAGGAAATTGCACTTCTTTCCCTTCAACTAATATTTTTTAGCATCCATAGAAAATTTGTTACCACGATCTGTGCTGTATGTACTAATTCTTTCTGTGCTGATTAAGTCAGCCTATTTCTCTTCTCCATCCTCCACTCCACTTAAGATGTGCTAGGTGCTTTATTATCTTTGCTAGACTCAGCCTGGAGGTGGATTGATTTCTTGATGTCTTTGGTTTATCTTTTGCAGGTAATAAAGGAGCAGTGGGGGTGTCATTCATGTTTAATGGAACCTCCTTTGGGTTTGTGAACAGCCATTTGACTTCAGGAAGTGAAAAGAAACACAGGTAAGATACATCCTCACATCTCAAAATGGATGTTGACCCAGGGTGAAATTCTCTGGGCCGTGCTTGGAAGGAGGGCCCACCAGACAGTCACAAGCTAGTTTTCCTGACTATAAACATTTGTTAAATGTCTCTCGGGAGGGCAACCTCTGCTAAAGACCCTGCCCACTGTGTCATCATTTAAATGAGGGTCTTCTGCTTTATGGCCATACCACATAGGTGCAGGTGAAATCAACAGCAAAGTTATTTCAGAGCCAAGTGTAAAGATCTTGCACAACACTTGTGTGACCAGTCATGCAAGCCCAGTACATGAGGAAAACAGTTCCCTGATCTACAGAGGTCTGGAGAGATGTGGGAAAGCTTTTCCCATCCCAGAATAATGTGCTGAAGGGGACTGTTTGCCTCCTCACTGTTGGGTGTGCTGGGGGTGCGGGAGCTGTGCTGTGCCCTGGGGCACAGCTGAGAGAGATCCTGCTGGGCAGAGCTGTCAGGAGTACCAGGAGGGAGGTGTGTGGCACAGAAACAGCTTCATGGTGGCTAATTCTCTATACCCAGCTGTGAAATTAGTTTCCATGATCTAGGTAGGTTCTGTGCAGCACAGGACTGGAAGGCAAACATCCCAACATCGGTGGGAGATCTGTGCCTACACTGGGAGGAGCTGGAGCAGTTGGAAGGAGTGGTTTTGAAAGCAAAGAGGACTTGAAATTCAGAGGTTGACTTTGCCATCTTGCCCAGTTCAGGACCCAGGAAACAGATGGTGTGGGATTTCTGGCCAGGGTCTTTGCCACTGATGGAATTAACTTCTATGAAAGTGCTCCCCGGGGCCTGGAATAGCTGCCAAAATCTAGTTATGTGTTTGCTGCTGAAAGCTGAAGGCAACAATCTGCCTTTCAGCAGGCTGCCCTCCTGCCCCAGCTCCCCAGACTGCATGGCTGCTCACCGGGACCTCCAAGCACCTCTCTGGGGCTGCTCCACTGGGGCACAGCACCAGGCAGGCCTGGCAAGTCCTCAGCTTCTGATCTGGTCTGGTCTGGTCTGATCTGATCTGCTCTGATCTGATCTGATCTGACCTGATCTGATCTGCTCCAGGTGTTGAGCTAGGTCAGTTCCTGCCTGGTACAGCAGCAGTCTCTGCCAGCCCAGGCACTGAGAAGCTCCATGGCAGTTTAGTATGTCAGGCAGATGTTTCTTGTCTTGACAGACGCAACCAGAACTACACGAGCATCCTGCGCTTCCTGACACTGGGAGACAAGAAACTGAGTCCGTTCAACATCACCCATCGCTTCACTCATCTCTTCTGGCTGGGAGACTTGAACTACCGGGTGGAACAGCCCCCAACGGTGAGGGACCCTGCCTGAACCCCTGGAGACAAAACACGCTGTTGCTACAGAAGAGCTGTCTTTTTCTGATCTAGGGCAACATGGCAGAAAGAGGGGAGGCAGAAGGGGTCCACAGGGCACGAGCGTGACACCAGTTGAGGGAGCATAAGGACATCCCCTTTGCCCACTCCAAGGATTCATGGACCCAGGGCACACCATCTGACACATGTTGCTGCTCCAGGCAGCATCGCTTCCCCAAACCTCCCAACTCTCCTTCCCACTGTGAGCGAGCATCTGTCCCGCCCAGCCTGCTCCAGAGACGGCCTTTCTGCTCTGTTTGGTTAGCTCTGAATGGCTCAGAACAGGCCTTCAGAAACAGGCAAGCCATAATAAACACTGGATAGGTTTCAGTAGGCGTGAGACAGCAGCAAGCCTGGTGCTGATGTGCATCTGGCTACGTATGCTTGTGTAGGAGATGTGTGGCATTTTGATGTCTGTTTTGATAGACAAATGTTCAGCCACGCAGCAAAGACCGGGGCCTCTCAGTGAAGGGAAAGGTGGGGAAGTGGCAGGGGGTACAGCTCTGTGAAACAGCTCAGAAGCACTCACTGGCTCACCAGTGAAGGGAGTATTTATAAGAAGGTTTTGCATCATCTGCAGCTCTGCTGTTTCCCTGTTGGCAGGAAGCAGAGAATATTATCCAGAAGATCAGGCAGCAGCAGTATCCGGAGCTGTTGGCTTCCGACCAGCTTCTCATAGAGAGAAAGGACCAAAAGGTGTTTCTGCAGTTCGGTAAGAGTCTCAATTTGTTGGCAGGTTCCTCTCGTGTTGCCAGTGACTTTCTCTGCCAGACTTGATGTGGGGCAGGGTGCACAGAGCGGTGGCTGTCTTGCCCAGGTGAGGGTTCTCAATGGGCCAAACTGTAACAGAGCTATCTCTCTGTTTTAGAGGAGGAAGAGATTACTTTTGCTCCAACCTATCGTTTTGAAAGAGGTACCCGGGAGAAGTATGCATACACCAAGCAAAAAGCCACAGGGGTAGGTGAAAACTGATTTCCCTCAGCAATACGTGGCAGAGCGGGGAAAATAACTCCTGCAGAAGAAAGTGACCTAAACCAGCCTCTGCATTTTCTGCCCTTGTGGTGTTTTGAAAGGAGTCAATGCAAACAAACAAACAAAAATGACATAAATATATGGTGCTTGGGCAAGTGAATTTCCTGTTCTTTCATGAACTGATCCTTTCCTTTCTTCTTGACATCCCTTCTCCTTTGCTTTTCAGATGAAGTACAATTTGCCATCCTGGTGTGATCGAGTGCTCTGGAAATCATACCCCATGGTGCACGTTGTGTGTCAGTCCTATGGTGGGTAGATAACAGATTATAGATGGCAAAGCAATCAGTCTGAAGCGGAAATGATTCAGAGCAGAGTCTGTAGGATCTCCCTGCACTGCCAGGCACTCAGCACAGAGGGACCTGATGTTAAACCAGGCAGAGTGGAGCCAAATCTCTCTGCCTGTGTCCTTATGAGGTTGGGAATTAATCCTGTTATTCTTTTATATGCAGAATACTGCTCAGACAGCTACAGCTGTCCAGCTTTTAGGCCATCACTTTACACCAGTTATTTCTGGGCAGCAACAACCACTTTTCCTGTGCAGTTACCACCAGGAGCTCCTTACTTGATGGTGCCAGCAGGGCAGACCCTGTGTACGCAGTCCAGTCTGCAGAGGCTGGAGCTGCAAACATCTCCCTTCTGTCAATTCATATTCCAGAAGGACTGTGTGGTACCAAGAGCCTGTTCCCCTACTTGCTGAGATGTGTCACAAAAGTGCAGCACAGGAAAGAGAGGAAGCCCACAAGACCTGTTTAAAAAAAGACTCAGATACTAGTTCCTGAAATTTCATTGACTCTATGTAGGACCAAGCATCTGAATATGATGTTGATGGTTTCCTGTGGGTGGGATTGAGAAGAGGGCTGTAGAAATCTCTCTGGGGGCAATAACATGGACTGAGCTGATCACAGAGCCCATGATGATGAGGTGTGTGGCCAAATAAGCACCTCTAGAAAGGTTGGCACCTGCTTTTGTACACTGTTCTGTTCAATGTCCTGGGCTTGCTGGAACTCAGCATGCGCTTAGGTCAAGGCAAGACCTTGCTCACTCACGGTTAGTCCGGGGCCATGAGTTGCTCTGTAGCAGTGAAGTAGCACCAGTGTATTCTTGTGTGATTTCCTGCCACGTTAGAGCTTTAACTAGCCTAAAACTTGCAGAGGCAACCAGGAGGCCTCAAGTGCTTTTTGTGCTGGGGGAATGCAACGCTGACAGTTGCTTGCAAAATGATACAGTGAAGTTGTGTCTGTTGACCAAATCCTGATGTATTTGAACAAGGGTTACATTCCTATATACTAACATGAGATTCTGTAGGAACACCTTTGACTAGAGACAGTTACCACAGCGACAGATATGTTTGCTGGAAAATTACTGAACAGTATTTCTATGGCAGCGAGCTCACTGGAGCAGGGCAGAATCGTGGGGCAGTAACTCTCCTCCCTTCCTCGTTGGCAGGCTGCACCACGGACGTCATGACGAGTGACCACAGTCCTGTCTTTGCCACCTTTGAAGTGGGAGTCACCTCGCAGTTTGTTTCAAAGAACGGTCAGTCAGGTTGGGCACGAGTGTGCTGTCTTCACCCTTGGATACAAAATACAGTGCTTTGTATATGTTGAAAGAAAAAGCTGATTCTTAAAGAGTCCACTCTTTTTTTTTACCTCCTAATGAAAGCATCATTATTTTCCCTTCTTTTTTCCTAGACTCCAAGTACACGGATTCTCAAGGGGAGATAGAGTTCCTGCACTGCTATGCTACTCTGAAAACCAAGTCCCAGACCAAGTTCTACATTGAGTTTCACTCTAGCTGCTTAGAAAGTATGGTTTTGCCCATCTTTATTCTTTCTGCCAAAGTTTCCTGCTTGTTTGGACTAGTTCCCCTTCTTCTTGCTTTGATCTAAATAAATCACTGTGTGGATCACTTGTTCCAGTGCAAAAAAGGGATGTCCTAGAGATTTGTGGTAGTTTACAAAGTCATCCTTTATGGTCAGCAATACAATCCACAACCCACGGCCATTTAGCTGCAATCCATGCTTTGACATGTAGCCTTCCCACCATTCCTTCCATCTTGTTTGGCAATCTGATCATCTCCTTCTTGAAGAGAAACACGTGTTGTTCTTGCTTATCAATCACGCAGAAAATCTCTACTTGGCAAACAGGATTGATTAAAGTTCTAATCGTGCCTGCTACTAATGATCATGTGCTTTCAAAATAAAGCACCTGCATTATGCCAATAAAAATAATTTAATTACCCTGGTTTAAAAGAGAGTAAGTCAGAGGATCAACTTAAAGTGAAAGGAAAGGTGGTGGCTTGATTCTGTAAGTGGGACTGTGTGCCCAGCAGTGCTGTGGGTTCTCCTCCCTGTCCCTGTGCTGCAGGGCTGTTTATGTAACAGCCTACATGCCCTTGTGGTGGCTTTTTTAAGTGATGCCCCATCACAGGACTGCTCCTGTAAGTGGGACAGCATGCCTTCAGTGTATGCTTCATCACATTATCGCATGTCAGAGCGCGGTGTCAAAGACAGTTCCATAAAAGATTATTTTTTGGCTGTATCAGAATTTGCATAAATTTCTATGGAAACAGTGTATTACGAATCTTAAATTAGAATTTAAAAAGTGTGCTATCTTGAGTGGCGTAGGAAGCTGTCATGTTCTTATCCTCCGGTCCATGGATGCACTGAGCTTTTCAGTGCCAAGTTTAACTGTAAAATAAAACCATTTAACAATGCTCCAGTAAAATCACTTGTAAATTTACTGTGTAAACATTCACCCAAAGCTCAGACTTTAAGCTTCTTAATGCTGATAAAACTTGTGTCCAAGTGGGAAGATAATTGTAGGCCTTTTGGAGATCTAGCATCTGAAAAGGATTTGTAGCCAAGTTCTTGGTGTCTCTCTTCTGCTGAGCTCCTTTCTCATCACTTTGCAGGTTTTGTAAAGAGCCAGGAAGGAGAAAATGAGGATGGGAGTGAAGGGGAGCTCGTGGTAAAGTTCATTGATGCACTTCCAAAGGTAAACTGGGACTATGTTTCCATATCCATACAAAAGTCTTCCATAAGCAACATTAAGTCTTTTACTATGTCAACATTATTTTCAGGGACATGCTTGTGGTCTTGTTTACACTCAAAAGAGTCTGTAAGAACGCAGGATGGGCCTAAGCTAAACAGGGTTTGTTATAAGCAGGAAAGGACTTTCTTGCCAGTGTACTTTCATCCATGTCAGGAATTTTGCTGGCGTGTTTATGTCACTCAGGAGAGTGACTTTTTTCTCACCTTTTTCATGAACACAACTATGCTGGCAAGTCTTCTAAGCAGGCCTATTTTTTTAGTTTTAGATGGAAGCTAAAAAATAATAAAGAGTAACTCTGCCCTGGAGTCTCTTTGCCCTGTCAGACAAAGTTTTTTCTTGGTATTTTTTTAGAACAGTTGACTAAGTATTTTTTACCCATGTTAAAAAGACCATCAATGGCCAGAGTAGTGTTCTGTGTGTCAGTGTCAGAGCCAAGTCCTGTCCTTGGGATCAGAGCTGTTCTTCATTTCCTGGGCCCTTGAATTTGCAGCAAAAACATGTCAGTACCCTTCTGAATAGCCCAAAAGAAGAACTGCTGACTTTGGAAGAGTGCCTTACACCAAGAGATTGTGGAAAGGTTCTACAGTAAGTGATTGTAACAACAGCCAAACAGATTTTGGGGAACAGACTGTAAATGGAGTCTAGTTACTTCCTCCTAGAGCAATTTTCAGTCCTGTGCTGCAGGAGAAAACTGCAGCTCAGCCCGTGAGTGATTGATTTGTAGCATCCTGTCTGCTGTGCTGGGAGCGAGAGTGGGGGGACTCTAAATGTGTGCAGCCCTCTGTCACAGATCTCCAGACACCATCAAAGAGGCTGATCCTGGGACTGACATGATGCCCTCATGGGTTTGTGTGGCTGAGCTTTGCTCATTTGGGACTGAGGCAGAGGGAGAACTGTGTTTGTGCAGACCACCTATTGTATTGACCCACATGAACTTGTCTTTGCAGCTGACTCCAATTATTTCAGACCCAGAATATCTTCTGGATCAACATATCCTGATCAGCATTAAGTCATCAGACAGTGATGAATCTTATGGTAAGTGCTTAGCTCTAAAGTTCTGGATGAGTCAAAATCTACTTAGATTTTTCCAAACCTCAAAGAGTGGGAGAGAACCGAAGTAACTTTTATAGACTGAACATCTATGATGCTCTGACTTCTGATTTAGAACTCAGTATATACAGAAATACACTGTGGACAATATTTTGTGAGGCAGTGATGCTTGGAGGAACATGAACTAGAAGCAACAGTCTGTGTGAGCTTTACCAGCCCTAAAAGAGCAGTGGCTTAAAAAGAAAGTACTTTAAAGGAATTAAATCAGGAGTCAGTCTGTTTAAATTGATTTATTCAGAACATACAAATCCTGTTTCACTTGCAAACACTTGATGTGTCTCTCCTGGATACAGAAAAGTCATTGTCAGTGCTGCTTGCCTCCAAATTCTAACCAGGCAGAGACTGTGGTCCTTGTCCACAGAAGGCCCTTTGCCAAAATCCCATTTACTGAACTGGCAGTCACAGGCTCGTGTTTTCCTCACCAGTAATGGAAGCTTAGAACCCTGTGCTCACCCGTGGGTGTCTCCAGTGCCCAAATCCTTTGCACATATGTGAAGAAGTGAAATGAATGCCACTGGTTTCTCAAGAGATATTACACTCCTTATTGTGATCCAAAGCAGATTCTCTCCAGTAATCTCAGTCCTGTCAGCACAGTGATAGTAGATGACTGACAAGAGAAAGATTTCAATGCTTTTTTTCTCAGACTCAGCTGGTTGTCTCTTTGTTGTCCTCTAGGGGAAGGCTGCATTGCCCTGCGAATAGAAGCAACAGAATCCTTAGTTCCGATCCATACTGTGCTGACACACCATGGTGAGAAAACAGGGGTCTTCCAAGGTGAAATCAAGTTGCAAACATCACAAGGAAAACAGAGAGAGAAACTTTATGGTAAGGAACAAGTTCATCTCTGCACTGCTCACTCTAGAGAATATCCATCTCAAAAGATCTCCAATAACTGTCAAGGAATTGAAAATTATCCTTGCAGTGCTTTTAGTCCCAAAGAGGCAAGAGCTTTTGATGCTGACTGCAAGGAGATGTGAGTATCATTAGTTCTCAGGAGCGTACCTGTACTCTATCAGGAAGAGACAGCAATTCCATTTGGGTTTTTCTTTTTCATCATTCAAGTGAATTTGGCAGAGTGAGAGAGCCCCCTATCTGTCACTGATCCGGATTTCATTGAATGGTGATACCTTATTTCCACTTGCAATGGCTATATGACAAGGTGTGGAAGCTCTCCCTGCTCCAGTCATCCCGGGGAACATCCACAAAAAGCATGTGAGGCTCTGAAGGAGCAGTTTCTCACCTGAAAGATCACAAACTTTGCTTACTTTCACCTTGCTGCCTGTTGTTCTCTTTCAGAGCACAAAAGCAGCCTCACGACATTCACTGTTATTGCCAGTGGTTAAATGACCTGTATATTACTGTTTGGGGGATCATGACCTTTGTATTTCAAGATGCACACTTTTTCCTATGCCAACAAAACAGGATATGTATTAGTGGGCAACTGAAAACATAATAGCAGCAGCTATTTAACACTGTCTCACTGTCATTCTGATAGACAAAGAGAAATGCCTTAATACAAGCAGTAACAGAAAACTTAGGGCATCAGATCCTGAAGCTGCCAAAAGCCTCTTTTATGCCTTTTCTTTCCCTCAGATTTTGTCAAGATTGAACGTGATGAAATCATTGGGCAGAAACCGAAGAACATCAACAACCCAGAGCCTAGCAAAGACTGGGATCAGACTAACAGGTAAAGGGCAAGTGGGCAAGTCAGTTACAGAAAACTAGCTGGCTCATAAATGCAAAGCTGGGCTTGCTGTGGGAGCAGTGTTAATAGGCACGGGGAGCACTGGGGAGCTGCCTCTGTGGCTCTTTGGTCGGGGCTGACTAATGTTTCTGTGCCCAAGGCTTCAAAAGCTGACCATGCATTAGTCAGACTGGGTCCCTGCACCCCTTTTCAAAAGGGCCCTTTTTTTTCCAACAGAAAGTCAAAGTCGACTCATCTGATGGCCAGAGAGGCAGCAGCTGTTGCTCGCTATTGGGGCAGCACCACCTCTGCTCCAGACAACCCAGGGAAGGAGGATATCTTACGGTAATCCTGCTGCTTTACCTCTGCCAGCCTGGGTTGGGAAGCTGTGCTCAGACTGCCTGTCTTTTCCTTTCCAAAAGTCCTAGGATGCTCTGGGTAAGGCTGTCCTTTCACTCCAGCTCCACAGGTGCTTGTCTTTGCAGGCAGCTGCCTGCCTTTTGCCTGCTAGTCCACACGGGTACACCCCAAAAAGCCAAATGTCTCTCCTGTTGCTCCAGCAGCATATTCCTTATGCTGTACAGTGCTGCCCAGTGCTGCAATTTGCCTCTTGCTCAGAGCCATCCTACTGCGGCTGCCAGCTGAACTGTGGGGCCCAGAAACCTGTAAAAGCACATACACATGGCTGCAGAAGCTGAATGCTCTCTGCAGCCTGGAAATGGAAGTGTCTGCTACAGCCAGAGGAACTATTTGGGGTTGGGGGAGGTGGCCTTGACCCAGCTGCTTCCTCTCCAGTGGCCCCAGGAAGGAGGCACTAGCAGGACTCCCACTTATTCTCTGATTCTGAAGCAACAGTGACAAAAAAATAAATAGTAGGTGGTATTGATTCTAAGCAGTCAGTGGGCACTGACTCCTTCATAGCTGGCAGGGAGACAAAATATATATATATATATATATATTTGTGCACGTATCTTCCCAACAATATTTCTTCTCTTCAGCAGTTCCACTCCCACAGACATCAGCAACCCCAGCTACCTGGGGATGGCTGCTTTCTCTCAGCAACCCCCTGCCATCAGCCAGATGAAGCAGATACCTTCACCAGACCAGCCACCTTCTCTCTGGAGCTATGACCAGCAGCCCAAAGAGACTACCTCCATAATGGGACAGTGTCAGGCATCCTCCACGTCACCCTCCTTGTCACCTCTATCTCCAAAAGCATCCCTCCAGCCTCCAGTAAACAGAAGCATTTGTAGTCGGAGCCAAGAGTACCCGTGAGTGTCTGAGTTTTGCACTGGGGCCAGTTCCCTCTCTCCTGTCATTCTGCACACTCACTGTTGCATTACCTCTACAGAGAGCTCAAGGTGCAGTGTTTTCTTTCAGTCTTTTATCTCTAGAGTTAGAAAAAGACAAGTGAAGGTCACAAGCACAAACACTGCATGCTCAAGGGACACTAGTGTTAGTAGTCCTTCAGATTTCTATGAAAGTCAAAAATACACGTATAAATTTAATTCTTTACCAGGAGAAGAGAAGGAGAAGACTACAGAGTTGACTGTAGTAACAAAGAAAAGGGAAGAGCATGGCATAGATCTTTCCACTGGATGGGAGGGAGAGCTCCTTCACATGTCATATGTGAAGTCCTGTGGCTGAATTTGGATGTACGCTGCTGTACAAATGTCCAATTGTTATCCTGTTACAGCAGCCATGTGCTGGGTCTGTCACAAGCCTTGATGCAGAACTCGCATCCAGCCATGGGAAAATGCCCCATCCTTGTCTAACTTTGTAAAGTGATGAGGTGACTCCACCCTAGTGTGTGCACGCCATCAGTGTCCTCATTCCAGACCTCTTTTTCACAGTGGAGTTCACTGGTAAATGTCTGTGGCACTCCATAAGCCAGAACTTGCAGAACTCAATCTGTTATGTACCTGACAGCACTTCATCGTGCTCTCAGCTCTTTCCTCCTGCATGTGCTGACTTCCAGAAAATAACTGGAAACAAGGAACACAACTCATCTGAAGACACCCAAGAACATGTGCCACTCACCCTGTTCCACTCCATTCAGTGATACTGTGGCTGATCTTTTAAGTATCATGGCAGCTCTCCAGATGAAAGCCCTGCTGAATCAGGTCGAGTCATACAAAAACCACAAAACCTCCCTTGTCCCACTGCACAGCTCTGCTGTCACTCCAGGCTGAGCCTCAATTCAAAGGGCTCAGCTGTGAACACACGATGATTGTCTCACCCTACAGTGCATAGCACCTATACTGTGCATTTGGGTGGGCTGAGTTCTATCCCTTGCCTAGGAATCCCACGTGGCATCGGTAGCAAGAGGAGACTGACCTAGTTGTAAAATGCTACAGCATGATGTCAGCTCTTACGTTAACTGTCCAGACAGCTATTTCAATCCTCTCTGCCAGACCTGAAGATTCTTATTAATATTTAAATTCAGCTTTGTGCGTGTTGCAGAGCCAGCAAAGCACGTGGCACAGTTTTGCTCAGTAGCTTTCCTCTGTTTAAAGAGAAGCCAAGTATCACTTTGACTGTAGGCCAGCAGGCAGTTTATACAGTACCGTGCATATCTGCTCTCTGCTGTCATGGTAATAATGATTGAACGAGGTAAAAACAATACACAATTCTTTTCTCTCCCCTCTGAGTTTAATTGTTATCCTGTTACTCCTTTGTGCAGTCAGTTTAATTATATCATGCTCATTTTCTATTAATTTTCTTTTTAAATCAGTCATCATCTCTTGCCTGCTCTTTACAAGTCTCCTTTTTACACTGCTTTGATGACTGTAGGCCACCTGAGCTGGGGAAAACCACAGCAGAGCCTTTGCTTCAGGAGGAGGGACAGCAAAAGCCAGAGATGTTTGAGAACCCGTTGTACGGCTCCATGGGCTCTAAGGGCAAGGTGGTGTCAAAGAAAGAGCAGGACTACCCCAAGGCCTCGCGGAAAGAGCAGCCACCACTGCCTGAGCAGAGCTTTCATCTCACAAAGCCACAGGAGGCTGAGAGCAGCAAGACCTCTGGCAAACAACCATCACCACCTTTCCTGGTCCCCACACAGCGATTTCGGTCCTACACTTGCTCCAGCCAATCTGAAGAGAAGAATACAGGTGAAAAGACTCACGGCAAACCAAAAATAACCACATCGTTAGAAAACTCTGCACAGCTCAAAAAACTAGCCAAGCCATTGAGGTCTGAAGTCAGCCCAAGCATCCAGGGACAGCACAACAAGCCGCCCCTTCCCTCGAAGAGCCGGGCAGTGCTGGACATGCAGAACTCCAAGGGCCGAGACTATCGGGACAGTTCAGAGCTGCCACACTCCGGGAAGCATCGGACAGAAGAGGGACCGGTCAGCAGGACAACTACACCGGTGTGTGACTTGTGGGAGTAAGGCAGGGGGGAGGTTTTATTAGGCTGTGGTGTCTCAGCAGAATACTACTAGTAATAACACTGGTTTGGGGCATACCTCATTGTTTCTGAGAATGTCCAAACTTAGCCTGACATCACAAATACACAGCATTGGCCAATACATTTCCTTTGCTGTAATTAATAAAAGGATGATTAAAAGCAGCTATATATATAATAACAGTTATATATAAGCACTTACCAGCTTAAAACAGTGATGTCCAAAAACGTTACTGAACCCTCTACAGAAATAACCACACATGTACTTTTCTGGGCTGGTGGGTCTTTTTGTTGCTTTATTTTGTTTTGTTTTTCTCCAGAACGTCATGAGCTGGATTAGAAGGAGTAGGGGGGGTCTCAGTAAATGGGTCTAGGAAAAAAGAGAGCCCACTTGAACAACATGTAGAGATTTTTTTCCTTCTCCATCAAACCTTTTAGAATTGACAATAGACAAGCTGATGTCTTCTCTTGTTTCTACAGTGAGAACAACATGGCAGATGGCACCCTAGGAGGAATCCTGATGGGAAGAAAGATGGAGATTACTGCTTTGTTCACACTGGTGTCCTCTGGTCTAGTTCTAAAAAGACCAGGGATTTTTATTTTTGAGGGTGTATCCCTCTCTATGATTGTGAAAGTGTTCTAGCTGAGAAGTTTATTCTATGTTGCTAAGATCAAGAGGAGCCAGGACTACAATACCAAATGCAAGCCAGCCTTTTGTAGTGTCACTTTGGTACTTCTACTGAGAGGCAGGTGGTGAAGTACATGCATTAGTAAATGTTTTGAAAAAGAGGAAGGTACGGTATAAGGACTAGGAGATGGAAGGGGTGTATTTAAAGAGCCCCCTTCCTACAAAAGTAAAATGTTTATTTTCTGATGCAGAACTCCTATTAAACAGTGATATGTCAAAGAAAGCATTTTGAAAGTGGTACAGCTCCAAAAGCATGTCCTGTCCAGGGAGCAAGGACTTAGGGGACGGTGGGAACACAGTTTGAACAGCAGATACTGATGAATGTCACACACTGCCAATGGGGCCAGCTGTGCCTCTGCTGTGAGCTCCCCGGCTGCACACGTGCATTATTCATGCAGTGTGAGGGCTGGCCCTTGGCACTGTAGCTCTTTTGTTTTGTTTTGTTTTTTCCCAGCAGGTAATGCTTTTGTACCCCAAACAAACACAGGGAAATGTTAGAACTACATGCAGAAGGGGAGAAAAGGCAGAGTGGGTGGGCAGCCCCTGCGGATGGCTGCCTGAAGGGACAGCCAGCAGCCATCCCAGCCTGTCTTACAGCAAGCACTCTGCTTTTGAAGGACACTGGCCGGCTGGTTTTGTAGCATTCTTGATAGATTAATGCTGACCTTACTGTACACTTCTGTCCATTGACTGAGAATGAATAATGTTAACATACCTGTAATTTCTGTTATATTATTCATGTTAACTATTAATAGGGTGGTTACAACCAGGCTATGCCTGCTCGTGCCGTAATTGTTGCTATCGTTTCCATGTTGATTACTCTAAAAATAATAAAATAGTCACCTTTCTGATTATTCTTTGCTGGAAGTTCAGAACTGCTTGCCACAGGATTCAGCTTTAGCCGGGTGTTACACCAGCTCACTCAGTGACAGCAGTCCCTGCCCAGAAGAAACCCCAACGGCATGGAGGAGTGCGGGGAAGATGCCGCATTTCCGCTGTGATATTGCTACTGAGGACGTGCCTGTCTGTGTGCACAGGCTCTTCGTGGAGACAGCTGGCTCGAAAAGTCTAGCACCTGCTAGCAGGTAGTTACTAATTAGATAAGTATAGAAAATGTACAGTAATTTTACTGGAGCAGAAGAGGCCGAGCACAGGCTTGTGAGAATGGGTGGAAGAGGACAATCTGTAAGGTAGAACTTTAAAAAGAGAGGTTTTTCTGCCATGCAGGTTGTCAGCAAGACAGGCCATGAACTTACATTCCTCTTGCTTTATGCAACAGAGTCCTCTCTGTGTAATGCCCATAATTCAATAGCTCTGGTATTTCCCTGGCCCTGGGGAGCATTTTGCTTTTCTATTCTAGATTCCAGAGCTCCTACGGCCAAAAAGTAAAGCCTTTCTGGAGCAGGTGAGCCTTCTGTCCAACATGGAGAGTTAGAGTTAGAGTTCCTACTAATACTGTGGTGTGTTCGTATGTTCAGAGATGGGAATGTGGCAGGCTTTCTACAAAAAGTTTGAACTCAATAATGAGACAGGCTCAGATTTTCTGTGACGCTGGTGTTTACCCACTGACTTCCAAAGCTGTAGAAAAGAAAGTATATTCCCCAAAGTTCACAAAATAGCAGCTTGATATAAAGCAAGGATAGCTTCTAGCAAAAAATATTCTCATGAATCGGAATACTGCTTAAATTTGGCCCAGATTTGCAGATAAGCAGAATTTAAGAACACTGGACATACTAAGGCATAATATAACATCCAGGTGCTTGATCTGACTTGTCTTTCAGAAAGGCATATTGCTGGGGGAGAAGAGAAGCTCTCTGCCAAGTTTCCAGAAGGAAAAAATACATGACTGTTCCCATGCTAAAAAGGCATTACTTACCCAGCTCCAGAGCTGTGAATTGTCACTTGTGGCTCCAAAGAGAATCTGAGTTATTCTCTATGACAGGAATGATGGCAAATGCCACCACACTTTTCGCTGGTGGAAAATGTTCAAAAGAAGGCTCTGTAAAGAGCTTTCTGAGGCCTCTGCAGAACAGAGAGTTCTCAGGTGAGCAACTTAAACACAGGGTGCAGAGATGGGCTGGTGCAAAAAAAGCAGTGGGACACTGCGCAGTACTTGTCCTTCTAGTAAGACTGCTAGAACCTTGAGATGGAAGAGCTGATAACGCCAACTGTGGGAGCGTGCCAGATGTGGGTATTAGAAAACTGAATTTAACAGATAAGCCTTGTGGTTTTGTTTGGTTTGTTTTTACTTTCTGTCATAAAGACTTTAAGATCCCTACTGGTTTTACTGCCTGTGCCCTGAACCAGATGAAACCAGGACTGAACACAAGCTGTTTCTTTCTTGCATGTCCCTGGGCCCACGGCTCTCTCTTGCCAAACCAGACACATTTATTTTTTTTTTGCAATCTCTTTTATTGCCCAATTAACTTAGCAAAGGCAGTACAAGTAGAAGACAAAAAGTAAAGGGTATGTATTGTCCAAAAAAGTACTGATTTCCCCCAGATGTAGTATCTACCCGTAACCTTCCGGCATCCTTTATTTTAAGTTCTTAAAATAGCTGCAGTCTTAGAGTACTTATTTCCATGGAGACCCAGCTGTCAAATATGCTTGAAGTTGCCAGCTACAGGATGTAATGTTACCGAACACAGTAACTTTCTAAAACCCTGTTTCCTGCCTGCACCTGATGCCTCTAACGCAAGCTTACTTGTCCTCTCCACTGTAAAACTATCACAGGTTGCTGTTAAAGCTTTTCCTAAAATGTTGCAGTGAGCTATGTATTTCCTTCCTGGTAAGGGTAGGGAGGGAGTTACAGAAAACAGCTCTAGGAGGAGGGGAAATAGGAGGCAAAAAACCCAAATGAAGATGAGTTAGTGACACCAAAATAGCAAGGGGTCAATTTTGATGTTGTTAGAACTGATGTTCTAGTCTGCTGGAGCCAAGCACTCTTTTTCTATACTTAGCTTAAAACCAATCATTTGGTCACTATCTTCCTGTCTGTTTTTAAAACAAAAATTTTCCTGAAATCTTTACCCCATTTTTCTGTTGTCCCTGTGACAGACCAATTCAGTTAGTCCATATTGTGAATGAAAGGATGTATCATCCAAAAATGAATTGATCCCCCCTCCAACAAAGCTCCTAATTATAAGATTTTTCAAGGCTTGGATATTAGTGTATGATTGAACTTTGGGTGTCAAGACTAGCTAACTGACCAAGGTGACCCAGGGCAGTTCCCAGAGATCTCCTAACCAATGGCCCCAGATGGCAATGGATTGGTTGGAAATGCACAATATCCAAATACTTCATTTTTTATTTCCCTGATCTCTGTCTGGAAGAAATCCACACTTTCCCCTCTAGGACATCTGCTAAAGAGACTCCATCCCTGCCCTTATTTGTCATATCCCTTGATGATAACATAAATCAGAGATGCAGCAGGTGGACTGGGCATTGGGAAAGTTGAGGAGATGGTGAAGCCTTCTCTTGATTTGCAGTAACAATCAATCATTTGGTGCCATAATACATGTCAGCTGCATCTGTGTGATGCTTGTTTTGTTGAGGCTGAAGTATTTAAAGCAGGAGTCAATGGCTTTCCCTCTTTTCTGTGCACAGCTGAGGTGAGAGCCAAGCACAGCTGGAGCTGTGTCTCACATAGCTGCTCACATCTGCTGCCTCAGAGGTGCTGCCGTCACCAATGCATTCCTGCAAGCATCGATGGAGGGGCTTGTTATGCAAGTGCTACCCAATCCAAACAGTCATTTCAACGTGCCACATTTCCCTCATGTAGAAAAGGTGTTAGCTGTGAAGGTACAAGATGTTCTTTCTATATATATAAGCAAACATCAGGTTTATATTCACATGAATATGAAAAAGATGTCCTTTCTAATTCCACAGTGTGCGCATGGTGTTGTTTCAAATGTAGCTCTTAATAAGAAGTATTTCAGAATTGGATTTGTGCTAAAACTTCTGAAGTCTCAGAAATCCTTTCACGGTTGAATCCCCGGTTGACAGAAGAAAGATTTCTTTTTGCCTCCTGTAATTTGCTGTAATTTTTCTGATGCATAATGAGACAATGCTTTATCTCATTATGCATCACCAAATTTCCCTTAACTTCTGTTCTCAGTTCATTACCATTATCCTGTTTTATTAATTTTATCTACAGATCATCTTTGTACTAGCTCCTAAGTCAGCTAAACAAAAGGTATGAGACATGCAGAGATGAATTCAGCTCTGCAGAACTAGCCGCTGGTTCACAATGCCGTGTGTATGAATCCAGCCTTTACCACAGCCATGGTTTATTTTTGTCACAATTCTGCTTTATTTGATTTCAGCTTCTAGAGAGGAATAAAAGTCTTGCCCCAAAAGGCTCAGTTGCCACGAGCATGTGGAAGGGCTTCAGCATATCCTTTTAGATCAAAACTAACTGCCATTCTTCTGTAGCGTTCAGAGAACTGTAATTAAAACTGTACTCTCAAAAACCCAGTGCTGCAGCAGACATCATGAAGACCAGCCACGAGTGTTTGCCGAGATTTGGGTGTTGGACAAGACGAGCTCCTGAGGCCCACCCACCCTCAACTGGTCTGTGCTTCTGTGATTATGTTTAAATGAAAACATTCTGTGCCCGGGATGGTAATCTGCTACACATCACGGTTATTATTAACACTTCATTGCATCTTTTCCAAGGTCTGGTCTAGATTACATATCAAATAAAGTAAACTCTCATACCAAAAAGCACTAGATTATATCATAACTAATAGAGATAAAGATGGCCCACAACAGGGTAGTAAATCTTGGGCTCAGGAAAGAATGAATGAATGAATGAATGAATGGGAATGATGAAGAAGACGGCATTCAGCAACAAGCAGAAAGGTTGCAGAAAAGCAACCAACAAAGTAGAAACTTTGTGGAATGAAATGAGAGAGAATCCTGCAGAAGGGAGGTGGGTAAAAGCCGTCTCCAATGAAAACAGTCAATCCAGAGAAGGAAAGAAAGAAAGACAGCAAAGAAATTGAATCATGCCTGCTCCATACTTTACAGCAATTTGCATCTTCACAATTATAGCTTGTAAAGCACAAAGAAAATGACCAGATGTAGGAAATGTTCTCTCTTTTCAAATGTAAACTCGAAGATCCAAAGCAAAGCCTAATTTGAAAATGGAGCTTCAAATTTGGGAAGAACACTGGTGATCAGCATCTTTCCAGAAAATGAAAGCAGTAAAGGAAGTAACTGAATCCGTGCACCAAGCTTCAATCCGACCACACAGTGAGTCTAAATGTCACATCAGAAACTCTTCCAGTCGCCTTTGAGCAAGGATCCATTTCATCACTTGAGTGTCAATCACAACGTGGCTGCCACAACACAGAATCTCCAAAAAATTTGGCTGGAAAGGACCCTGAAGGGACCTGTGCAAGGCATTCACCATACCAGCAAAGGGTAAACTATAAAATTCTTCACAGAGGAATGTTTTTAACTTATATACCTCCAGTGTGGGAGCTTGTCATCTTCCTCAAGCAGTCTATTTCAGAGCTTCACTAGCCTTACCTCATCTTCCTCATCTCTAGTGGGCATTTTTGCTGGTCTTTAAGCCCTTTTAGTCTAGTCCTGCCCCTGTGAACCAGCAGATCAGGTTATTGTCTTGATTTTCTGACACACCATATTTACATACTGCTCTCACACTTCCCATCAGCCTTCTCCTCTTCAAACAGTCCCAACTGCCCAAATCTTTCCCCTGGGTCAATTCTTCTATATATTTTGCTCATTCTTGCTAGGCTACTTCAACACTCTCGATTTTTCTAGAAATGTGCTGGCTAAAGCTGGAAATGTCTCCACCAGAAGCCTTGCTCTTGACAACTAAAGGGGAAGGATCATTTCATGACTCTTGCTGACAACAGCCCTGTTTATCTCTGAGGTGAGATTTGCCTTTGTCAGCTGTTGCTGACTCATTCAGCTGGTGAACCAGTACAAACCGGAGGTCCTCTCCTGCAGATCTTTCTGCATTCATGTGCTCATTCAAGGTAGCACCTTGCATTTATCACAGCACCCGGTTTGTCATGAGGGTTTTGAACTGGAAGCCTGTTCTCAGGCATACTTGCAGTCTTCAGTTTGCAGTGTCTGCATGGGAAACTGCAGCTGCTGTGGGTCTCAAGAGTGGAGCTCAAAATGGAGAAATGGATTCAGAAGCACAACAGAGATCTTGCAAAATGGACAGCACCTTCCAGAAGTGCTGAAGTTATGCAGAGGGCAGGCACAAAGACTTTGAGTGAAGTCATTTTTAAACACAGACTGTAGCACATAGCTTTTGTCGTTAGTGGCACTTTCTGGCTGCCTTAACTACATTTAGATATTGCTGCTTCTCCATCTCCTTGTTCATTTGTAAGTAATTAAATACAAACCGTTGTAATCTGGGGGTAAGATTATACCTCTAGAAGGACACTACGCCCCAGGCAGTGGAGGGTTTAAGCTCACAGCTGGGATGCCCAGGTTTGTGTGCGAGGAGAGCTAGTGAAGATGTGGCATGGCCCCGCACACAGGCACACTGGACTGCAGAAGGAAGCTGTCCCAGTGGTTTTTGCTTTTATCCAAGAGTCTGTGACCAGTACAGAGCATGTTTGACTGTTCTGCCTGGCTCTGCTATGGACCTCTCCGACAGGCACTTGTTGTCTGGCCCATCACCTGGTAAAGAACTCGTGGCAGGTAGATCAATAAAATATTTTTATATCAGCCTTTTCTTTGTCTCTAATTTTGCATGCTAGGTGCAAGTATCTCTTCCTTCACAGCTGCTAACATCTGAAATTGCCTCTCTGTGTTTCCCTCTACTTGTATCTGCTGAAGAGGGTTTTTTCTCCTTTGCCTTTTTTCTCCAAGTACCAAACCCACAGCAAGCTTTCTATGGGAAGCAAAGTTTCAGCCTCTATGCATATAGAATACAACTTACTCCCATTGGAGGTATAGATTTTACTTTTTCACTGCAGTATGAGTTTTCTGAAAATCATTACTTTGTTAGTTGTCTTAAATTTATATTCCTGAAATAGGCTGCTGAACAAATTGGCAGATTTTAATGATGGTGGCAGCAGAAAGGTGCTTCAAATGGAGAAAGAAGCTGCTTTCAGTCTGGATGAACTACTTTATCACCTGTGTTCTCATAACTCTTGTTGGTATAAAAGGAGAGCAAGATGACAGATGATGACACCGAGCAGGCATGTGTTATTGGAAAGACTGCAGAAGCTAAAGCTGAATTTAAGGAGAAAGAGGAACTTTGTATTGGAGTGGAAAAAGCATCGTTAGCAGGTATTGTAAAAAAAAAAATCAGGATGTTCTGCCCACTACGGAAATCATAGATTACAGAAAGGTGGACACCTTTAACATAGTGTGATTTGTCTAAGATTCAAACATACACAAATGACAATTACCCTTCCCTTGGAACAGTCTGGCAGTTATTGTAAGCAGTAAAACATATACAGTGTTTTCAGTAATTTGCCCAATGGTTGAGGATACACTTTTTTCCCTTTTTTTTTCCAGGCCATTTCTGCTCACACTGATTCTTTTTCCTGATGCACTGCAAGCAACAGCAGACAATTATTTTATCTCCCAGTTTTAGTGAGAAAAGCTACTCTCAAAAATGAGCTGAAGGATTTTTGTTGGAGAGGCTGAAGGGAAGCAGGTGGTTGGCAGTTCAAAGGTAGTCAGACTTTGGGGCTGATTATATATGAAGGTCAAGCTAAAAGCCCCAGAAGAGGAGTAACTGAGCCTGATCCCTGTATTTCTGTATTTTCGTCTTGTCCCTTTTTCTCATGCTTCATGTTTGGTTTCCTCTTTCTCTGCAGAGGATTAAGATGTAGAGAAGATTGGAAAGGATTAATTTCTCTCAGCACTGACCTTCAGGAGTTCAGTTCAGTAACAATATCTGTAGAACTAGGACTTAAGCTTACAGTTACAAGTAATTTTACATTTTTAAACATCTAATTTGATTTTATGATGTATAAGCAGAAAAAATTAGGCTGTGTGCTTACACTTGGCCAAATTAGTTTTGTAGAGAACATGCATAACCTTGTGTATTGCATACTGGGTAAGACAGTGCATGAACTATTATTAACTCACATTATTAACTCAGCCAGCAGCACGCTTCTCCAGTGTAATAATCTGGTGAATCATCTTTTTTATTCTGCAATTTAATAATTGCACCTTCACTCATTTACGCAAAAGAAAAACAAAACAATTTAGGTAGTCCAAGACAAAAAGCTTTATGAATCCCGCCTAGTTTCAAACTGAATTACAATAATATGGTTACCTAACACATTATTTAAGAAGCAGTTGAAAGTAAAGCAATGAAGCAAGCTGCTGTGGGTTTTTACATTGGCCAGAGGACGCGTGGTTCCTTTGTGACACTGGACAGGTCATGCCAGTGCAGTGAAGGCTGTCCTTGTAGTTATGCTGCGTTCCAAACCATTTTTCTAAGTTATCCTATCTAAAAAACCCCAAACTGCATTTCATTTCACCACCACCCTCCTCGAACGGCCGCGGAACTCCATAGAGCTTCCCAACTGCTGCTCTGTGTGCTCTGCTGGAACCGAAGGCCGTCTGGTGGTGGAGACTGGGAGAGAAGACTACAAAACCCACCCAAGAAGGAGTCCTGCGAGTCTGTCTGGTTTGGGTGATGCAGTACATCACCCGTGTGCCAGCTGCACAGCTTTTGGTAACTGTTTAATGCCCAGTCGCAGTAATAATCTTAAAAACACCAGGCAAAGGTGTGAACAGCAGGTGGGTGGCAGGGGAGCTGGCACAGGCGCTCAGTGCCACACACTGAGGTCACCAAAGCCCCACCACAGTGTCCCGTACTCCTGGGCCCTGCTATGTGACACCGAAGGGAAAGCTGTTGTTACTCCAGGGAAGCTCCTGATGTGTGTTCTGAGTCGTGCTTTCCGAAACGCCATCCTTTCATCTCCTTGTAGGAATCAGAGGCCCTGGGAAGCCCCTGCTGAGCCCGTGGCACTCTCGGCACCCCAGTGCGTGGGGAAGATAAGCGGTATTAATCGCTTTGAGTCGAGGTGGATGCCCAGGTTCATCCCACCGGGAGCACGGGGAGGAAGGGAAGCTACACAGGCTGCCAGGAGCAAGCCAGGATTTCTCCCTGAGGGTGACCCCAGCTGGGGCTGCGCTTTGGGGGCGCCGGGCAGTCACCTCCTCTTCGGTCAGCTCGGAGGGATCGGGTCTTCGTGACCAAATCACCCCGTCCCCCGCCCACACGCCGTCCCCTCGCCCCGTGTGGCGGTGCCAGCGCGGCCCCGGCGGGTCCCACCCCTGAGGGGCAGCGGGGCACCGCGCGTGCGCCTGCCGCGGGCGGCGCCATCTTAAAATGGCGGCACGGGCGGGACGGCGGCGCTCGCCGCTCTCAAGATGGCGGCAGCGCGTGCAGGCGCTTCCGGGAGGGCGCACAAAATGGCGCGGCGCGAGGCC
>VZRW01002765.1:106291-135447 GCA_013398125.1 Aegotheles bennettii
GCCAAGCCGGGTTCGGGCAGTTCAGTGCCTGGATGTCTGATTGCCTGCACGATCCCTGCTCGGTGTGTGGGGGTGGGGAGCAGCAGCGCTGTTGACCACAACCACAGTGCTTTGTGGAATTTGGAGCTACTCAGTGGCCACTGTTTGCTATCCAGCTCCCGCTTGCCTGTCCTGCTCCTGCCTGGGCTGTGGCAGGAGCTATGGAAGTGGGGTCACCCCACAGCCACTGCCCTGTGTGCCATGGGGCCGTGTGTCACAGGGCAGGGGAGCAGACAGACCTCGGCAGGGCTGTGTGCTGCTGGATGGACCAGGCCTCTGGCAGGGCTGTTTTCCCCCTTGCTATCAGCTGAGGGGGCTATAAAGAGGCTGAGCTTTGAACTCCTCCTGTTTTAGCAGATGTTGGTACGTTTGAGCAGCCTCTGTTAAACTTCCATCAGAGCAGTCCCACGCAGTGTTGGGATTAATGAGGAATTCCTGGAGTTGTGGCTGAATGCTGCCTGAGCCTGCTGACATCAAAGAGCAGGGCACAGTAATGGGGTGGAGGCTTACACAATGTTTGGTTGTGTCGGAGTAGTTGGATACTAGATCTGAGCTGGTAGAAGAGGAGGGTGGGAATCTGGTTTTGCTTCTTGGTGATCTTCTTAATTGCACTCTTGCCCTTTCAGATAACAAGCTACTAGAGAAATCAGATCTTCATGCGGTGCTGGCTGATAAGCTTCAGGCAGAAAAGTATGACATGCAGAGCAGGCATGAGATCAGGTATTTGAAAAGCCTTTTCTGTCAGTCAGCTCTCTGTCGTGCAAACTGTGACCTAAACCATCTCTTGATGCATTACACAAGCAACTTCTAGGCTACTGCAGGAGCTTGAAATGAAACAACTGGGAAATCTGGTGAACTGAAAATAAATTACAACTAACTGTAAGCATGTGTTAAAGTTACAGTGTATTGACACTGTATAGTACAGGGAGATCTGACCAAGTTTTGGACAGAAAATCATTTATCACAAACTCAAGGTGTGGAGGTGGACCAGAACGAGCTTCTGCTTCTTATCTGTTTACCTGGTGCTGGTTCCTTATAATTATCATCTGACTCTTGACATTTTCTGACCTTATAAACATTGCAGTGCAGGGAGAGACCGAGGCCTTAGTTTCTTTCAATCTGGGTTATTGCGTGGAATGGGGAGAAAGACGAAAACCATGATTGTGAAGTATCACTCCTAAATAAGCACTGTATGCTAAAAAGAATGTCTTTTGCCTGCTTTTAGCAGTTTTTTTTCAGGAAACTTCCTCTCTAACCTGGGAGTAGCACTGTAGTGCTGCAGGCAGGGGTCCTGCTCCTTATTCTGTTGGTATTTGAAACCACAGCAAACCCATATGCTGGTAGTGTGTCCTTTATCTGGACTACATGTCAATCCCAGCAGGTACAGGCTGCTGCATTCTGCTCTTGGTGTTACTGAAGAAAAAGCAGGTTTAAATAGCTCAGGTTTTCCTGCTTCTGCAGGAATTGCTTCCTCTGTTGGAGCTCTTTGCTGTGTAATGCAAAACTGTACATGTGTGTCTTGGGTTACAAAACAAAAATAGTTAAGTCTACTGTGTGTTATTACTAGTGTGGAAAGAACAACTCTTGACTTGACAGGAATTGCAGGCAAAACATCAGCATTTGGCCAACAGGCTGGAGTTAACACCCACATGAAAGTTCAGAAACTTTCTGATGACAGCAGTTGTCTTGAACCACCTGTATTTTATGGGAATCTGTTCCTGGTTGAACACCTGCTCTGAGAGATGAGGCTGGAGTAGATGAGGAAGAGAAGAAACGTGTGGAAGCAGCATCTTCAGAGTAAACACTGAGCTGAACTCTGATACTGTCCTCAGTGTATGGCAATCTTTTTTAAACAGAATGAATTCCCTGATGCTAGATAGCTGAGAAGAAATGGTTTTACTCGCCTTAAGGCCAGGGAGGAGTATCTAGTTCTGGCTAGAGGAGGATGCATGTCCAGATTTGTAGGACATGGTGGATCTTGCCACAGGACTTGGCTTCCTATCTGTTTGGACATGTTTTTTTGAAAATGCAGTGCCTTCTAGTACAGCGTTAGTTCAGTGATGTGCTGTTTGTTTGTCTTTTGTGTGTTTGTTTTTTGAGAGGAGCATAAAGTTGCTGATATCACAGAGACCTTTCATCTTCTGAATGCATTATCTGTTTCCCCCTGGACTATCATAATGCAGAATGACTGCACAAACAGATGCTTGCAGTTACATTTTTCCATTTGTCTGACATAAGTGATGAACTTAAAATTGTTATTTTTAAAAGCTGTCATTTATAATATAGCTGGTGACTTGCTCAAAGTCTCTGTGCATGATATGTGTATGTGTATATACTCTCAAAAACCTGACTTCTGTTCCTGTCTCTGCTTTCAAAGACATGAGTGAGAAACGTTACAATTGTAGTTGTTTGGGGGGTGATAAGTGTGGTCTTCTGGTGTGTAGAAATTCTGGATTATGTCGCGGTCCCACTGTGCTGTAAAATGCAATTAAAAACACCCCCAAACCTTTACACAATAAAGCTAGAACATAGTTGTGACAATGGAGAAATGACTTGTAACACAAGGGACTATAAACCCAAGAGCTTGGGAATACACCCTGGGTTCCCTGGCTCTAGGTTCTGTGCCCTGTATTATGCTGTCTCCAGATGTCTTGCATCTTCAAGGTCCACCAACTTCCTCCCAAACAAATCTGAGGTGGTAAAATACTAGTAATTCTTCCAGAATTTAGAGAGTGCTTTTAAAACTCAGTTGTCCCCATGCAAATTTAAGCAAAGGCTATTTAGCTTTCATTCGCATTTGGATTCTATTTTAGAAATGTACAAAAAGGTGGGTTGAGTCCTCAACAAATTTAATCTTCCAGTACTATATAATGGCATTTTGGTTGGTGAGAAGCATGTTTTGGAGGAGCTGCTGTGGTTTAGTGTGTTGTGAATGGCCTGTATCTCTGTAGTATGGAAAATCCAAGGGAGTTTGTCCTGGGAGACTGACTGGTCAGAGGCATGGGAGCCATTTGATTCTAGTTTGTGATATCTCTTTTTCTTCTCTCTCAAACTGCAGTCCAGGACATGATGGCACATGGAACGATGCTCAGTTGCAGGAACTGGCACAGCTGAAGATAAAGCATCAAGAGGAGCTGACAGAGTTGCATAAGAAACGTGGCGAGGTTAGAAAGGCCTCATGTTCTGTGGGATCCCTTTGTGAACATGACCTTAATTTTACCAAGCTTATTCATCATCATTTTTTCCTCATTTTGTGTACAGCCTTTTTTAAGCTCCCCATGTTGATGATTAAAATAAACCAGAGATGTTTGGTCTTTAAAACTGACAGCCAGGAGATAAGAGCTATTGTCAGCATAGCATGATTTCTAGGTAGTGCTTAATTTTATGTTTCATGAATAGGTTTTTCACTGTGTGTTTTAGAGGAGGAAGCAACTGATCCAGTTTAGAGCTGCACATGCCAGCTAGTTCTACATTGAAAAGACTTTGAATGAGTGAGAGAATAGGTGGCTGCGTATGGTTCCATTTGTCTTTCTAGCTTTGCAGGACCACTGCTGTAAAACTGCACTGAACAAACAAGCACAAGCAAAGATTGAAAGTGCCACGGTGTTGGGCTGCAAAGGGAGCACTGGTTCTGCCATGCAGATGCAATAGGGAGCTCGGGAGTCCTGTGAGCTATGAGGCAGGCCTGGGAGAGAAGAAAAGCTGCTTTTTCTTTTTTTTTTCCTTTGTTTTAAGATGTGGAGGCTTATTCAGCAGAATTGGGTTTTTAAAAGCCACAGCAGTGGATTGAATGAGTCCAAAAGGTGGTACCTGAATGGTGCTGCAGACTTTTATAGGGAGAAGGTGCGAGTGGCCTAGAAAAAGTAATCCTGCTCCTTTGATCACACCTCACTGGAGTTGTGGAGAAGCTCCAGTGTCAGTAATTCTGAGCTTTTCAAAGAGGAGAAAGCTTTCTACAGGAGGTGTGCACTCACTAGTCAAAGCCCTGAGAATTCCTTCTTTTCTCCCAACCTGGTATCCTGAGCCATCCACCCAGGCAGACACTTCTCAAAGCTCAGTCTCCCTTCTCCCCGAGCAGCTGAGGCTCTGCACGCTGCGGGGCCTGCTGCTCCTCACTGAGTGGGCAGCTGTGAGCTGGCAGCAGCAGCTCATTAGTGTTGACCTCTGCCCCTCTGTTTCCTGTCTGCTGCAGAGACCCCACCAGCAACTTTCTTCAGGGAAAACTTAATGGAACCTGTGTTTACCATATAGGAACTACATGTCTGCTGTAAGGGCTGTCCTGACTGTAAGAGGAAGATTTGTTGCTTGGTTGTTAGTACTAATTTGTTGGTTTAATGACTTGGCAATTTTTAGTTTATGTATTGATTTTTCCACTACTTAAAAAAATAAATTCTCTTCCTAATATGCATTCTGTTTTATGTGACTTTAATAATGGAACTTTTTGAGGGAAGGGAGTGAGCTATCAAGGGAGAGAAACTTTATCACAATTAATTTTTGAAAGTGTATTCCCTGATTTAATGAGCAGTGTGATAGGGGCAGTAAACAGAACTGTATGAAAAGCTGTGGAAGAAGACCTGAAAGGGGTGCTTCGTGCTGGTAATGTTAGGTTGGTCTGTGCTCTTGCTGGTGGCTGCTCTGTGTGTGTTACTCAGCTGTTATCCCTGTATTTTGTAATGTAATTTTCTCCTCTCCCTAGCTGGCCCAGTCTGTAATTGATCTGAATAACCAAATGCAGCAGAAGGACAAAGAGATGCAGATGAATGAAGCGAAGTGAGTAGGAACCATTTTGTCTATGTGGTTGGTATGAGACCCAGACTTCTGATTGAGTTTATTAGTGTTATAATACTCTCCAGGAGTCTTAGCCGTGGGCTAAAAATTCCTTTGTTAGACATTGTACAAATACCACAAAGATGATGGTATAGGTCCCAAAGGAGATTCTCATTGTTTTGTGTATTTTCTTGCCATTCCAGGATTGCAGAGTATTTGCAAAAGATCTCTGAACTGGAAACAGAGTGCCAGGAATTGCGTAGCAAACTGCAAGATCTTGAGCGAGCTAATCAGACACTGAAAGATGAATATGATGCTCTCCAGATCACCTTCAATGCCTTGGAGGAGAAACTAAGGAAAACTACTGAAGACAACCAGGAGCTGGTCTCGCGTTGGATGGCAGAGAAAGCACAAGAAGCCAATCGTTTGAATGCAGAAAATGAAAAGGATTCAAGGTGAGATCGATGACCTCTATTTGATCAACTCCTTCCCAATATATTTTGGAATACCTATGAGTGCATAGAACAAAACCAGATTAATTTTGATCTGAGGTCTCTATTATTGCACAACAGAACTTTGTGTTCCTTGTTCTGGCCAACACAGACAGATGCTTTGTGAAAACATTCTTCTTTTAAATTAATAAAACATGGGGTTTTTTTGTTTCTTGAGCAACACTTAACTATGGCCTGAAGTTCATAAATTGGATAGAAACTGTGGTTTTTTGCTGGTATTAGATTTGGGCTTCTCTAGTTCATATTGCATCTTAAAGCTCCTAGTTTTATTTTTACTTAACCAGCTTATGTTTTTTTGCATTCTGCTGTAAAGGGTAACTGCCATGAGACTGAGCTATGTATAATTTGCAAAAAGTTTGTACTTTTTTTTTTCCTTGCAAAATAATAATTTTTTTACTCTGAATTGTTTCGGCTTACTTGCCAGCTGGTGATACTTGGAGACCAAGAGCTGTAACACAAGTCTCGTAGTACTTGGCAGTTTTGTATTATCTCTATTAACTATTCTAATAATCATTACTTTTGCAAGTTCTTGCACTCAGAGCCAAATCCACAATCACATGGGTCATAAAGGGCCATGGGTACACTTTGCCTTATTGCTGCTCTTGATTGATCTTGTCCTTCACGATTCGCAGTGAGAAAACTGCCTCTTCTGCACGGAGTATCTTGAAAAGCAGGATAAAATTGGGGCAAGTGGTCTCGTTTTCTTTTTTTCTTGAAATCTTAGGAAGCCCATCAAAACTGTGCAGGGTGACCTTTGGAGTGGGATTAAGGAAGTTTGGGGGCTTTTTTTAAATAACCTTGCTTTCTTTTTCTTAGGAGACGACAAGCCAGGCTGCAGAAGGAGCTAGCAGAAGCTGCCAAAGAACCTCTGCCTGTTGAATCGTAAGCAGTTTTGATTTATAGGGTCTCCTTCATCACTTCAGGCTTCAGTTGTGTGCAGATGCATGATAAATGGTATCTGTAGTTTCTAAATTTGGTGATGTAGAGAAGTGTTTAAGCTTTGGTGTAAAGTCAGAAATGTGTGGTAACTCTCCCTGTGTGAACTTCCAGAAGAAGGAGCTCTGTTACAACTAAAAATAGATGCTTGGACTGAAAGTCCTAAGAATGAATATATAGGTGAATATATGTTCCTATCTCAGCATAAAAACATTTGTTATGTGATGCCTTTGGTCTTCAAAGTAGTTCTTCAGTCATGAAGCAGTGTACCCTGGAGATGCCTGCATTTTTAAGTGTTAGGCTACAAATATGTTGAAGGATTTCCTGTAGGAACAGGTACTGAGTGAGTTAAGGTGGGTGAAAATACATTAACCACTTCCATACTGGGAGATGTGGAGTTACTTTACTTGGCAAGCCAGGGAGAAATATCTCTAGTCTGTTCTTTTTGCTGCTATGTTTACTCCTTGTTGGTATTTAATCAGCTGACTGAAGTGAGCAGTCAATGGTACAGGTGCTTTGCACCAGGTTGATAAGGTTATTGGCACTGTGCTAGCCAGATCCAGAAAAACTACACCTGCTACATTGCTACTGGAAATGCAACAGGTCTTCAGAGGAGTTTGTGGGCTTTTTTGTGATACCTGTTATCTTTGTACTAGCATTGTGTAATCATATTGGGTTTTTAAGAAATGTTTGAATGCTTCCATTCCCTCGGCTTATTGAGGTGTGACTCTCCATTGCAGGATTACTGCTGCCCTCTGTTTCACAGTGGGTAGTCCCAAGCCAAAGGACAGTCTTCCCAACTCATAAGAATAGTGATAGCCCTTTTGTCCATGCTATGCCTTGTTCCTTTACATCAAATATCTTAGAATATTTATAGAAGAGTTTAACAATGTTTCGCTGTAAAGGGAAACGCACGTGTAAGGTCTGTGGCCACTTTCTCTGTTAAGCTGCTTCCTCTCCTTACCCAAAGCGAGACTTTTCTGCTTTAGTGCTGAACTCAGAGGTAGCTGTAGCACACCAGCTTGAATATCTTGCTTCCTGTTGTGGTGGGGATGATGGTCTCAGTTTTTCATAAATAATTTGATGTGAGACACTGAGAAGTTAGAGAAGCTTGTTTAAAAAAAATATCAAGAAAACAATTGCTTCTGTAAATTACACAAACTCTGCTTCACAGATGTTTTTGATCACTTATTTTTGATTTTGTAATTTTAGAGGGTTTGTATTGTATAAACGTGCAGCTTGCTGAAGGGAAAAATGGCATTTCAAGGAGTGTGCTCTGGTGTTTATATTCACTTCAAAAACATGTTAATGTGGAATAGCATGGAATTGCTACATACAATTTTAACAGCTCAAACTTTTTAGATTTATCAGCAGAACTTGATAGTGTTTTATTGGAATAACAGCCTGATACTTTCAATCAGAGTATATATTTTCCATAGCCTTTTCATATGTACTGTCCTCCAAAACCTTAGAACTTGAAGTCCAGCTCTGTTCTGAAATCAGAGATTAAAAGTGGTCCCATCCTCTTCAGTTCTTTTGCAGCTGAGTGTTAACTGGTAGCAGGAATTAGTTTATTCCTACTTAAATGCTGAATTTAAACTTCCTGTTCAGCTAAATGCCATCAGGTTGATAGAATGTGTTTAAAAATAGTTTGTCCTGCAAAATAAGCAGTGGAGGAAAAATAATCACTGAAGGAAAAAATACCAGACTGTCAGAGCCCATGATGACTAATGGGGAAAAACCTTTTAGCATTATCTCAGTAGTTTAGCTGGATTAATTTATGGTATATGTATTGGAACCTCACACTCAACACTTCAATGAAGTGTACCAAAACATCCCAGGTGCTTAATGGAGCTGCACCTGAAGCACAACAATGAAGAAATTATCTAGGTGTCTTTGGTGTGGATGAAGAAGGAAAATTCAAACTCTTGTGCTTTATTTTTAAATAGTTCCTTGTTTTGAACAGCAAAAAGTGCTGTGAAAATAGAATATCACTTATTTGGAGTTGGAATAACTCATGTTCTTGCTGTTCTGTAACTGTTCCAGCAAACATAGTTTTCTTGCTCAGATGTGATGGGTCCTTATGCTGTATGTAGTGCTGCAAGCTGATATATAATGCCTGTAGTGAAGAGAATCTGGAAAGGATGCCTGTCAACATAAGTACGAGGGGTGAAAAATCCAACCCTGTTGTCAGTGAAGAGTGTGGTTAGCAGCTAGAAAGAAACTGAAGTTTAGATGCTGCATGTACTTGTTTTCACACTTTGTTGAATGTAGTATCTGACAGCGACCACTAGATCAGTGTTTGTGTTGTCTGGACCTCCCTATGTGCTGCTGCAGCCAAGTAAACCTGGGTGAGGGTTGGGTGCAGATGCCGACAGACCCTGGAACAGTGTTGTCCATCCAGTTCCTATCCATCCGTGGGTGGTTTCCACAGGAAGCTCTGGCAGATTGAGAAGGAAATGTTTTCTCTCCCTTCAGCAGGGATGATGATATCGAAGTGCTTGCAGACGAAACCTCTGACACTGCTGAAGAGACATCTCCAGTGCGAGCTGTGAGCCGAACAGCCAGGTTTGTAGACAGAGGAATTCTTGTATCATGTCATTGAAGAAGAACAAGGGGGGTACAAGAGTTGGAATAATGTTGGGAATGTTACTTATGCTTTTTCACTTGCCTTTAGCTAGAGTGCAGTTTGGTACTTCCACTAGAGCAGTATGAAACTCACGTGCTGTGTTCTCTGCTACCATGCTCTAGATATGCTGGTTTTCCTTTGCTGTTTTTAAAAAAATAAACTAGTGTCTGAAAAGTGTGTCTAATCTTAAAGAGTTAAAAGCAAAATAGACAATAAGATGGGTATTGCAGTACCTGTTGTATTATATCTTTGCTACTATATGAGATACCAGTGTGACTTTGCAAGTAACTAGAATTTTGGGTTTAGCTGAAAGGCTGAAAATATTCTCGCCTAGATTAAATGCATCTTTTTCTTCCTGTAAAATAGCAGTGAGTGGAAAGTAAGAGGTAGTTACATGACAGCTTGGATTAATTTGATTGAAACTTCAGACTTGTATCTAAAATCAGTAATTCACAGGGTGGAATTTGAGGGAAATTGAAGAAACTTCACTCACATGTTACTGGTGACTTTTGAACTGATGCCTGCCTTTGGTGTTCTCTGTCTTTGGACTGGGTCTGCAGGGGAGGGAGTCTTTCCAGAGACTTGTTGCTATGAAATGTGTTTGTATTGATCTTTATGTGGAGAAGCTATTCACGAGGTTTAAACCTGTCCTCCCCTCCTTCAGTAAGCGACTCTCCCAGCCAGCTGGAGGCCTTCTGGACTCTATCACTAATATCTTTGGGTAGGTTAGAACACTTTCACCTCTCTGTTTTGTATATTGATCTCAATGTACACCAAAATGTTGGTGATGCAGGGAATACAAACAAATAATTTCAGCCTTTCTTCTAGCTTCTGCCTTTCTTTTTTTTCTTTTTTGTTCTCCTCAACTTCCTGTTTCTTCCATCTTGCCGTGTGCTGACCTCTGACCTTTCCCTCCAGTCTGTCTGAGTCTCCCCTTTTGGGACATCAATCTTCTGATGCTGCCAGGTGAAAACATTATCCGCTCTTAGTCCAGCATGTGAATGTATGCCACTGAAGTAACACAGAACCCAGCTGCATTATCCTGATCAGATTTCTGATGTTAATAACACTGGCTAGAAACTGTCTACAGTTAAAAGGCAATGAGCCACTCTGGAGAGAATACATGGGGTTTGCTCTTACTTTCCACTGCACTTTGCTCCTTTAATAGGGGTACTTAAAACAAGCTGTTGGGTTCTGTGCTTAGTATCCAGAGGGGAGCCAGTCTTTCTAACTCAAGCTCTGCATTAGGTGGACGGTCTTTGCTTAAATGGTGCAGCCTGAGCTTTTGAGTGTGGAGCATTTTGCTGCCTGGGATGTAGTGCTGCAATGGTGTTCAGTCTACCTAGGCGTAATGATGGAGTTGCAGTCTCTCCAGCTGAACTCAGCTGCAATCACTCCCATGTTTCTCTTTCCTATTAAAAAAAAAGCTCCAAAATGAAGCCAGTAATCAGTTCAGGTAACTTGTCTGGCGTACTATGAAATATCTAAAGCCACAAGTGGATGTAGTGCTAGATGAGAAAATTTTTGAAAGATGGGATAAAAGAAAGTTTAAAAACTCCTTCCCCCATTTTTTAATCACTGTACAGTGTAGTTAAGTGACAGGTACAGATCTGGATGAACGCAGGAGAAAACAGTATTCATTTCTTTTTTTAAACCATTTCTACTTTGTTTCATCTCAGGAGGCGTTCTTTGTCCTCGTTCCCTGCTCCCCAGGATAATGTAGAACCACATCCAGGTGCTGGTAAAGAAGTGAGAGTGCCCACTACTGCCATATGTGTCTTTGTAAGTATAGAAGGAATTCTCAGTTTTACCATTTTTTACTGCCTTTGGAGGAAGTGAATCCTATCTGTGTGGGAACTGATCTCCTGAAACTCTTCCTATTAACATCAAGCAAGAAGGAATTTGTGATTTGGTAACATCATTCATCCCATTTAATTCTTAGCCCAAGTGCTTCTCAGAGCCAATGTGCTTGATGTGTGTCTTACTGAGGTCGATGATGAACAGTAAAAGGTCTGAGGGCACAGGGGGATTACACTCCATTACCCTCTTGGCTCCCAGCAGTCCCTGTTCTGTCATGCCATAGTAGAGCTATGATTGAGGAAGAGATTGCTGACAGTTTGGGATTAATTCAGTTCCAGTTCTCCACAGTGAAGGGAGTTGTGGCACTGAATGTCATCCAACAGAGCTGGTTCAGAGGAGCTTGTGGTAGTGGGGTGTCTTCATTTGTTGTGTGTGATCTAAAGTTTTCAAGCTGAGACCTCTTTCATGCATTGTTTTGGCCTCACAAGGCCAAACTTAAATTTACATGAAGGGCATTGCCTCTGAATGAAAGATACTGTGGTAAATTCTCTCTGGTGCAGCTACTCATTTGAATGTTCCTCTTGAGCTTTCTCGGGCACTCCAGTACTGGATATAAGGGCAGCCTGGAGCTGGCTTGAATAGGGAG
This sequence comes from Aegotheles bennettii, assembly GCA_013398125.1. Lineage (NCBI taxonomy): Eukaryota > Metazoa > Chordata > Aves > Caprimulgiformes > Aegothelidae > Aegotheles > Aegotheles bennettii. Next base: position 117,621 of record VZRW01002765.1, read on the forward strand.
CATCAGGAGGTGCTCAAGGCTGCAGTACATGTAGCAGCCTCTCTCCTCCATGGCCATATACAGCAAGCACAGTTGATTGACAGATATAATCCTGGCTAATTTAATTATAAAAGGTATTGCAAAGCTATGTGAGGTTTTCAAGAAGCATGTGAGAGGTTATGTTTTTTCATCTTTCTCTTGATCTTCTGTAATGTCATTGAAGTTAAGAGCAACACAGCCTGTCTTCCTGATACAGAGAGGCAAACCACAGCAGGCTGTGCTGACCCCTGGTCTTGGCAGTGTAGGGAATGCTGCCCCATTCCAGTTCCCCATCCTTGCAGCAGGAGCAGGAACAGTAGTAACCCTGTCAGACTGTTGGCAGTCTGGAGGTGATGCGTGGTTAACACTGCAATATTAGAAGGAGAATGTCCCTACTCATTTCATGGGAATTCATATGTGCCTTATGGAGATGATCTGTGTTACGTTTTAGCTCCTGTTTTAGGAGCCCAGGTGGAGTGTGAGGACGTGTCTAGGTCCAGGAATGAATGCAAGCACTGTGCTAGAGGTTTGGCAGATACAGGGAGCAGACCAGGCTCACTTCTGGAGAGATGAGTAGAACAGACTTAAAGGTGCAGAAGGTACAGTCACTTCAGCCAGCCTTCTTGGGCATAGTTTCTAGGCAAGATATTTGACCAGTTCTGTTCCGAATGGCTCCTTTGCACTTGTAGAGAGATGAGTTTTGAAGTATGATGACCTGATATGAGTGTGATATGAGCTGACAGACCAAGTTCAAGCAACAAGTTCCAGAAAAATACAAGTTTCCAGAAAAGCTGATTTTGAAAGAGCAGTCACTGAAAATACTTAAAAAGGAATTCAGCAAGTGAATTAATACTGTGTGGGTAAGTAGTATAAAGCTGTGAAATTAACAGGGGAATAAAAAAGGAATCTCAAAATTCTGGTAAGTTTTAAAAGGTTCAGAATCACTATGAAGTGGCCAACACAAGCTTCAAAAGATTAAGCTGTGAGAAAACAGGAGTGTCACTGCAACTGCAGCTAGAAACCAGAGCTTAAGGCCAAGTTCTCTGAGAGAAGGTGCTGTCACAACTGTGCTGGTACTACTTCATCACCAGTATAAAGTAGCATTATCACCAATACAGTAAATGAATGCAGTTAATCTGTTATGCTGTTTTCTAGCAGACTTTCCTCACTCAAGCTTGACTTGGGTGTTCTGTGGTTGCATGAACTGATTGGATCATGTTCCACGGCTGGCTCTAGATGGAGAAATGAAAAGTTAGTTTCCTTCTACGACAGATCACCTCTTGCTGCTTTCTGTCCTGTCCTTTTCTCAGGTTTTTTTCTGATGTAACTTAAAAGCCTTGCCTTGTAAGACCTAAACTGATGACGCATTGTAAGGCTTGTGGCAGTTTTATCATTGAGTCCTTGCTAGGTGTTTTTCTTTATGTGCTTTTGTTTTTTTCCTTTAGATAAGGATCAGCCTTTTTCTCTGTACACTCGTCAACCATAGAGTTTCAGGCTGTGGCTTTGTTTCCTATATACTGCTGAAAGATCTACAGCTGTGGTTCTGTATAACCTTTAAGTTCTACAACTTTCTAATCTGTGTTTTTTTGGGTCTCTGCTAATTCCATCTTGGGTGGCTGTTCTGTTCCTCCCACTCCTCAGGACGCACATGATGGGGAGGTGAACGCAGTGCAGTTCAGCCCTGGCTCCCGGTTACTAGCAACAGGAGGCATGGACCGGAGGGTTAAACTTTGGGAAGTCTTGGGAGGTAAACTTTTGTGCTTCGGGGTATGGTGGGATGCTAAACAGACTCTATTAGAGTTCACTTTGTGTCAGCTTCTGTTCTAATCCAATTGCTCAAGTTTTGTTCATCTTTCTCTGTGCAGATAGGTGTGAGCCCAAAGGTTCCCTCTCTGGCAGTAATGCTGGGATTACAAGCATAGAATTTGATAGTGCTGTGAGTATCTGTGCAATACCCACTGTTTGTGATTGGGAATAAATTAATTGAATTATATTGTGCTCTGCTATCAATTTCCATTCTAACACTTTGAAAAGTTAACTGAGGAATGAGTTAAAATACTATAGGAGTAACTGCACATAGGTAAAAATTGTACAGAAGGTCTTTATTTGATACGATGCAGTCTGTAATTCTCATCTTTGCTTTGCAATTCAGAAGATGGTATGCAGCTCAAACATGGCCATTATGATAAAATTACTTTAGACAAAGCCTGTTGTACTTTATTGTAAGAAACTGGTCTTCAGCTTCCCACTAAATCTGGCATAGCAGCACTAAAGAAGCAAATACACCGAGGCTTTATTTCTGAAGTTTATTTCTGTAAGTGCTCTGCTGAGGTCTGTGATGAATAGTAAAAGGTCTGATTATCCTAAAGCTCGCCCTTCCATGACCTTTCCTCCCAGCAGTTTCTCCCCAGTCACAGCACAGTAATGGTGTGACTGGCAGAGTGTTTGCTGACAGCCTGTGATGCTCTCAGCTCATGTTAACCTGAAGTACTGGAGACATGACTGGGATCAGCATCCAACAGTCTTACCTTAAGGAGTTTGGCGTCTTGGATGGGTATAACTGGACATGTGATCTGACTTTTCTGCTGAGACCTCTCCCATAATGCAATGCCTTACTGCATGGACAGCAGACCAAAGCTGATATAGTTTCTTCCACTTAATGACTGTGTGCTAAACTTTATTGATACGCACCCTAAAGGATCCTTCCTTGGGACACTGACCAGCATATTAGAGATTTGCTGGCACTGTTACTCTGCAGGAGAAACTGGTTCTGATTTTGGCAAGCTGCTTGAACACATTTGAGGTGAGAACTGCCTGAGCTGAGATGCTAATGGGCTTTAAGGGTTCAGGAAAGTCTTGAGATGGACAGGAGTGCAAGCATGAATCTTGTGGTGTCCATTCTCTGTCATGGATGACACGGAAGACCCCTAAGCCTAAAGCCATGAGCAAGTCAATTTATCTCTCCTTGGGTAGATTTAGTTTTTGGAATTTTAGTTTAAAGTGTTAGAATTGTAACTGGAATTGCAAGGATTTGGCTAATTACCCTCTGAGGTCTGTTATTGCTTTTGTTTGTAGTCATGATTCCACAAATCACTGTCACATTTTGATGAGAAGGAAAAGCCATAGCCTTTTTGAAAGCTGTTACTCTAGCTTTCCTTACTGGTATATGCTACTGTGGTTTTGGTTTTGTTCTTTTTTTCTGTTGGCAATATAGCACTAATATGGTTTCAATGATTTATTGGAAATACTTTTGAGTTTAATTTGCATATTGACTTGAAGTAGTTTTAAATTAATCTTGTGTTCACAGGGTTCTTACCTCTTAGCAGCTTCAAATGACTTTGCCAGCAGAATCTGGACGGTTGATGACAATCGATTAAGGGTGAGTCTCTTGAAGGCAAAGCAGTGCTCAGACTGTTTCTGTCTTGTATTTCCAGCTTTGTCTAATGAGGATGTGGCAATTGTGGAAGTTGGGCATTTACAGACATTTGCAATAATTCTTTTTGTTAAAGGATCTTTCTTTTTCTTAAAGGTCTTGACAGCAAGACCTAAAATAGTGTATTGGTCTCTGCGGGAAACTCCAGTTACTGTGTATTTCACAATGCACCCCCCCCACTAGAAAAATCTTAACACATAAACCCAATGCACTTTTGCATCCCCCTCTGTGGAAATTTAAATGCTTCTTACAGTTTACAGAGAACTACTTCAACGTTTTATCCTTTTGTCCTTTATCTCCTTTTGTCCAAGGAGAGAGCTGCTGGAGAAGGGTTTGCAGAAGACTAGAGGGATTTTTTTGTTTAAGTGGGGAGCAGCACTCTTAAAGGAGTCCTTTGCCTAGCTGTTAGGCAACAAGCCTAAAAGTGCTCCCATTCCTCTCCGTTCTTAAGGGTATTTCTCTTGTATTTCCCGAGTCCAGGTTGCTTTGTGTGATTTGATAGTCCTTTGAGCATTTAAAACAATCTCCATATACCAAGGATTTCTCTGTTATTTTTTACAGCTCTTACTTCAGTCGTTCATTATCTGGTTTGTGATATAGTGTGTAAATATTCAGCGATTTGAAGTGAGTGTGGTTCATGTTCTCAGCCCCACAGAGCCTCCCCCTGCAATTACAGAAATTGCTGCTGGGAGTTTTTCTGAAATCTCTGGTTGTCTCAGTTTTCAGGCTTGAAGACAGTTGAGACTAGATACCCTGTTGTACCCTTGAGAGGAGCTCATATAGAAACCTGATGAAGGCACAATTTCAGCATGCTTTATCCCCTCATCACTCCCGCGAGGCTGCGTTGCAGTTGTCCATAGCATGTAGGTGTATGGAGTGTGGAGAGAGACCTCACAGGTTCCCTGAGTAGCTGGAGAAACTGCAGCCAAAGGTGACCTGTGTCTCCAAGCATCAGGCTGAACTCTGTGGTACTTAACACTCCTACTTAGTGTTAGTGTCTGTTTAACTAGCATAGACTTGTTTTCTCCAAGCAGTGCGGTAGACATTCAAATTATGATTTAAGGTTGTCTTTGAGTTGTTAAATAGCAGCACTAGTAAGCCAAGAGGAAAGGGAACAAGTGAAACTGTGCCATTTTACCATGTCAATCTCTCCTCAGCACACCCTGACAGGTCACAGCGGTAAAGTTCTGTCAGCCAAGTTCTTGCTGGACAATGCACGCATTGTTTCGGGAAGTCACGACCGGACCCTCAAGCTCTGGGACCTCCGCAGCAAAGTCTGTAAGGAAACCTAACTTCTGTCTTTCACCCATGTTCTGTGCTTCTGCTGAATGTAAATGGAAGTCTGACATCAGCCAGATTATTTCATCCTCTTGCTAGTCTAAAAAAGCAAAAGCTAGCAGCCATGCCATCTTCTGTTGTTATTCAGGTAATCAGATTCTTTCTGCCTGTTACCTGAAATAAGAATAAGAAACCATGTGTATGCAGGCAGTGCTGTTAATGCTATTACAGTAACAGCAGCTGTGTTCTGGGAGTGTTCTTTGTGTATCAGAATGGGGGTGGGTGTTTTAGTGTTCCACTAAAATTGGAGCCAGGTAGGAGTTAAAAACCCTGAGGTGGATGGAAGAGTCTCTTGGAAATGTACCAAAGGATTAAACATCTCAGATGAAGGAAATGCTAGGATCCAGGTTTTTTCTTTGGGAGAAACAGCGTATTTCCTTGGCTTGTCTCCTATTGATGCCTCTTAAACCTGCTTACACTGAGAGGGAAGTTGAGACTCAGGGTTACCTTGATACCTGGACCCCAAACATAGGTCAAGGAGACAGTTTCATGTTGTTTAACAGTAGCAGATTATAGCTGTCTAAATATGAGGTGGAGGTAAAGCTGCTGTCATGGGAGCATTTAAAGGGATATTAGCCACAGCAAAGGAGATTGGGAAGGGCAGAGAGGTTGTAGAAGGCTTAAATTGGGATTATTGTAAGACAGAGTTTGTCTGCCCTATGACAGTCCTTGGACACTGCTCTGTGGGGCCACTGTGTGTGTGTGTGTGGGGGGGTATAGTGATTATTTTCTGTTTTCATCAGATTGTACAGTATAAATTTCAGTGTGACACTGTTTATCTTTTTTTAGGTATAAAAACAGTGTTTGCAGGATCTAGCTGCAATGACATCGTGTGTACTGAGCAGTGTGTAATGAGCGGACACTTTGATAAGAAAATTCGATTCTGGGACATCAGGTAAAACTGTTGTAAGAGAGCTTGTAGTGTAGGCATGGTTATGGGACTGCTGCCCAAGTATGACCTGAACTAGGGAGCCCTTCTCCCTGAGCTTGGAAGCTAATCACAGAGTTCTGAGAGTTGCAGAAGGCCGTTGAAGGAGGCTTTTGTTACTACTTTTATACTGTGGTGGTTTGGGAGGGGATGCTGTTTTTTTCTGAAAAGGTGGTCTGCTTTCTTGTAAATATTCTGCATTAGTCAGTACTTACCATTCTAGATGTTACTCAGAGGGTGGGGTGGTAGCAAGGGAAGTAGTATCTAACTATTGGCTGGAAATGTTGTCCACAAAGTGAGGAAAGAATCAAAATGTGAGAATAAACCAGTAATGCTTTTTCTCCTCTTCTTCCACATTGGGATAAGTCAATGATGCAAGTTTTGGCTTCTGGACCCTGGTTTACTCTCTTTTTGCCTTTTTTCTTTTGTCTTAAGGACTGAAAGCATAGTAAAAGAGCTGGAGCTGCTTGGAAGAATCACAGCTTTGGACCTGAACTCAGAGCGAACAGAACTTCTGACCTGTTCCCGTGATGATCTCCTAAAGATCATTGATCTGCGGGTTAGTGCCGTCAAGCAGACGTTCAGGTGAGTGTGTTCTCCACAAGAACATTGAGTTTCAGAACTTTGGATTGTGGTTTGCCCTCAGTGTTGGGGTATTTTTCAGTATCTCCATGGAGAGAGCGGTCTCTGAACTTTTTTTTTTCTATATGGGTAGCAGAGTTCTCTAGAGTCTAACAGCAAAGATCTGCTCTGGTGGATCTTTTCATTTACCTCTTTAAAGAAGGTAGCTGGGCTTAGAAGTCTTTTGGCATCTTCAGATGTGATTGAGAGGAGGGTGTAAGAGAAATGCAAATTGTGATAAAGGGATACTGGAGCTTATTTCAGACCATGTAGAAATCCTTACTGGGCTCTTTAGTGATAACCTGGAAGTGCATCTTCTTATAAATGAATTTACAGTTATCTGGTTCTAACTTTTCAGTGCCCAGGGATTCAAATGTGGCTCTGACTGGACGAGAGTTGTGTTCAGGTAAGGTCTGATATAAGCAAGATATCTGATAAATCTTCCCCCAGGAAAAGTGAGTGATTTCGTGATGCTTGGCTGCATTGTCCCCATTTGCAGCTAGAAATACTGGGGCAGAGTTTGATTTACCCAAGGTTACCTCTTGGTCAAGACAGAGTATATCTGTAAATGTTGATCCAGTATCTTGGAAACTTTCTGATTTCACCTTTCACCTCTTAGAAACTGCTAACACATGACTTTTAAAAGGCCATTTAATGCCAAGTTGCTTGCTGAGGAAGTTGAGGGTGGAATGATGATTTGCGTCAATCAATTGCCGACTTGAAAATTTTTCTCTGCCTTCTGCATCTTGTCTGATCTCAGCCCTGATGGTAACTATGTGGCTGCTGGTTCAGCTGATGGGGCCCTCTACGTTTGGAACGTGCTCACTGGGAAATTGGAGAGGACGCTTGCAAAGCATCACAGGTGAGGGGAAGCTGGCCATGTGTAATCAGAAGTGGGATTCTGGGTTGTGAATCTTCCTGAGCTATGGAAGAGTTGTAGTCGTACAGTTTTGCAACTTGGTGCATGAGAACTTTTAATGTGCAGATTCCTTGTGGATTCATGGCAGTCTTCTCTGGATTGAAGTAAGGTTAGGTTTGTTATTGCTCAACTTCATAAACTGAGATGACTCCAATAAAGTACATTTAATATATTCAGAAGAAACTCTCTTCGGCTTATTAAAAGCAGGAGTCTCTTGAGAGCTAAGAGCTTTTTCTGTGATGGTGTTGTAATATTTCCTTCCTGTGTTAAGTGCTGTTGTAGAATTTGGCTTTTTTGTAAACTTATACCTGGCTTCCATTTCAGTTCTCCTATCAATGCAGTCGCGTGGTCACCAGCGGGTGCCCATGTGGTCAGTGTGGACAAAGGCAACAAGGCTGTCCTGTGGTCTGAATTTTGACTGGACGAGGGGTGCAAGGCAGAGCATCCAGTGCCTCTGTGCATGGTGGTGCTGGTCAGTGGCTGAACAGAATGGAGACCTGAGCCCAGATTCATCCTGAGCGGGGCTATTAACAAGCACATGGGCTTCACTTTCCAATGGAAAGTCCTCAAGCAATGGAGAAGAAGCCTGAGTCAGAGACTTCTTACGGCCGTAACTGCACTGTGGCACTTGGACTCAGCAAGGGATTAGCTGTTCTGGATGGAGAATGCTATGTAGTCATGCCTTTACATGCAGTATCTATGCACCGAGTGGAGCTGAAGATACTGGCAGGATTCCTCACCAGACAGCTGTGCCAAATACCCCGTTGCACAACCGAATCGACAGCGCTTCCGAGTTGGAAATGTTGGAAAGAAGCTACTGTGTATGCTGACTTAACACATGTCCTGTCTCCTGTGTTCTGTTCTTGTGGCCTAGTTCAGGCATGGGGTGAGAAGATCCTGAAATGTGGACAGATCTGAGGCAGTCTGAAGTGTTGGAACAGCTTGTAAAGGGTCTCCCGAGTCTCCCGTGGCTCTGCCTTTGAGTTTTCAACTCAGTTCAGATCTGCCCTGATCCTGGCACGGGTTCTCCAGCACTGTCATGTGAACTCTTTGTATTGGTTTCACCTGTTCTTAAGGCAATGGTCTGTTCTTCAGGACTTCTGCACCTTTTGGTTAAAATGCCCTTCAACATCTTGGTTATCACAAAATAGGAGACTTTAAATCCTTTTATTCCATGGGCAGTTTGGTTACTGGGTGTGAGGAGAGAGAAGTTCAACTTCTGTTGTGCTGCTGTGATGAGGAATGTAGTCATGCTGTGACTTCACTACCAGAATATAGATATTCGGCCCCTTTCTGTTCATCCGTCCCGTCCTGGAGGCTGTCAGTAGAACACAGGGGAGCAGTGGGGTTAAATCCCAAATCCATTGTTTTGGTGCTGGCAATTCCAGGCCGTTTGCCCCCTTCTTGAGCACACGTGCAATATTCCTGTTGGCGCTGGAGCCCTCTGTGCAGCGGAGCAGTGTCTCGGCTCGGTCCCTGTTCAAGCATCCAAAACCATCATGATGTGGCTGGGGGTGAGCTACCTGGCAGAACTTGATCCAGCCAAACCTTACCACATCGTCTGGGCCTCAAGACAAGCCACCAGCGTTTTATTGCCTTTTTATTTGCACTTTATTTTCTTCTTTTCCTGATAGTGTTTTACTGAGGAAGTGTGTTCTTTGGAGGGGCTGGGTTAGGGGGTAGCTGCTATACCAGGCATCTCTAACCTAGCCTTTTGTTCAAACACTTTCTGCAGAGGGGAATTAGAGTAAATGGGGCAAAATTTTTATTTATTCAGCTGCCCATAAGAACTTGATTGTAAATAAACCTGTGTTCTGCTTTTAAAACCCCACAGTGCTCTGATTAATTTATTTGTGTGTCTGTGTGTGAGATCTTCTTCCGAGAGTGAAGAGGGGAACCTGCAATGTCTTCCTGTGCTGTTTTCCCAGTGAATTGTGGATTTGTGTTCAGCCCTGTTGTGGGATTAGGTGTAGAGGGGGAAAGAGGATAATGCTCTTAGCTTGAAGCTGGACATCCCACAGATACAACCTGGGCTTGCCCTGTCTCCTAATACCGTGTTTAGAATCGAGGAGGTCTTACCATGTTGCACAAGACTCTGTCCTTGAAAGGTTGATGTACTCTTGCATGTTTTGGATAAATTACTGGATTGAGGAAATCAGTATCTGTATTTCTGACACTGCTGAAAATAGAAGACTCTTCCTGCTGTGATACTTTGCCTGCTACCTTGTTAAGCTTTTAAGACAGTAATGAGAGTTGCATGTTTCTCTAAACACAAAAGCCCCTTGCTGAAGATAATGCTCTGGTTCCTACTTCAGAGTAATGAAGCAAAGCCTTCAGCTGTTTAATGTACAGATTTCATACATAATGAAGAGCCATCACTGACTGCCCTCCTGTTGTCATAAGCAAAGCAGCCTTCTGCCCAGCTCTTGGAAGTGAGAACTGTAGCAGAAATTAAAAGATTCACGTTGACATTCTGAAGCGTTTCTAAAGGTGTGAGATGTATTTTGTTCTGCCCGTTGCTGTGGCAGAAGGCTCTTGAAAAGGCACCTACCAAGAGTCCAGGTGACCTTGGTTACTACAGAAAAGCAGATCACTGAATGACAAGTCAGCGTGATGAAAGATTATTGGGAGATTAACGTCATAAAAACTCCACAGGCTCTGCTGAGGCAGATCCGAATGGGTTTAGGATGTTTATAATTTAGGCTGCTATACTTGTATTCTTCTGCAACATGGTCACAGATTCTTACACAAAGGGCTCTGTTTTGCCTGTTGATGCTCTTACAAAGCAGGTTGATAATACTTGAGGATAACGGCTAGCTAGCTAAGACCTTAAGCATTTTAGATTAAAATTCCTTAGGTATGTAGGAAACTCCTTAGGTATGTCAGAAATTCAAGTGACCAACTTTAGCTTTTTGTTTATAATTTATTTATTTACTTCTATTGTCCCCTCTTCTGCTTCAGTCTTGCAGAGGGAGGAAGAGAAAAATGAAGACACCTGCTGTGCAGAGGTGCCTGTTGCACTTTCTCTGCTGGAGGTGGAGCTGCCCTTGAAGTGCTTTGGAAGGGAGGGTGTGGGTGGGCACCTTTTTCCAGAAGTACAGCTACATTTGAAGCACAGAATCATAATTTGTTGATTCTATCAAATTGTTTTGACTGGAAGAGACTTTTAACATCAAGTCCCACTGTTAACCCAGCACTGCCAAGGCCACCACTAAACCATGTCCCTCAGCACCACATCTATGACTTTTAGATACCTCCAAGGGTGGTGACTCCACCACTGCCCTGGCAGCCTGTGCCAGTGCCTAACAGCCCTTTCAGGGATGAAATCGTTCCTAGTATAAAATCTAAACCTCCTCTGGTGCAACTTGAGGCCATTTCCTTATGCCCTATCACTTGTTCCTGGGGAGAAGAGACTGACCTCCACCTCACTACACCGTCCTTTCAGATTGTTGTAGAGAGTGAGAAGGTCTCCCATCAGCATCCTTTTCTCCAGGCTGAACACCCCAAGTTCCCTCAGCTGTTCCTCAGAAGGCTGGTGCTCCAGACCCTTCCTCAGCTTTGTTGCCCTTCTCTGGACATGCTCCTGCACCTCAATGTCCTCCTTGTAGTGGGGAGCCTAAAACTGAACCCAGGATTCGAGGCACGGCCTCACCAGTGCTGAGTACGGGGGGATTTAGGAAGCATGTGTTGTGGAGGAGCTGCTTCCAAACTCCCTGAAGTTATTTACACCTCTAGTGCCCTCAGGAGTAGCAGGTACAACAGGAATGTTCATTCCACTCCTGAAGGACTGGTAATTCTGCAGTGGCAGCAGCACAAACTCTTAACAAAACCAGCTTTCTCCTTGTTGCTTTTGCAAGGTGTGACTGAACAGAAGGTGTTGATTTCTGGGGTCTCTGCCCCACCTCCTGCAGTCAGGATCTGGCTTTCCTTCAGGAGCACAGCCACATGTGTTCCATGTTTTGGGGCTGGCTGTGTTGCGTTTACCAGAGTTGATTAAACAGAGTAGTAGTTAAGCTCTCCAAATAATCCACCTCCAGTTAATAAAATGTTGCTGGAATTTGGAAAACACTGAAAGAGCTGAGGAACACTGGTTGTGTGTTCATTTTCTGGAATAATTTGTGTACTCAGGCCACTCTATTCAGGCAAATGTTGGTGATTGTTTGCAAAAAGCAAGCTTGATTTGTGACTGCAAGGCTGCCTGAGATGGAGGCGGGTAAGTGGAGTGGAGATCATGTGTCTCTTCTAATCAAACTAACAGATGCAGCCCAGAGGAAAGCTACAGCTGCTTATGCAGCTTGCAAGCCAAAAATTACACTTACTGTTGTGTATAATATCAAGACCAAATTCATGGGGGGGAGGAGCTATTCTTGGGACATTCATGGAGAGAGAGGCTAAATCGATTGCAATCTCTCCATGTGTCCCACATCTTGGATGTTGTGCCTCGCTCCATGAGTAAATCACGGAGGGGAGGTGTACGAGGTAGCAACTTACTGTTCTGCATCAGCGTGCCTATGGGATGTTGGTGGAGCAATAATAAACTGCTCAGTGATTCTGAGGACAATACATTGTTCTCAGCATTTAGCAATCGTTTGCACTGGCATGTGTTTACAGAGGCTTGGTTTGGTGTTGTATAAACGCCCTTTTTCATAAATGGCTCTTGTCTCTTCAGCTTCTTATCAGGCTGGATGGCTTGCGACCCTAGGAAGGAGAAGATAGAGATAGAGCTTTAGAATAAAGCTGCTTTCAGTAACCATCCTCTTCTATGTAAGTCTGTAGTCCTCACAAAGCATGTGAGTATGACATTTGTAGACCTTTTCATTGACGAACTGAGCTTCCTTAGGTAATACTCTGTGTTGCTGACTTAACCACTTTCCGGTTGAATCTTAGCCCAGGTACAATATTTGCTCTTGGAGGGGGATTAATTCTTGAAATCCTGGATGGACGCAACTTAGAGGCGTGCTTTCAAATCCCCTACAAATTGTCTTCCTTGTTTGCTAAGAGGTTAGTAGGTGCAAAGAAGCACAGGAAACGGCGGCGTGGAAAATCCGTCTTTCTTCAGTGGTTTAGGAGTTCACATCTTCGTCCTGTGCCAGCTCCTGTGGTGTTTGAAACACAGCAAGGTATTTGATGTTATTTTCTGGTTTATTTATTTGGGTCTACAGCATGAGGTGGGTGTCTTTTCAGCAACAAATACTATTCTGGACTTTGGAAACCTACAGTTCATAAAAATAGAAATGCTTAAATATGTGTAAGGTCTGTCTAATCCCTGCCTTCCAGACAGTTTTAAAATGGGAAAGCAAGCAGCAAAACAGAATGGAAGCAAAATGCAAGGATAGTCTTCCGCTGTTGGAGCAATGGTCTGGCTAAGGCTGTGTACTCATTCACACGGGTCCAATGGGGAGAAGTGTTTGGGTAGGGCAAGTGTAGCATCGTCCTTTCCTGAAGCTGCTCCTCACCTTCAGAGTCTTATGGGGTTAAGGTTGTGCCTGAATTTAGTCAATAGCAAATGTCCCAGGACAGATGACACTGTGCTGTGGTATACTTGCAATGATAAAAAAACAAAGACCCCCAAACCAATCCAAACCCTGAAAGTAGCCAAAACCCATATATATTGATATTCTTTATTTCCTGCATTTTATCCCATTAGTAATGAGTGAGATGATCTTCCTTCATATCTCATGACAATTTAGAGCCTCTGATGCTAAATCTTTAGGTACCTTTTGGAAATCAAAGTACCTTGTGTTGATCAGATTACCTTTATCTGTACTTTTACAGATTTCTTCACAAGATTACTTTCTACAAACCTCTCTGCAAAGGCCAAGCTATCCCTTCCCCTCCAGATTTTTTTCTATTTGTTTACTAATTTTTTAATATGAATTAAAAAGGGTTCTTGGTCTTTAGTAATGTTTCTAAAGAGCTGTTTTTAAATAGAAGTTTTTATGGATTTTTTTTTTTCATGATGGACTGCTAAAATGGAAAGAAACCGACCTTCTGTGCTGTGCCTGAGTATCTATTGAAATAGCCTTTGGTAAACTATACATGGGAGCAGAGTGCTTTACACACCAAGTAGAATTCCACTTTTATCTCATTGACCTATTTTTTTTTTCTGACATCTTTCCCAGGACCTTTTGGGGCAGAAAAGCTTCATTCACCCACAGTCACATACCCATCTGTGACCATGAGCAACCCAAGTGGGAGGCATCAACAAGTTGTCTACAAAAAAAGCACCCGTGACAAAGCTGTAAGTACCATAATAATGGGTTTATGTAGGTGAGAGTTTTACTTGCAGTCAGACTGGAGGCTTATTAGAAAGCTCTTTCCTGTCCCCTTCATTTTTTTTCTGAAGGAGGACCATGAATTGAATTTAGCACTAATTTTGAAGAGATGATGTAAACAGAATTTATAGGACAAGCTTCTTGTATATCATAATACAAGAGGAAAGCAACTCACTTCTTGCTTCTCCTGGGTTCTAGTCCTGCTTGTAAATGTTTTAAAAAAAGCTAATTCATTGTCTTTCCAACATGATGGCACTAAAAATCTTTAAATCTATGGTTCTTTGTCCCATGCACAAGTATTTATGTTGTACTTTTGAGAGTTGGTCTACATTAGGTCTTCAGTTTTGAGGTCCTGAAGCATGAATAATCCTGTTGAGTCTGGTGGAGATTGCATGTTTGCTGGGAGGCAGGGAATCTGTTTAAAATGGAATTGTTCTGATCTCTACAAGATTCATAGCTCTCCACTGTTTGTCTCCTCCCCAACACACAACCATCAACACTTTGTAGTTCAATCATGGTCATCTTCTCCCTGCAGCTGACCATCTATCTGGGAAGACGAGACTTCGTTGACAATGCAGGGAATGTGGAACCTGTAGGTAAGTCCACAAGGATATGTGCTGCCCTTCCTCCTCTCTCAACTCTAATTATCCTCTCTTTATCTTCTTTATTTTTTCCTATCTTTCAGATGGTGTTGTGTTGGTGGATCCTTCACTCATCAAGGACAAAAAAGGTTTGAGGCTTTATGCAACATATGTTTCAGAGATTGTTATTCCTCTTTTGAAGTGAGATGCTGAGGTAGAACCTTTTTTTATTGTTTTAAGGGTGCAAATGTAACTTTCTTCCCCAGTGAATGGGCTTCTTTCTCAACAAATGTATGTTCTTACATAGGGTATGAATACTTACTGGGTTATCCAACAGTGTTGAAATGAGTTTCCCTGACTATAGTGCAGGAGGATTTTACTTCCCACCCTGGCTGTGTTGTTAGCCTGCAGCATGCTTTATCTGTCATGTGCTTCTTTCCAGTGTATGTGTCCCTGACCTGTGCTTTCCGGTATGGCCAGGAAGACATTGATGTGATTGGCCTCACCTTCCGACGGGACCTGTATTTCTCTAGGGTCCAAGTGTACCCACCTGTTGATAAGCCAGAGTTGCACTCTCACTTGCAGGAATGTCTGCTAAAGAAGCTGGGGAAAAATGCTTATCCCTTTTTCTTTACGGTAAGTAGCTCATAAAAGCCTCTGACCCTCTTCTCCTTGTCTGTTATTACTAGGCTGCTGAGACCTGGTGGTGGGCTGAAGATAGGGATTAATAGTGAATTCCTGTTATGCAAAGTTACAATTTAGAGTGGCAGGCAATGTATCTTTTTTTTTCCCCTTACCATCCTAAATGGTCAAGTGCAAGAAGATCCTAACTGCATCCTTGAAAAGGCAAGGAAGCATGTAATGGCTTTATGCTAGCAACAGACCCATATATCCTTGTCTTCCCCGTTCTCAAGGGGCTGGGATACTTTATACTATTGCCCCAGTGCTTACAGAGGAAGTGCCAAATCCTTTCTCTTTAAAAAAATTATGGATCAAATGGATATGCTTCCAGTGCTGTCAGTGACATGTCTGCCTTAGCACTCCCTGGGAGGACCCAGGTTTGAAAACCACATTCTCTGATACAGCAACAAAAGGCTTTGAATGATTCTGCTAACTGTGCTGGTACCTGCTGTAATGTTATTAACCACTCAAACACAGCCTAGTGATCTCCAAACTGCTGGAGTCTCTCATGGGATGTCAGTACTTAGTCTCCACTAGCTGCTCTGCAGCCTTCCCAGCTGATGTCTGGAGTTGCTGCCCTGCCCAGAACAGGAGCAAATGGGCACTGACTGGCTGCTCTTCACAGCCATAGCTGTGTCTCTGGCAGAGGTGCTTTGCTCAAGCTTCGAGCCCATGTGAACAGCAAGCAGCACTGCTGTGAGCTTTATTGATTATCTTGGGTGGGGAGCTGGATGTTCCAGCTTCTACTGTAAGCTGTGCCTCTAGGGCTCTGTTTGATTTTTAGATCAGGTGCTTCACGGGTCTGGACTTGTTTGATTTATTTTTCTCTCTCCCCCTCCCCCACGTTCCTTGTCTATTAAAGTATTTTTGGAAGAGAGGGGCTTGTTCATACAAAGCAAGTATAAGGCCCAATATATTAAGGCCCCTATCTTAGCCAGAACTTCAACGGGTTACTACATTACAGCAAGTGACCTGTTGTCTTCAGGGTTGCTTTGTACTTTTTGGAGCAACTTTGTAATATTACTTTGGGGTATTTTTCTCTTCTTCCTCCCACAGTTTCCAGATTATCTGCCTTGTTCAGTCTGTCTGCAGCCTGGACCTCGTGATGTTGATAAGGTGAGACCAATGGGACACTTGTGTTTATCATGGTTGAGGAAAGTCATATAGAAAAAGTCATGTGAATTTATTTGGCTAGCTTGAGAGAAGGACAAGGTGATACTGGGGTTTGCTGTGCTATGCCACAAATGTCAGGGGCCTGACTTAAGAGCTACAAGCGTGTGTCACAGACCTGGAATTTAAGTCCTCAGAATAAGAAAGGGAATCTGGTCAAATAGCAGCAAAACTACTAAATCTGCAGTGCTTGTAGTTTCCTTAAGGGTACCACATGATCTGTGGCTTGGCTGTGCATAAAATGATTGTAGCTGTCAGGCTATGTGAGAGCAAAGGAGACCAAGTGCCTAAAATCTCATAGATGGCTATAAATAGCATGTGTTAAGACCTGCTTCTGCATTAAAACAAATGCAGAGAAGGTCTGGCTTGCACATGTGTGTAAACATAACAAAAACCATGGAGTAAAAGTCACCAGATAATGAGATGTTCTTCAAGGTTTCTGACATGATTTAAAATACTCCTTTTATACTTCACTGGATGCTTCTCTGAACAGCTGAGCTAGACTAACAACCGGCAAGGTGGGATGCAGGTTGGAGAATCCAGTGCCACAAGGATAAGCTCTGGTTTTTGCAAGCAATTATATTCTAGCAAAAATCCCCATATTGCTCTGTAGGGAGTTTTCTGAGACTCACACAGATGTCCCATGACAGTATAAACCCATTAAAACAACGGTCAGCTTGGCCTGATCGGCCCTTAAGACATTGGGAAGCAAGAAGGGTGACCCTAAGGCAGGTATTGGCATTACAAAGCCATTCAGAAATTCAGTTCAGACACCCAAGGCAGACTGGAGAGTCTTGCAGGCTGATCAGTCTTACAACCTGTAGCATGCTGTGACCTCTACAGCACTGCTCTCACAGAAAGCCTTGTAGGAATAGGGATGTTGTCTGTCACAGGCTGGGAATTAGGCCTCATTTATCAGAAGCAGCATGGACAAGGTGAATGCTGCCACAGCAGTTGGCAGGGATCTCTATTACAATGGTGGGAGGTCAGAAGAATCTGCAACTGGCAGAAATCTGCCAATTTCTGGTGTACGGAAAGATATTTAAACATCTGCAGATGTTCTTGGCTTCTGACACTGGTTTCACAGCTGTCTTCCCTCTCTCTGGCAGAGCTGTGGGGTGGACTTTGAGGTGAAAGCTTTTTCAACAGAGAATCTGGAAGAGAGAATTCGTAAGAGGTAACAGAATGTGTGTGTCTGTCTTCAGCTTTGCCCTTAAAGAGAGTGGGTGGTTCAGTAATGCACCTTGGCTGATTGTTCAACTTTAACCCACTTGTCAGTGGACTTCTTGCGTGTAAGCACATGTGAATGCAGAACTCCTGCCTCTGCCAAGCACAAATTGCCACTGTGTTGTCCTCTGCTGCTTTCCAGGGACTCTGCACGTCTGCTGATCCGTAAGGTGCAATATGCTCCAGAAAATCCAGGACCCCAGCCTTGTGCAGAGAGCACGTGGCAGTTCTTCATGTCCACCAAGCCATTACACTTGAAAGCTTGCCTGAGTAAAGAGGTGAGGAGTTTGCTTCAGGGCTGTGGACATCGTAGCATTGGCATGCCAGTGTGTGTTTTGCTGCCCAAAGCAGCTGCTTCGTGTGTTACTCAGATGGTATCAGCTGAGACTGACTTGGCCAGGCACTCTAGGTCCCTCTAATGTTATTTCTGTCAGTAGCTACTGTGAGGGCAGGCTGAGACCCCATTACAAGATGCATTTGAGGCTAAATAAGACATTGAAAGAAGGGTCATGAATCATTCCCAAGAATGGTCATCTTTCCTTATCTGGCCTCTGATTTAATCTGCGGGGACTGGAGGGGTTTAGGGCTTGGGAGAAGCCTCCTGGAGCAACCCTCCCGGGCTGCTATATGAGACAC
>VZRW01002766.1:0-51124 GCA_013398125.1 Aegotheles bennettii
TGCCTGCCCCTTCTTCCAAAGGTTATATATTCTCTTTTTTTTCTTGTGTAATTTCATGTTAATGGCCCTGAAAATAATACCATTTGAAGAACATAGGACCAACTAGTTGAACAGTCTGAAGAGGGAAGTTAATATGTCAAGAATTCTGACCATAAAAGAAACAACAAGGAAGTGAACAAGATTTTTGTCTGGTGGATAAGTGGCATTTGTATTGTGTTTGGTGACTCAGGAATGTCACCTTCCTCATTGGCAATCTTAGCCCTTTTAAGCTGTCTCATTGGTTCACACATGTTGACAAGAGTCCTCGTCATGTGTCTGAGGTACTATTGGAGGCTTCCACTGTGTTTTTTGCACATTATTTGGAATACTTAACTTCTTAATATTGCCTGTTTAGTAGTGATCTGCCTTCAGACTCTTTATGTGTGGGCTTCACAAATGTATCATCTTCCTATTCCTGTTATTCTCCCTCAGTTTTTATTCTAGGACGTGCCTTCCTTCAACAGATTTATAAGACAAGTTATTACATTCTTGTTCTGACATAGTCTTAATTTACATAGGACAATATCAAAATACTACCATTTTTGATGAGATTTGAAGTATCTCAATCTCTTTGACATTAATTATGAAGGATCTTTGCTTTCTTACATGATGAATGAAATACCTAACTTGGTCTGAACAGGATTTGCTCAGCAACTAAGTGACTAAAGCAGTAGACTGTGGTTAATATGGTCTGCTTCTTATTATGTTCAAAGCCCAACTCTGCAATTTTTAAGAATTTCTTAAACATATCTTGTGGTACATTGTCAAAACAAGCTTATTACAGAGATTGTCTGGCAAACATTACTTTGCTGTAATTTACCACACTGCTTGCCAAATGGCTCCATTCTGGAACTTAAGTTATAAAAACGACCATAAGAGCGCACTGTCAGCAGTAAGTTGGCAGTCTGTAGATACACCATGAACAAGCACAACGTGCCTTAAAACTGTATGTACTACAGCTAGTGGAAACATGGCATTTTCTAATTAGTGGTGTTGCATGGATTTTTTGTCGTGAGGCAAAAATTCACAGTATTAAAACAATATTCACAATACCGTTTCAGTGTAGATGTCACGAATATTTTTTTTATTGTGGATAACTGCAAAATCATGCAAACCAATTGGTTTTCACCTTTTAACATCAAGCCCTTTCTTAAATAAATTGACATTGTCTCAACTTAAAAAAACAAAAAAAGCTTTATAAAGTTTGTCTGCTAATCTTCATTACTAACATAATCATCAGCCTTTGAAAGTGAGTTGTATAACCTGGGTATTACTGCGAAGTCTTCCATCTCTTTGTCATGCATATCTAGGCTGTGATCAAGTGTTTTCTTCATAACATTCTAAAGATCCATTCATTAATTTATATACCAAATCCTTCATATAGACTCTGATATTTTACTTGTTTCTTGGATCTCATCCACATGAGCTTGAATCCTGTCTACTCAAGCTCATCTTGCAAAAAATATTATTTATTTCTTGATTATCATGCCATGTAGGTGTCACAAAAGTACTTTGAGTTACTCCTCTGGATCTCATGGAGCTCACATTTCTTCCTTGAGTTTTCAGGAGCAACATTATGCAGACCTAGTCCTCCATAAATTCTTTTTTCTTCTTTTATTATTTCTCTCTCACCTTCTGTTCCATGACTATTGTCTCCTCTCATTTCCTTCCTTTTGGTTACAGGTGCAAGGAAGATGAGTAAACAGGCTTCTTTGTCACAAATCAGATTTGATACTGGAGTATGATCATAGAATCAGAAAATAATTTACTTTGGAAAGGATCTCTCGAGGTCATCTGAGGAAAAATGAAAGCATGGAGCAGTCTATCATAGAGAATACTTACTGATTTGTGTTTATTTTTTTAGTAACAGAACGCACACAAAAGAATTACTGGGCTATCTAAACTGCTAGAGAATGGAAAGAGTAGCAGAAAAAACAGAAATGGTGATTGAGACCAAAAGTCTTCAAATTCCCATTTTATCTGGAGTTTCCATTTCTAGATATTAAAAATTAATGCCTACAATTAAAAAAAAAAAAAAAAGAAAACAAAACAAAATAATAATAATAAAAAAACCATACACAAAAAAACCCCTCAACCAAAAATAAAACAAAAAAAACCCCAAAACCTGTAAAACAACCCAATAACAACAACAACAACAAACCCTTAAGATGATTATATAGTATTAAGTGTTTGACAGAATGAGATGCAGTGGTTGAGTTATAGTGAAATAGATGCAGTCTCTTTGACTCATTATCCCTAGTACAGTGATCAGAATTCTAAGTCCATTAACTTTGTTTTCCTATCAGGTAAACTAGTTAAAACCAATTAAATAAGGAGCAAGAAAATGCTCAAGTAAGCATGAGTGCAATTACCTTCTTTTCCTGACTTTCCCAGGTGGTAGCTGATAGAAAGCTTACAGAGATGCTAATGAGGTCCAGTAGACTCACTGCAGTATTGGCAGTTCATTTTCCCATCTCAGTTGAAGCAGAGGTAAAAGTGGCTTATCTGGACAGAGGAATTTAGGGGATGGGTAAGTACAATGCTAGAAGTGAAAACCCTGGAAGCAGCCAAACCTGGAGAGAAAAATTTTCAGGCTGGATTTTGTTCTGCTTTAGACTCTCAACAAGCCAACCTTAAGGACAACTACCACTCAGGTTTCCATTCTAGTTCCCAGAATGCTTATGTAAAATATTAATGTAAGGCAAATTTTAAAATACCAGTAATATGTTTCTAGAATAAAGAATAACCTTAGAGTGAATAGATATTTGTTGAACTAGTTTTAAACAAGCAGTATAAAACTTGCATGCAGAGAGGTGGTGAAACCAGCCAAAAGCTTCTGTGTGTCCAACTCTTGTTGGCAGGGAGACCAACTTCAGGCTGCTTTGATTTTCAGTATAAACATTTCGAAGTTACAAAACAATATTTTCCAAAATGGCCTGCTGTTGTCCAAGCACAGGTCAGAGACAGCAAGTCTTCTTCCTCCTGACTTCGCCCACAGTCTGGTTCAGTGCCTCTCCTTAGCCCCGGTTCCACAGCTGTCTGTCCGCCCCAAAAAGCTGTGCTTTGCTGCAGATTTCATGTTCAGCCTTCACAGAGGGGAACTTCCCACCATGTTCTTGTACCTCTTTTTGCTTAACATCCTTTTTTGCTGTACTGCCAGTCTACTTAGCATGAGTCCCATCTGCTCACCAAGTGATGGGTAGACCATATATTAGAAGAAAGCATTTTATTGTGGTCCTGGCTTGAAAATAATGGAATCTGGCCTATTATGAAGACCAAACATTCATTATGTAAGACAGGATTTTTAGCTGTTGGCAGGACGAGAGAACATACAAATATCACTGAAGATTTTCTTAGCAAAAAAAGAAATATAAATGCTTGGAAATGCCATCCCAGTGTGTCCAAAATGGCTTGAAGATATCCTTCTAAAGTTTCTACTCCTGATAACCAGAGTAGTTCCTAAATCTCCCACACTTCAGGCCTTTGATTTGACAGAACTCATGGTGTTTCCCTTCTGCTGTGTGCCCGGCAGTCATGCGTAGAGGGTCTCCAGGGTTTTTTGGTTTTTTTTTTTGTTTGTTTGTTTGCTTTTGATACTGCTGCTTTGGAAAAGTCTGTTTTCATCCCTTGAGTAACCAATTATATGAAACTGCTTCTGCCTCAGCCCCTATAGTACAGCATCTTGAGTGACTGGTGCATGCCACACTCTGCTGTAATTATGAACACAGTTATCTGAACGCAGGACACATTTATCTCTGCTGTCACTCTGAAATTTTCCTTGCCCTGCACCGTGTTTACAAGCAGCATGTCTTGTATGCTCTTATCTAGTGAACAGCCAAGCTTTAGGCTAGCTTTTCTCTCTCAGCGTGCAGAAAAATCTGTGTAGGACCATGACACACTCTTCACTCCATAAAGGGCACATGCCCCATTTTCCCAACACTTTGTAGCAAAAAGCTGATTAGATTTATCAGCTGTTCTTGAGAAAAACTGAAATACGGTGGTTCATCATTTCTTGATGTGTTAGTCAGTCTTGCTCAAGACTGAAAGAAAAATATGCTTCTGTTTAGGTTTTCTTTCTGAAAACTGTAAAAATCCAAGAAAAGCATGACTTTTTTTAGTGATCCTAAGAAAGCAGGAACTTGTCAACAATGGTAGCTGAATTTGCTTCCTGAAATCCATGTTTAGTTGAATAAATGAAGTATTTTCTTTGCATGCATCTCCCAAACTTGTCAAAAAGAAGAGGTACAGATCCATCAATACAAATCAATCAGATACCTGAAATCCTTAAGAAAATTTGTCTTCATGCATGAATATTACTGTAAAGCATTTTAAATACTGATAATACTGAAACTGAATGGTGCCCATGCTTTCCTGGCGAAGTTTACAGTTTCTCAAAGCAGACTTTGTACAAATGGGTATGCTTTTTTAGTAGAGGGAGTTTCAAAAAATGTGGCATTTAGTCCTGCAAATCAATAGGTTTTGGCATACCTCAGAGCCTAGCTTTCTGGATAGCTCTACTCCAGCCAGATATATATAAGGAGATACCAAGATGAATCCTTTAATCTGTTGCAGGGTTGCTTAAAAAGCTGATTTAGCATGATATGCCTACCTCCTCTCATTTTGATATCAGCTACAAATAGCTGATAATGAAAATTAGAGTAGACTTAGAATATGTGTCAGCTTAAAATCATTCTCTGCAGCCTCCCACAGCAATCAGAAAGCTCTCAGAGAGCCCTTCCTGTCTATGAAATGCCATTTGCCAGCTGGGAAGCCAAGATGCACCATAATGTTCACTGGTAGATATTCCAAGGCGTTACTTAGAATACTCTAGCTATTTGATTAAATCACCTTTTTCTGACTGTTGTTTCGATGGGCAGAACAATATAAAGTAGCAGGTAACTCTGTTATCTGGGTGTGTGATACACTTGCTTGATTGAAGGAAACTTTTAAGACTGCTGTGTTTGATGTTGTTTCAAAAGCATCATAATGAAATTCCATATTATTACAGTCCCAGCAGAATTATTGGAATCTGTTTGAAACAGGGAGCTTTTGTGGTGGAGGTGTTGTCATGCAACAGATGGCTTGCCATGATGAGACTGGACTCTATACAACAAATGACTGGCAAGGTCATGGCAACTTTTCTCCTTTCTGTAGCATACAGGTATAATCCCATGCATTTAATTCAAGTTATTCCCAAAATATTATATTAATTAATGTAAAGATAGTAAAATACACCTAAATACATGTGCAGGTCAGATAAATAAAACAGGGAAGGCAAGTTTAAGTTCTTCATGCTTGTGCTGGTAAGATATTAGTCATGCAGATTTTCCTACTGAGGCCAATGGGATGACTCACACAGGGGAGTAAAACAGTAAAATCTGGCCCTAGGTGACTTCAGAAAGACATTATACTCATGGGCTGAAAAAGTTATAATTTCACAGTGGCAGTTGAGCTTTAAAAATGTCATATATACACTGCAAAAGACTAAATCATGACGTGACCAGCTTAATTTTAAAGTAAAGAGTTATGCAATTATTTAAAGGAAAGAGTTCTAAGTTAAAGTTTAAAAGAGTTCTTTAAAGCAGAGACTTGCTCTTTAGAGCCCTACAAATAATTGTCATTCTGTCCTTTCAATGTTGCTCCCCTTTTACTGCCTTTCTAATGGATAATAACATAGGTTGCATTTGGTTTAAGAATTCTTTTTGAAAAATTGTTTTTTGGTGACCATCATACAACTGACATGTACAGCTTAAGCCTCTCTCCATCTCTTAGGTTAAGCTGTTCCACTCTGCATAAGGTGTTTTGTAGCTCATTACTAGCACCTGTGATGAATTAGTGCCATTTTCTGAGAAAGACCAAGATGTTTGTACCATTGTCTGCTGTAACCTAGCTGAGCATCCTAACTACTCAGTTATTAAATATTTCACAGGAGGGATTCATTTGTCTTTGAATAGATACTTTTTTCTTGCCAGCTATAGTTTAAGTATTCATTTCAGCAAATAAGAGTTTCTGATTAAATGTCTTGCTGATGGAAAATCCCTGTATGTGGAATTTTACAGAAGTGGGGAAGATTATCATTAGTGCTCTATTTCTCCAATCAGAAATAGTAAATTGAGGATTAAGTGTGATAATTTTGGCGACTGTGTTAGACAGAAGGACTAAACTGCTAGCAGCAGTATGTTTCAGCTTGTTTTTCAATAATGAGAAGCCTGACCTTTTTGGGAAGGTGTGATACATTTTGATGTTGGTGTTTTGTAGTTGCGAACCCAATTTGAACTATCCAGCATGGAAAATCATTTGTTATCTTTGTTTTCTGAGTTACTTGCCTTAAAGTGTTTGAGGTGCACTGACAACAGGCGTGTGCTATGTAGTAGACTAAATGTAGTCTATCCAACCCCTTCTATAGAATTATTTCTTGTTAAACATTTCTGATTATGTTGTTCTTGCAATGCTGCCCCTGGTGCTTTTGATGGACCTTGATAGATCTAAGTTCAGAGTCTTAGATTTATGGATTACATGGAGTTAGCAAGAATTTGCCTATTTTGGGGCATATAGAAGCAGAGATCTGTAAACAAAACACAGGTGCGTACACGCTGCCATCACTACTAAGTGTGTTCTCTAGTACTATAATGTAATGCTTTTGAGAATGTGACATATGCCTGTTAACTGGGCCTTTTCACAAACAAAGCAAAGTGCCATCAGGACATGATCCTTTTGCACAACAGTAATGCTTTTGCTCCTTTGGAAAGTGGTTACCTAACCTGAGTGTGGGTCAAACAAACAGGCAGTATAGAGGCTAAACTTTTTGTCATACTTTCATTGCAAACACTCCAGGGAGAGATAAAAATGCGGCATGGAGTAAGTTTTGTAGCCAGGAATAGTTCAGTTTTCAAAAGGACAAACAAAAATTATTAAAAGGAGCATCTTAGGTAATCGTTCACAGGCAGAGAGGCTGGAAGTTGTGCATTGGCTTTATTAACTTTTTTTCATTCTCAGTAAACATAGATATGAGCCAGCATCTCCAGACCCAAACATTCTTGTTCAGCAATCACATGTTGAGTGCATGGGCAAGTCACCTTTGTATCTTTCCAGAGTTCATGCTGAGGTCTACTTTGTGTTCATTATTATTGTGTTCCCCGGGAAACAGAAACAGTGTAGAATAATAATGGTTTACTAAACAGCTGGGAATATCATGTTTGATGGCAAAGTACATTGTATGCCCATGATGATATTTTTCCTTGGCTCTGTATAAACATCATTCAAGGTTTTTCTTACAAATTTCAAATACCAAATAATAACTGTTTCTGTTGGAAGTCAGGAGAAATGTAGGAAATCTTGTTCACAAAGCACATATAGAACCCCATTTTGGCTTCTCTTGCAAGAATATGCCATCGGTCCTTCTTATGTAGTTGGGAAATGCTGCCTTACCTGTATCAACAACCTGTATCAAGGACTCCATGCAAAGGTAGAGGCTTGGGGAAGAGTGGCTGGAGAGCTGCCTGGCAGAAAAGGACATGGGGGTGCTGACAGACAGATGGCTGAACATGAGCCAGCAGTGTGCCCAGGTATCTAAGAAGGCCAACAGCATCCTGGCCTGTATCAGAAATATTGTGGCCAGAAGGACAAGAGAGGTGATTGTCCCTCTGTACTTGTCACTGGTAAGTCCACACCTGGAATACTGCGTTCAGTTCTGGGCCCCTCACTACAAGAATGGACACTGAGGTGCTGGAGTGTGTCCAGAGAAGGGCAACGGAGCTGTGAAGGGCCTGGAGCACAGGGCTGATGAGGAATGGATGAGGGAGCTGGGGGTGTTCAGTCTGGAGAAGAGGAGGCTCAGGGGAGCTACAGCCACCTGAAGGGAGGTTGGAGTGAAGGGGTGACTGGTCTCTTTTCCCAAGTGATGAGCAATAGGACAAGAGGGAACGGCCTCAAATTGCACCAGGGGAAGTTCAAGCTCTATATTAGAAATTATTTTTTTTTGGAAAGGGTGGTCAGGCATTGGAACAGGCTGCCCAGGGAACTGGTGGAGTCACCGTCCCTGGAGGTATTCAAAGAATGTTTGGATATGGCCCTTGGGGATATGGCTTGGTGGTGGACTTGGCAGTCCTGGGTTGATGGTTGATGGTTGGAATTGATCATCTTGAAGGTCTCTTCCAGCCAGAGTGAGTCTATGATTCTATGATCTCCTGTGTGGTTCTGGGTTATGTTACCAAAAGGGCTATGAAGAAAGGGATATAAAGGGCAACAATAAATAAGAAGTAAATTGTACCTTCCTGCTTTACTTGCACAAACAAACAGAACTGGAGAATTTAAAAAAAATATTTTCATTTACCAAAGTAATTTAAAAGGCTGAAGTATTTTGAGTCTTAACAGACTTCATTTTTCAGTTTTGGTCATGCTCAAAAAGCTTGTGTTATTTTAGAAGAGATTACAAATTTGATGTTTGTTCACAATGTTAAAACTATGAAATAGTAATAAAAAGAAAGATGTGTCTCCTCCATAAGCTGCCATTTCTGTTATGTATAAACTCTATCTATACTAAGGAAAAATGTTTGCTTGTATTATACAATATGAATTTGGGATTGATAGAATCACAGAAAACCACAGTGAAAATCAGATTATAAAGCAGTGAAATAGAGATTCACAGCAATGGAACAGCAGAGATTAAGTCAGATGAGGATACAGTGTGTGAGTGTTTTCTTGGAAGAGAAGACTTTTCTGTGAGTCAACCTAGTAGACAAAGAGAGGAATTATCGAAACATGGGAAGAAGCAGGAGAGAGCAGTTAACATCTTTGGCTTAATAATAAAGGTCAATAAATCAGGTTTTTCTTAGATACCTTCTGGCCCTCTACCCAAAATACAGTACCATAGATTTTCAGGTGGACAAACTGCTGCTCACTGTGACTTTTCCTGTGTTGTAGAATAATTAGAATCTGCCTGCTCAATGGGATTCATCCGTGTGAACTGACATTAGGGCACAACTGCTTGCGTGTCAGATATATGTCACAACTGCTGTGTTGCCCTTAAATAACCATTCTGTAGAATAACATCAGCTTAACTTAGTCTTCTCCAGAAGACATTTCTAGGTTAACGGACTCTCTGGAAGTGTTTTAGTTAATAATTTTCTCATCAGTAGGTGATGTTATACCAAAATAGAGATATTGTGCTCAAAATTTTGATTTCAGTCAAAGTTTCCAGTGGGTAGAACTGATTAATTTTGTTTTACTTATCCAGACCAGTCACTGGAAATCTAGAGTTGGCAAATTCTATAGAAAATACCTTTATGGAAAGATCTCAGATATTTACCTTTTGCACTTAGACCGTGTAATAAAGATCAGGTATACTGTGGTTTGTTAAGGTACTTTTCTCATGGTAGCAAAATTAAAATTAAAAAAAAAAAATATATATTCAACATTCTTACTCTACATAGTTGTAGAGGTCCTAATGGCAAAGAAACAAGGCAACCATGCTTCAGCCTTCCAGACTGCTGATATTGCTCAGCAAGGGGAACCCATAAGCTAGGGGCACCAATGACAACAACACTCCAGTCACAAGGATGTGTCACTTCTCTACCTTCTCTCCAAGATCCTTTCCTTGTAATGTGTGACCATTCCTTCTGCTGCCTCTGACAATCCCTATTCTAGTGTATGCCTTGCAGCTTCCAAATGAGTGAACTGAGAATGCTATAATGAGTAGTTCCAGGGGTGTACTAGGAAATCCTGGGATGAGGTTGATTCAACACATCTTCCACATGTAAATCTTCCACAAGTATCCTCTGCTGCAATTCAACATTACTTGCTCATAGTGGCCATGACTTGTGACATTAACACCTTTTTGTTGATCTTGCTGTGTCAGCGTAGACTTTTTGCAGTGACTGTCTATAGTAAAGACAGTCAAAACTCTGGGCAAAAAATTATCATATATGTTGGCATAAAAAATTTCAGTCAGCTGGGTGTCTCCTGAGTGAAATTATATGATGAAGCTAAGCTTGGCAGATGAAAACCTCCCAGTGTGGAAGGGCCTTGATGGCTTCTGATTGCTATGGCAGGAAAAACAGAAGTGAAAACTCCACCAGAAAATACTACGCTAAGTCTTTTTATAGGTTGATGCTTCAAAAGGTTTCAGTAGAGCTGTAAATTGTAAGCTTCTGGCACAGGGTGTAACATTCCAGAAAAAGAATATTTTTTTCCACAGAATCAGATTTAATGTTTAATAACAAACAGTGTGAATGTAGCCCAGTGAACTTTAACACATCAAGGACAGTGTTCTCAAATAAAGTGGCCTGCAAAGGTGACAGAGTTCAATTCTGGTCTTGTAGACCTTTGAAGCTAGTTTGTTTAATTTGGGGCAAGTTTATATACATGAAAGAGAACTGTATATTTTGGCTTTGGAATCTAGATTGCTGTTTAACCACCATTCATAATTATGGTATTACTTATTAATCTTCGTAGCATTAGGTCAGTAGAGGTCTGAAATGCAGCTGCAGGGCTCAAGCATGCCAGCTTGTTTCTTATTATTTCAATTGACAGATGGTTTTAAAAGTAAGCACAGCAATAGCATGTAATACTTACATGTCATTTTTTCACAGCCCATCATGAAGTGCTTAAAAAAATATTTGAAATCTCTCTGTTGTAGATGGAGACAGTGAGAGGCAGAGAAACATCCTTACTCTTCTGTGAGTCCTTACATTAGCATAGGGCAGAGCCAGGATTCAAACCTAAGTCCCCAGGATTCAAACCTAAGTCCCTTTAGTCCCAGTCCAGTGCTTTGTTTACTCCTACATGAAAAGAATCACAACATAAGCTTTTTCTTAGTAAAAACATCTAACCTGTGTCTGCCAACTCTATAATCCCATTTTGTCTTTGAGACACTAACCAAAGTTAAGATCTATACTACCTTTTGAGTTGCTTTTCCAGAAATTCAGTCCTTCAGGTTTTAGAATTTTCTTTGAAAGTTTCCACTCTGAGGAGGCATTCCTACCTTAAACTTTAAGAGCTTCCCATTTACAATAGCTCAAATTCTCTGTTAAATTTTTTGTTAAAAAGCAGTTTCACTCCTGAGAGTAATTTGTTGAAATTCAAGTCTGTGAAGGGTTATTTGGGGTCAGTATTTGGGTGAACAGTATTCTTCCCATCTATTTTTAAATTGATGGTATATATTTATTGTTAGGGCATGACAATAATATTTAAACAAAGATCTTTATATAATAGTAACCACTTTAAAATTTAATATAGGTAAGTGTATATGTAGTTATTATTTTATATGTTTCTCAAAATAGTTTACTTGAAAGTGTTTAAAATTCTGCCTGTCTGCAGAGCCCTCTCTCATTTTCTTGTGTATTTTCCTAGATTTTTCCATGATAGATAGGATGCTAAATTCTGACCACAGGGCAGACACTTTGTAATTTTCCATGTGCTACTTAGAAGTTTATGTGAGATTTGTAATTAATCACTTATACAGTTCCCCCTCATAATGTGGTTTATCTGTTACCGATTGACCATAGTAAGTAAAAAGTTCTTAAACTATTGATGATGCCTTTCTATAAATTAACAATGCCATTAACCTCCACTCAAACAATGAATTATTTTCCAGAAAAACCTTTCCCTTGAGAAAGGGGTTGAAACCATAAAGCCAGAAAGGTTCTTCGTATAGTAGACCTTGCAGTGCTAAAAATATACTGTGATTACATATAAATATCTCCTTTTGTTTCAACATATAAATTTATAAAGGATGAAGTGAGTAGTTGAACACCTTAGGGAGCTATAAACAATTACACGGGAGCCAGAAGCTTCAATTCTTTTTCCGCAGGAAAGAAGACTTTTCCTTTTTGCTAGCAGCTGGAACAGAAACAGGCAAGATTGGTTCCAGTGGTTCCATTGGTAGTTTTCCCATTATCCAGAGAAAGAAAAAGGGGCAAAAAGGGGAGGAGGAAATTATTTTTCAGGACCAGTATTTTTTATTCTGAAACAGATTTTTGCAAATAGCCTCTTCTTTTTCTATTATGTAAGCTGGAAAGAAGCTCCCCCAGAAATACAGACTACTGCAGTAAATTTATGTATCTTGAGAACTAATGATATTTACAGCTTTAACAATGAAGCGTTGGGGTGGCTCATGAGTAGAACAGCCATAGTCTCCTGTTTCCAAACAAATTAAATGCCTGTATGAGTATGCACAAAATGATGAAGATTATTTTCAGATTACCCTGAAAAGCATTTCTCCGTATGAACTCCATATATATATAGCTAGTGCTGGATTCAGAAGGAGCTTTTCCACTCTTCCCTTCTTAAAACAAACAAACAAACAACAATGACAACAACAAAAAACACCTGAGCAATTACAATTTACTAGGATGAGGGCAGGAGTGAAATGGAGTTTTGTTGAACATTTACTATTTAAGACTTATTTGCAGGTCACACAATACCACAGAGGTCAAAACCACAGAGGTCAAAAGTGACACTTTTGTGTCACTGTGCTCACTGTCACACCAGACAACTCTCTTTGTTCTTCAGGGAGCAGTGACCATTTCTTACCTGCTGTAGAAATCCCTGGTCAGGGAGAAATGGTGATCAGAAATCCACTCTTTGTATCATCTTGTGTAAAAGGCAGTGGACCTATGGGCTATGTTTTGTAAATCTATAAGAAAAAGCCGTATTCAAAGTCATAGTGTTATTTATAAGCTAATCATACTTTCATGCTAATCCTGTCTGGAATTTCAGGAATTTCATGCATAGCTGAATTTGTAGGTGGGATGAACTCTTGTCTGGCGCTGACACCGTTTGCTGTTACCATTTGACTTCCCAGTTTGATACCTGTATTCAGTGCACATTAGGAAAACATGCCTGTGCACCAGGGGAGAGAGGTGGTCTTTGACCATATCCCTGCATGTTCAGGCAGAAAAACCCCAAGTTTTGGCCATCTTTAACAGTGCGTTGTACTTGTAGGAGTGATTGCTTTGAAAATCACACTTACTTAAGGGTATATACTAGCCATTTAATACTAAAATTGTCAGCACTGGTATGTCCATGATCTATTCTATTGCAAGAATATTTTTCTGGCATTTGGTGTATTTCTTCTAATGCAGCATTCATTTCAGGTTCATCATGGAGAGAAATGGAAGACAGTGCAGTAGCACAGATACTTTTTCTTCTCCTCCTGCTTATATACTTCAGACATTTAGATTTATACCAATCACCTATAATCTGTATTCTTGAATCTCTTTGTGTATGAATAAATTTCCATCTGTTGCTGACAGCTAGTCGTCTTTTCTACCCACAGCACCACCTGCTGAGACCTGGTGCCCTCTCTTGTAAAAAGTGCTGTCTCCTAGCAGTCAGTGATCTTGTCACTTCTACCTTCTTGCAAACGGTACCGAAGTCCTTTGCATTTGGTCTGTGTAACTTTTTCTTTCCTTAAATAACAAATAAAAGGGTATTAAAAACCAAAACAAAAGGAAAGAAACATTCTCATTAAGAGCATGTAAGGTATTTGTATAGTAGTGTTTGTGACAGTTATTACAGCATCTCAAAATTGACAAACCAGCCTGCAGCTGTGAACTAATTCTCTGTAGTGGTGCAAATAATGTGAAAAACGTTAAAATGTACTGGCTAGATAAAGCTAATAATATTGCTTCTATACTTAAAATTTAAAATACATTGAATTACACAGCTGTCTGATTATCTGGCAGAAATATTTTAAGACATGTGGAGGATATTTTAGCTTGGCTGATACCTGGCAGTTCATTCCCACAGAAAATGCTGAAGATTCTCAAATAAAAATTCCTTCAATCTCTATGTACAAAGACTGGCCAGACTCACTGGTGCAGTCAGTGTGGCCATGTTTGTACTTAGCTGTTCTACAACATTATTCCACTGCAGAGAAAAACATATTGGGAATTAAACCTTATTAGTAAACTAATTATTTTTAATTATTAGTCAACTAATAATTAATAAAACTGTGGGAGCAGGAAGGTCTGTTAAGTTTTTTAACTAAACTGCAACACAGATTTTAACCCTCTTTCACATTGCAAATGCTGTTTCTCTTAGAGGATAGTCAGTTTAACAATACACTCTGTTCTGGGTTAAATTAGACACAAAAATTAGCTGTCACAACTCCAAAATATTAACTCTTCACATGCAATGGTGCTGCTTCTGCATATGGTTGTAGTTTTCAAGGGGTAGGTAACCTTTTTCGTGTGGTTCCTCAAAACATGAATAATGTTAATTCTGTGTGTCACTTGCAGTTGCTTCTGGCTTCTTTCTTTGTAGCCCCTTCCTGTCTTTCCAGCTGGTGGTTTTATGCTTCTGTGTATCTTGCTCTCATTCCTAAAGATAATTTTTAATAAACTATTTTTATTTTTAGACTGGGTATCAGGAAGAAAAGAAATCAAGAAGTCAGGGAAAGACAGTGGGAAAGGGGAGAGAAAAGGGGAAGCCAAAGAATACTCATTTTGAAGTCAGCTTCCCCTGTGACTCATGCCTGACCAGTCTGGCTGAATTCCTTTGCCAGGGTCAGTTCAGGCCTTGAGGAAATAGGTTTTAGAAGAATAAAAGACAGAAACCTGTTTGATTGCTCTTTGAGCATGAAGCTTGAGATTGCACTGTGCAGTGATGTCCTAATGTGAGTGCGTGCTAAGAATATGTTCTTCTCCAAGTTCTGTGGCTTGCTAACGTCTTCGGAGATGCCAATTCATAAACTGGTTGTGTCAGTCATGTGCAAAGAACATAAGCAACCTCGATTTCGAAAGTGTGTCTTGTAGTCAGAAGACTTGAGCCTAGAAAGAGCTGGCCTTCAAGACAACAGGTGGACTTCAAAGATTTTTCTCTTCCTGAGAACTACAAACCATGACATTTCTTCTCCACCAATGCTCTGGTTTAGGCTTTCTTAAAAGGCTGCATTGCAAACTCTCAATTTAACATTCCTCTGATGCTCTGCAATTTTATTTCACCCTTAGTCTTTTTCTTAAGCCTCTTCCTCTCCCCCACCTCTGTGCCAACTGTCTCTTCCTGCATCTTTTAGTCAGGGCCCAAAGCAAACAGTGGTATTGGTTTTACTCCATGTGTTCTGCCATGTTGTTTAAATGGAACAAAGAACAAAAACCACCTTGAATGAAGGTAGATATTTGCAAAATTGCTTCCTGAGAGTAAGAAGATTTATGAGATTGAAGATAATATAATGCAAGTTTGCAAGTCTCTACATTCCTGGAACACAGATAGAAATTAGTGTAATAAAATGATGATAAAAAACATCAAAATTCAGATATAAAAATGAACATAAGACAAATTCCAGTATATTTATAAAAATATACTGATTTCCACCTCAGTTTTCTGGCATTACTGTTGAACTGCTTACTTCTACAAGACATAAAATATATTGCTCTGTCAATTAGTAGCGTATGCTATCAAAGATAATAAACAGTTGCTTGGTCTTTACTTAGATGGTAATAATAGCTTCAGAATTGTCTTTTACTTTCACATACTCACTACCATCAGAATATTACAGAAGTGATTGCCTCTTGTTTTTCATCAAAATGTTAATTCCTGAAGGGTGTGGGCTTTTGAATTTTAGCTATCTACTTCCTGATCAAAGCAAATGTTCTTTAATTCTCTTTTAAAGAGATTTAGTGCAAGTTAGGAATTTTGAGAACAGAGCAGTGCTATTTACTCATGGTATTGGTTAGAGGGGAATGTGTTGATACTCCTGGTAAAATGGTAAGTTTGGGACCTTTGTCAAGAGCTCTGTAGACATCCATCTTTCCTGAAAAAAATAAAAAGAGACCAGAAGTTATAAAGTTAGCCAAAGTAGATTTTAATATGAAGAACAGGTCACTTTTATTTTTATTCCCAAAAAGGCCTCCTGTATTTTCAGTATAGGAATTCTAGCGATCACAAGCATAACAGGGCATAAAAGTATAGCAAATCATATGAATGGCTGCATTTCTTGGGAAACGCTTGGTGGCAAACTCCCTCCAGATGTGTTTAATTTAGACAGTGACAAAACCACAAGAACAGGTATGATGATGGGGGATTTCCACTTAGGATGACTTTCACTTTCACGCTGCGTGGATATGCCCACTGAGGGGCAGCATCTACTCATGCTCCAGCCTGCATCCTCAGAAGACTAAAATGTTTCTTAAAATTCATTCATGCGGGGATTTGTTTTTTTTACCTATGTTATGTGGGTTGTCTTTACAGTTAATTTACCTAAGGAGCAAATGAAAGGGAATCCTATATTGCAGTGTCTAAACCCTTTTGACTCAATGCTCTGTCTTGAGCAGTCATATCGATGCCTGCAATATGCTGCAGATTCTAGATAATGAAGTATTAAATAAACAAGTTTGACATTATGGAGAGGAAAAAGTATTAACAGAATTTTAGGCTCATTTGTTCTGCATAGGTACTAATTTTTCTAACTTTAGGGATTTACATTTGCACACAAGAAATGAAAACATGGTAACAAAGGAAAATAATACATTTTTTTCACATACTAATTTATACTGTGTGATAAGAAATGGCTGAAATGGCTAATCACATGGAGTGAAAAGTAGAACTTATGTTTTTCAATTGCATTCACATTCTTTCCAAATAAGATTCTGAGCTTGCTTGCTGACTGTTTACAAATCAGGGAAGCAGAGAAGAATCTGCAGTGAGGGGTCTGGGTCTGTGTAGCAAAGGTTTAGCCTGGCATAGGCTGTACACCTATGATTTTAATCCATTCTATATTTTCATGATGTGGATTTACATCCAATCAAATAAAGAGTGGAGATATACATGCTCATAAAAATATGCTAAATTATAGTGTGATTCATGTAGCAATACTGCTGTAGCTGCAGTTTGCTCACAGCAAAATTTGTAGGACAAGATAAAATCTTTTATTACCCCACCTAGCACAGCTGGAGAAAGTAGAGAAGTCTTCAAATATGCAAACATTTTTAGTGATGAAGAACTGAGGAAGGGGCTGATGTCCTTCAACTCTTTATCCTTTTTTACTAATTAGATGGTTTACAGGCAGGTACCACCTCACCGAATGGCTTTACTTTACTGTAAATTTTGTCAGTTGCCCGTGTTCCAAATGGGCCATAGTGGCAGCCTGCAACTGCTGGAAAATTTCTGGATAACCCTACTTTTTGTCTAATATTTTTCCCTGAACTCCCATCTGAGTGGCTGTGCAATGCAAAAAAAAACCCAAACAAAACAAAACAATGAGGTGTAGGAACCTAATCTTATCCAGTGACATTTTATTCATCAGGCCTTGAAGAGCAAGGATATTCCTGTGTAGTCCTTTCCTGGCAGACAAAAGTATACACTTCTCGTGCTTCGAGCTGGACTCAGGCCAGCTCTGAACAAAAACTGTTTAGCTGCATTGAAGAGTTGCTTTGTGCTGAAACTAATGTGGGACTCAGCCTCTCAGTAAGGCTTATTCTCTCAAGTACTATGCAGTGTTAGCCAAACTGTACAGCTTTTGGTCTGGTGCTAGCTTGTATTCAGCTGACTGAAAGCATGAGGCAGATGAAATCACATGTGTGTGCGAGATACAATACAAATTAAAACTGACCTTATGCAGCGTGGCTAATGGCCGTGCATGGCAGGAGGTCTGTCCTCACTGCACCAAGGGTCTTGGGGACACCCCTCTGAGCTATTTGCAGACACAACTTTTGGAGGTGGTTAGGAGGATGGGAAGGGGCAGAGAGGGAGAGTGCAGGAAGGTACCTGTACAGATGAGGTTAGCTAAGGAAATTACGTAGTTTTCTTTGAAATGGCAAAATTATGTTTTGCTTTGCTGTTGAGAAGCAAGTGCAGGCAAGCTCATCCACAAATTCTGTGTAGACATGGCATGGAGTCAGTGCAAGTTTGGAGCTCAGAAGTTATTTCACCGATAGTGATTGACTACATGAAAATATTAAGAAGAAACAGAAAAACCAAACATGGTGATGAGGTTATTTCAGTTAATAAATGAATGTGCACAAGCTACTTTGTGCACATTTGACCTTCTAGTGTTGATTAATTTAACACATGGGAGGGGTCTGAGGATAGCATTTGCTATTATTAGTATAGTTGAGCATAGGAAGCGTTTGAAGCACTTGGTCACAGCACAAACATCCCTGTTTCTGTAGGAACAGGCAAAATGTTGAGACTAAATACTGAAATGATCTCTAAAAGGCAGCAGGTTTGAGATGCGTGACTCTTCAAGACAAACATGCTTTGTGTTTGGCTTGTGTTGCAATAAAAGATAAGGAGGATAATACCATAGTCCTAGAAAAAAAAAAAGAGGCCATATAAAAAAGTGCTTTTGTTCACATCTTGAAAGTAAATGTGGTGATTAATTGCTTTAGAACTATCAGTTAAGTAGAGAGGGTGTTTGCTTCCTTGTACACGCACCCATACACAAAGCCTTTCTTCTCGGCCTGTTTTCCTTGCATCTGTGATTTAAGTGTACACTCTTCAAAGCTGACTTCCAGAACTCTGTTTTCTGTCTCAGCTTATTTCTTTTTGCCTGCAGAATTACCACACATCCGTGAGAAATATTCATCATTTTGGTCTTGCTAAACATAAACAGCTTTGGGTTTTAGAACGGCAGAGCTGCAGAGGAGCTGCAGTCACCTCAGGGAAAGAATGTAAACTGGGCTAGGAGGCTATCAGCTCACAAATAGCTCCTTTTAAAGAACTTAGATCTGAAGTTGTTTTTCCTATCAAGAGAAAATTGGTCTCTGTGCTCTGAGTGGCAGCAGCACATTCAGTGTTTAAAACAATCCGAGAAAAAATTATTAAGCCACAAATACTTATTCCTCTCACTCTGCTGTATCCAAGTTATTATTTTAAAAGAATTCTCCATTGTGCTGCATTATACAGTATATATTCTGCAAAGTTACAGAAGATTTTATATTCTTACAGCTTGTTTTTTCAATCAACTAGTGGTACATATAATGGTCTGGGTACCAATTTTACTATCATTAAAAAAAAAAGGTATGGTCATTATATATATGACAAGCTTTCCTTACTGTCCTAGAAGGTACAGTAGAAGACATTATTTTTGATTCTAAAAATTCCGTAGCATCTTAATAGAAATACTTCCTTGTTTAAAAGCAATTTTTGTGCTAGGACATTCATTTGGAAATTCATTTGAAATGTTTCCAGTTGTTTTTTATTGGTTTCAGTGTGGCACAATGAGACAGAAGATGGTTCTAAACTTACTGCTCTATTAGGAATGGGCTTTGTTTTTCTTACAAGGTAGGGTCTGTGGATCACAAAATTACAATTGTTAAGTGCAGTTTCAATGGATTAGATGTAAGTGATTGGGGGGGGTAGTGCTGCTTCATTACTAAAGCTGAAAGAATTTATAAATGTTACAATTAAAATAAACCAATCTGAAGTATTTGCACTAAAGAAGTCTGTTGTTTAGCCTTTGGTCTTGACCTTTTTATCAAAAGGTGTCCTGTGATATCTGGCAGCTATCAGGTTAATCAAAGGAGCTGCTGAGAGCTGGAGCAGTGCTGCTGGAGCTGAGAACAAAACCCTGAGAGACAAGGTGCTGGGGATGGGGACACACTTGCTGGGAGAGGTATCTCATCCCACTTGGGACCCACTGCTGAACCCACCAGAGACCATCACTGTGTGTCAAGGCCAGAAGTTAATCTTTTTAAATAACAAATAGGCAATACTTAAGAAAACAGGAATAATTTTCAATTTATCACATAACAGCTTTGTATCTAGGGAGTCTTTAGAAGAAAATAAACCACAAAGTTTGGGCTCAAATCCTGCTGGATGTTAACACAAATCTGGTTTTCCTGAAGTTGTCTTCACTTTCTTTGTCACATACAGTGTCTGATCTTTGCAATCAGGTGGCAACCATAACTGGAGCCACCCTATGATGCCCAGCAACCATGAGAGTTGAAGCTGCTTACAGTTGATGTAAATCTCTCTGTAGGTGATCTTATTTGCCCAGCCCGTTGAACAGGAAGGGCTAGGAGAGCTGTGCAGGCCCACTTTAACCTGTCCACCCTTGAGGGTGAACCCTTGCAATCTAAGTGCCGTGTAATTTGGAAATGGCTTGTGACAGAGCCGGAGTCTGAGGTTTACTTTGAAAATATATTTCTACAACTTGACGATGTAGAAGTAGACCCAAATCACAGTTTCAGATTTCTCTACTGCAATAGGGTTTTTCCTCATTCAGGTGAGAGCTTGCACGTTCCCTGATATCTGTGGAAGCTGCCTCATTCATACTAGTTTGAGGCTTTGAGGAATTCGTGCTGAAGCCATGGGTTCTGGCTCTTTTTCCAGATGCCTTTTTCCCTGAGGAATTTGCAGAACTGATCCATATTTGTTAGTTTGTCCCACACCTACTGGCTGTCCAGGCACAGAAGAACCTTTTTACTTTAGTCAAGTATACTTTAAATCCAGCTTTTCTGTCTGAATGCTGAAGATTACCTTTAGTGTAAGATCTATACTGTGTGTCCCTTACTACATTTAAGCTAAACCCTAAACTTGGTTCTTATGGTTCCCCAAGTTCTCCTGTTCATTTCTTGCAGCCCTCTTTTTAAACTGCTCACTTCTATCCAGAAAGACATCTACTATTTTACTTTCAGACTGTTTGTGGTGTGTGGCCTCTTCCACATCTGCACAGCTGACTTGAATACTGTTGGAATAAACTTGCCACTGTGACTTTAAATCTAGCATGAGACTTGCCTTAAGTCACCATCTCTACATCATCATCATCATCAAGGCAAGGAGAAGAAGTATTTCAACACAGGAGAAGCCTTTAAAAGCAGCTTAGAGTGTATCATCTTCAGAGAAAAGTGCTGGATGCAGAAATCCATTATCAACCTATCCAACTTAATACATACTTTTTGATGGATGACAATCAGTGGCCTGCCTCTGTCCTCTCCCTATCTGTCTCAAGACATTGGATGTTCTCTTCTGAGAATGTCTACACGTGTCTGATGAAACCAGGAATCTTGTCCTTCTGTCCTACCGTATCTGCAACTCCAATCTAGTCAATAGATTCCCTGGAAGATGAATCACCAATGAGTGTATTTCTGCTCCTCTTAAAGTGTGATAGAGCAGGGATATTTTGGATATTTTGTCTGTTTTCAATAAAAGCCCAGGGATGTAGTTTAAAGACTTTTGGACCAAGGGGATCCACACAAAGTGAGATACAGGAAGACCCACAGTTTCTTTCAAAAGGGATATGAGTCACCAGCCAATCCTGTGACCATTATGCCTATTGAAACCCACAGCTAGTAAAGTAAGATTAAAAATGTTGGAAAAATTCAGCTAGAGCAGTATATATAAATGAAAGGATACTAGGACACCAGTACGACTTTCTACTCACAGCATTTGAATGTTTTAACTTGTTTTCCCTACTGTAGCTCGAGAACATCTACAGTGCTTAAATTCAGCTGAATCTGGTTATGACGAGTCCAAATCACTGGATATTTGCTGTGGTTTGGGGATGACAGATTAAACATCTCTTTCACTGCAATTCCTATACAAAGCTCGAGGATTTTAACAATAAGAATGGTTTAGAAATATCTGAAGTGTTGTGAAATGAAAAGTCTCCCTCACATCCCAGTTTTTTTCCACTCTTTTCGTAAATATCACAAATATTTTTGTGTATTGATGGAAAATATAGCAGGTGATTTTAAAATGTAGAAAGCAAACCTCCTTTCTGTTTCTGCTAGTCTGAATAAAGGGACAGCCATTCTCAGCTTAATGAACTGATTTTGATGTTCCATAAATGTGCATCAGAAATTTGAAGCCAGTAAGTGTGATAATAAACACAAATACAATGAAAATGGTGCCTGAAGCATGGAATATGTTTAGGTGCTTCATTACCAGTGTCCTCTGGTACTAGTTTACCAAACCAATGTTTCAAATTGTGAGTAATTAACACAGAAATGTGCAAAAAGCAGCTGACAATAACATCACAGAATTGTGTGTTCAAATTCTTTCACCATTTGGCAGGAGATCCTGATCATGAAAGAGGAATTAGACCATGTGAGCCTACATGGCCCAGCCTTGGGCATGGCTCTCTAATTTACTAGATAAGATATAGATAGTAGGTTGTTATTTTTTAAATACAAAAATCTGTGTCTAATTTACTGTTTTAGTGGAAGTCCCTTCAATCTCAATTGAGATGTCATTTTAAAGATTTAAACTTGAATCACTTTTTATTTTTAGAAATTTTGCTAGGTCTGGCTTTTGACTATTATCTCCAAGCCCTCTTACTTTAGACAATGAAGTTAATATATGTTCTGCATTCTCATTATACATAAGAAACTGTGACAGAAAACATTATATTCTCTACTGCTCACCAGAACCCCTGGTCACTAAATATCAAAATAGTGAAGTAGTGAATTACAGAGTAATTTTGCAGACTAGTTTCATATGCAGGTGCTGTATTCCATAATAAACATCAGTTTATTTTAAATCATTTTTTGCATGAAAACAATTCCAACAACAGTTATTTTAGGAGTAAGTGACTTTGTCTGTAGTTTGTTTTCACTTGTTGGCAAAACCACAGAGGACAGATTCTAGCTAGATAAGAAAGTTTCTATGTTTGAGTTTGAATAAACGATTCAGTCTGTACCCCCGAACAAAGTCCGTGGCAGCAGGATACAACTTCTAGATTCTATAAATACTCCAACCACACTCTGGAATTTATTTTACAATACTGTTTGTGTATTAAAAATTGTGCTTAATGCCTAATCTATGTTGTTGCTTTAGGGTAGTCACAGTTCTAGGATCTGAATCTGATTGGCATATTTAATGCATTTTTCTTTGTTTGCCTGTTTTAAATCTAAGTTATTGCTTAGAGCACTAGTGACCCAGTTCCTTCACCCGCTTGTTTACAGATGAAATGAGTCTGTACAGAACAGATAAACTATGAGTACTAAAAGATTATTTAATACTGTTCTGTAATCTACATCAGCTGGCATGCTCATGATGGTTTTATTACAGGTGTCTGAAAAATCCTGTGTTTGAGTGGAATCATCTTAAATCTTTACTGCTAGTTATAGCCTATGCTATTTATACTAATTCACATTGACTATTGTGGTTCAAAAGCCAATTCTGTTAACACAACAAAATTCAGAGATTTTGTTTCTATTTTTGTTAGGGAGGGAGACCTTCTTCTTCTGCTCTGTAATTATGAAGCCTGTTGCACAGAGAAAGCAGCAGCTGAAGATACCTATATCACAACAGACTATACTGATCACTGAACTGGTCATTCTGTCGGCCATATTTCATTTAGAAGGAATCTGCATCATAGATTGCCATATATATTTAATTAAGACCAGAATGTCTTTAATACCATAGGTTACAAGTAATAGTAGAACTAAGGAACTTACCTTTCTAGCCCTTGTTGAAGAATGCTTGATATGTGTTAAGTAAATTTTCTTTATGCTTTTAAAAGCTTCTGGCAAAACTTGAACTGCTTCAGTTAAATATTCTTTCATATCACACCAGATTTCATCTTAGAATAGCTCTTCCAACCAATAAGTGAAGACAGATCCCATAGTCTTGTGAAAGCTTTGCTTTCTATACATAAATCTCTGGGGGTTTTATGAGACTGTAGAGAGCGTGCACTCTACCAACAGAAGTACTGGTGGAAAGCAGGTGATAACCATTTACCATCACCAGCCTTCTGCTAGAGGTTGCATTTTTAGTGTATCTGCTTTTTGAGCTGCTTACACAGCCACTGATTCTGTAAACATGACTCAGATTACCATTAACTGTTCAAGTAGGAGGTCTTTGCTTAACCTAGCACATTTCAACTGAAAAAAAAATAGGAAAAGCCCCTCAAGATGATCTCCAGACCAGTGCAGGGAGACTAATCTCTAGGCAGAGGTTTGCTCCTGAAGCATAGTGAAGCCAGAAGACTATGTGTCTGTAATTACATCTTGGCTATTCCTTTTTAAAGGAGGTAGATAAAGAACTGTCCCATGCAGCTGGCTAGACATACAAAGGAGCATGGGAGACCTCTGCTACCATACTTAAAATATCAACCAAAGGGGCACCCTGATTGCACCCTGACTGAAATTTATGGTGTGTCTGCCCTTTCCTGTGTGGTGATTCCTACAGGGGGGAATTCTTCTTTGAGCGTGCAGGCAGAAAGAGAGCTGCAGATTACTCAAGACAGCATCTAGACTCTGGCAAGTGATTTTATCTTTCTCATCTTCAGATGATGTCAAGACTAGAAAAAAAAATAAATTAATAGTTCCAGTTGGAAGGGACCTGCAATGATCATATAGTCCAACTGCCTGATCACTTCAGAGCTGACCAATAGTTAAAGCATATTTTTAAGGGCATTGTCCAAATGCCTTTTAAATACTGACAGGCTTTGGACATTGACTGCAGGGCATGGGGCATCGACCATTTCTAACTATTTGCATAAAACATCAGAGTTAACAACTGTGTTTCACTTGCAGTAATTTTACTTACCCAAAATCACATATTGCTGACCCTGTAGAGAGTCCTATTATGAGTTTAGAGGTCGTGCTGTTAATTTGTCTGCACTTACTGCAGGAAACCTACACCTGAACTTTAAAAAAAAACTATATCCAAAGACTGGAAAAGACTGTATATATATATATATTTGATAGTTATAAACAAAGGCTCTTTCAGCTTTGATTTGCATCATTATAGCAAAAGCGTTGTGCTATTGAGGATCTCACAGTGAGATTTAGGAAGTCTGGCTCATGTTCTGTAAAGAGTGACAAAGCAACATCCATCTTTGTCCCAGATCTAAGTGCAGGTGATAACAGGAAGCATCTTCATAGGGTGCTATGCCAGATACATTATTCTGAATCTGTATATAAAACTAAAGGGGTTAGGACCTGCTGAGAGCATGTTAGTCTTTATTTTCCCTTATTTACAACAAAAAAAAATAAAATCAAGTGTAACTTGACAATGAGTATCACTCAACACATTCTTTGTAAGGGGCAGCATTATTGGAACAGAGAAACTGTTAGGAGGAGACCATGCAGTTGGGTACTTGTGTCAGATGCGTTTAGTGGAGGGTGCAAGCTGTCCCAGCCTTTCCCCAACAGCTAACTTCTGCTGCATGGCCAGCTGTGAGCTGCTGTGCACCAGGGTGCCTCCCCCCCTTCTACCCTGCATCCTGCACCCTCAGATTGCCTGCTGCCTTGCTCGGAGAAGCAAAAATGGGAAGTGAAGAGGGCAAAGACTGAAGTGGGCATGAAACCAACTGCCATCCTGCTCAGCTGGGGGGAAGGGAACGAGTAACATATGGTGGCTGATGTCTAATCACTACTTAAAATGGTTGCCACTTCTCCTGCTGCTTAATAAAATGTAAACATCTTTACACAGAAGCGCCATGGGTCACTGTTGTAAATATACCATCAGTATTTCAGGTTATTTTATTTTAGTTAGTTGTTCAGCTTTTCTTAAAATGCCACTTTACAGTAATATATAATCAATGTACTTTAAGCAAACAATTCATAAACACAAAATTATCTCTAAAGTGCACAACACATGCAGATTATGCAGCAAGACCTTGGAGTTGCTGTTGATAAGGTACTTATTTTTTAATATATGTTCACCGACTTGACTGAAGCCAGAAATAAAGCTAAATGCAAACTATTGTTTATTCTGGTGTCTCTGAATTATGGTAATTTCTGAAACAATTTAGTGATCAGTGAAGTCATTTAACATTCATGCAAATTCACAAAATAACTTTGCCTGCTTATTTTGACATCATTAATGCAGAATAAATATGAAATGAAAAGTTAGTTATTGAACTTTTCTTTTGACCCAGTTAAACACTTAGAAGTTAAACTTTTAAATTATAGAACCTTTTTTCTCCATGCTCTAAAACATGCTGTGTGTTGCATTGTTACTTTTTCCAGGAAGACTTAGAATTTTTGCTAGTGTCTGTAAATCTCTGCAATTTTTAGTACATCATTTGTTGGTGTACTTGTCCTGGCATTTAATATCAGAACACAAAACACAAGAAGAACACTTTGCTTACATCAGTGCTGTCCTGACCTACCAAGCAGTAACAAAAAGTATGATTCATATGCACTATTATTAAGCAGTGTCCCTATGTTCTAGGAGGGAACCCCTTT
This sequence comes from Aegotheles bennettii, assembly GCA_013398125.1. Taxonomy (NCBI): domain Eukaryota; kingdom Metazoa; phylum Chordata; class Aves; order Caprimulgiformes; family Aegothelidae; genus Aegotheles; species Aegotheles bennettii. Next base: position 26,121 of record VZRW01002766.1, read on the forward strand.
TTTTACCCATATAAAGTAAATTCAAAGTAGAAGAGAGCAGTTCGGTGAGGACATGGGAGTTTTAATGTGTTTATTTTCCTATGTTATTGTTCATCGTAATTAAGTCCAACAAAAGGAAAAGCATTGTAAATTACGGCTTTTATACTATTCCTCTTTTGAGAGTGGGTTAGAATAATGACAGATGGCATGTGGTTGGGCTCTTTGTTTTGTTTTCTTTTTTAATAGAAATGCATATAAACAAGTTCTGTAAGGAAGACAACCTTTTATTCATAGCACCATAGAATCACAGAATGGTTGGGGTTGGAAGGGACCTTAAAGCTCATCCAGTCCCAACCCTGTGCCATGGCCAGGAACGCCTCCCACCAGACCAGGTTGCTCTGAGCCCCATCCAACCTGGCCTTCAACACTGCCAGGGAGGGGCAGCCACAGCTTCTCTGGGCACCTGGGCCAGGATCTCACTCCCCTCACACCAAAGAATTTCTTCCTAAGATCCAATCTGAATCTCCCCCCTGTCAGTTTGAACCCATTTCCCCTCATCCCATCACTCCCTGTCTTTGTTAAAAGTCCTTCTCCAGCTTTCCTGGAGCCCCTTCAGGCACTGGAAGGTGCTCTAAGGTCTCTCCGGGGCCTTCTCTTCTCCAGGCTGAACACCCCCAACTCTCTCAGCCTGTCCCCAGAGCAGAGCTGCTCCAGCCCTTTGAGCATCTTCATGGCCTCCTCTGGACTCTCTTCAACAGCTCCATGTTCTTCTTGTGTTGGAGACCCCAGAACTGGACCGAGTGCTTCAGGTGCAGGCTCACGAGAGTGCAGTAGGACAGAATCCCCTCACTCGCCCTGCTTGGTCTGTGGGTTTCTCCTGGTTGGGAGGGATCTCTTTCTCAGCTTCAGGATGCTAGAATGCTTCCTGCTCAGATGAGAAAGTGAAAATATTTTGAGCAGATGTGGCAGGCTGTGGCTCTGTGCACTCTTCCAGAGTTAAACGTCTGTTGTCCTGCTGTTTGGTGCTTTTATATCTGCCTGGATTAGCATTTTCCACAGCTTTGTCTCTAGAGCAGAGCAAGGTGTTCTCTTTATTTGTTCTTCATCCAGCACAACATGCGGCCTTTTCAGCACTCCTTACAATAGGGAAACACTGCTTTCAGATGTGAAAACATTTTTGCAATTCTTAAAATGATAAATCAAGTTTTTGATTATACTTTGCTGCTTTATTATTTTATTGTTACCTTTCCTTTTACTTATTACTTAGGGATTTTAACTTAACATTTGCAATATCAGTACAGAAAATTTGTGTTTTCTAGTATTTTTGAAAGAGTTATGCAGTTAATATTGCATCAGATACATTCAGATCTATATAAAATATTTTTTTCGATATTTACTGAGTTATCAGCCTGAAGAATTAGGACAGAATCTTAAGACATAGTGGTTCAAGTTGAGGGGAACATGGTAAATAAATTACCTATGGATTTCAGCAGAGAAACATTCCTGTCCTGCTCACTGGGTGTTGCATATTCACTGACCAGGAAAAGAATCAAAGAATCAAAGAATCACAGAATTGTTTGGGTTGGAAGGGACCTCAAAGCTCATCCAGTCCCAACCTCCTGCCATGGGCAGGGACACCTCCCACCAGACCAGGTTGCTCCAAGCCCCAACCAACCTGGCCATCAACACTGCCAGGGAGGGGCAGCCACAGCTTCTCTGGGCACACATCCAATCTCAGTCTCCTCTTTCAGTATAGATTATGTGATAAATTTTGCCACAAAATGCAAGGAATAAAAATCTCAAGTTTTGTTTGTTTGTTTGTTTTTTAAAGAATACTTTTTCATCAAAGTATTCTGAATTCTTCAGTTTCACTGTACATCTGTGGAACAGTTCTGAAGGGATGGCACAATGTTGACCATTTTAATACAGCACTTTCCAGACAAATTCAAAACAGTTGTTGGAAGATAAGATGCAGTCTTAAATCCAGAAGTGATTGGAAGTACTGATATTTTGGATGCCTAATTGGAATCACTGGCCCTTATCACTCTTGAAACATTAAATGCAGAGAAGCAAAGCTGCCTGTTTGGTAGAGCTCATGAAGATGTGCACTGGCCCGTTTATAGTGGATACCACTGCAAATGAGTGTGGTTCCTTCTGTACTTGATCCGGGTTGGGGTGGAGGCCACCTTCCCCATAGCAGCCCCCCTAGTGTCATTCTTTGTCTTTTTAACTAGAACAGTGGAAGGGATCTCTGCAGGTTATCTGTCCAAACTCCCTGCTCAAGCAGGGCTGCCCAAAGCTGGTTGCCCAGGACTGTTCATAGGGAAGCTCCTGTGTTTCACCGTGTGCCCATTGTGTCTGGCCCTGTCACTGGGCACCACTGAAACCATCACCTGGCTTCGTCCTCTTTGCACCCTCCTTTCAGGTATTTAGATATAATAGTAATATTGTCCCTGAGCCTTCTCTTCTCCAGGCTGAATAGTCTGGGCTTTCTCAGCCTTTCCTTATAGGAAAGGTGATCCATCACTTAATCATCTTCATGGCCCTTTGCTGGACTCTCTCCAGTATGTCCATGTCTCTCTTTTACTCAGAATCCCAGAAGTGGACGCAAGACTCCAGATGTGGCCTCACAAATGCTGAGCAGAGGGGAAGGATCATATCCCTCAACCTGCTAACATCACTCCTCTAAATGCAGCCCAAGATGCCATTAGCCAAGGGACATTGCTGGTTGATGTTCAGCTTGGTGTCCAGTAGGACCCCCAGGGCCTTTTCTGCCAAGCTGCTGTTCAGCTGGGTAGCCACAAGCAAGTATTGGTACACAGGGTCATTTCTTTTCAGGTGCAGGACATTGCACTTCCCCTTCTTGAGCTTCCTGAGCTTCCTGTCAGCAGGTTTATCCAGCCTGTGTAGGTCCTTCTGGATAGCAGCACGACCCTTTCATAGATCAACTACTCCTCCCAGTTCTGTGTAATCAGCAAATGTACTGAGGGTACCCTCTGCCTCATCATCCAGGTCATTAATGAAGATGTTAAGCAGGACTGGATTCAGTATTGACCCCTGTGGTACATCACTAGGCACTGGCCTCCAACTAGACTTTGCACCACTTATCACCACCCTCTGGACCTGGCCATTGAGTCAGTTTTCAACCTGCATCTGCTTATCCAGCCCATAGATCAACAGCTTGTGTATGAGGATCTTGTGAGAGTCAGTGTCAAAGACCTTACTGAAGTCCAGGTAGACAATATCGACTGCTCTCCCCTCACCTACCAACACAGTCACTTCATCATACAGGTTTATGGAGTTGGGCAAGCATGATTTTCCCCTGGTGAAGCCATACTGATTACTCATGATGATTTTCTCATCCTTAAAGTGACTGCAAATGGTTTCCAGGATTAAATGTTCCATCACCTTCCCGTGAATGGAGGTGAGGCTGACCAACTGGTAATTGCCTGGGTCCTCTTTCTTGCCCTTCTTGAAGATGTAGGTGACATTTGCTTTCATCCAGTATTTAGGCACTTCTAGTCACCATGGCTACACAAAGATTACCAAGAATGGTCTTGCAGTGACATCTGCCAGCTCCCTCAGCACTTGTGGATGCATCCCATCAGGTGCCATGGTCCAGTTTATTTATGTATTCTGAGAACTGATCCTCTTCTACCAAGGGTACATCTTTCTTGCTCCAACCCTTCCCCCTGCCCTCTGCGACCTGGAACTCCTAAAGGCTGGTCTTGTTAGAGTAGACTGAGGCAAAGAAGACATTTGGTACTTTGACCTTGTGGTTCAAAGTAGAAATACGATTTGTTTCCATGTGTCACATGCTGTATTCTCATTTTGAAGTCCATCAGATGGTAGAATTTCAGCACTTACCATGGCAAATTGTAATTGCTAATATGTATTCCACTTATTTATTCTTCATACACACCTTATTTAGGTTTCAGCCAATCTACTCAGTTAGCTGTTATTTACCTGTTTGGTATGGAATTGCTTCAGTCTTTTGGTCTTTCCTTTTTTCTCTTTTATACAGTATTTGAAAGGCAGTTCTCACTTAGACTCCTTGTTTTCTCTAAATTTCTGTCCAGTTTAGCTCTGATAATTCTGAACTTAGATTTTAATGAATTCTTTTATCATTAGAAAGTTAATTGATTTCCTCACATTATCTGTAGCTGGCATCCATGAATACACCATGTACATTTGGCTGGTCAGAATACTAGACAATGAATACGGCATGAGTATTTGTTTTGGGTGTCAATAGTGTAATTTTCTTGTGTGGAATTTTTGTCAAATGTGTTTTTTTTGTTGTACAAATGAAGAGAGAATGAAGTAAAATTTCTGATAAAAAATGCAGTGAGGCAGGAAAAGTAAATATATTGTGTGACTCCAAACAAATAAAATTTAAAGCTTCACATTTCCAGAGAAGAAAGTGTTGTTAAAGATCCCCATTGGGATAAAGATGATATGGTGAACAGAGATAGTGTGGAGTGAAGGTTATAGCTACTGAGGCAGAAGGAGAACATGAAAGATAGGTTCATTCATAGGTTGGAACAAAAATGTCCCCATTTCTAACTTCAAAAATGCTGTCATGATACCTTGCAGGTCTCACAAGTGCTTTTGACAAATCCTTCACTTCAGGGTGCTACTGTGTGACTGGAAAATAATATAAGTAATGTATAGTAAAAAAAAAATCTTGGCAACTGCAGGCCCATTAATTCAGTCTCAAAAGCATGTAAGGGTTTAGAAAAAAATTATATCAAAAGACATAGCGATAAATGAAGCGGAGAATAAGACTCCTGTGTGTTTATACTTAGATCATGCCAGACTAGTCTGATAGTTTTCTTTGATGAGATAAATGCAGTAAAATACATGATATGTCACATAATTAGTAAAATAATAATGGAGGAGGATTAGTCCAAGAACTTGGGAAGACACAGGCTAATGGGAAAAGGCAGTTATGAGAGGCTGGTGAATGAAGAGGCTGGTGTTTCAGTGATCCTAAAGGACTAGTTTGTGGGGCAGAAAATAATGTGCCTTGGCAAAATGCACTGATGGCAGAAAGTAGAGAAGCACCAGCACTGCAAAGTGGTAATGGGGTAGCAAATAGGAAAATGTGAATACCTTTGAAGATGGAAGCGTGAAATACAGTGATATTACCTAGAACAGAGTGAAAAGTCATAACTTGTAGGATAGCAGCAAAACTTTAACTGTGTGCCAAGAGGTACCCAGTTGGAAATGAGAAGAAAAACTGGGTATCAGATGATCCTCAAGGTACTTATTGAAAGGGCATGCAGTGATAAGACAAAGGGGAATGGTTTCAAACTGAAAGAGGGGAGATTTAGACTGGATGTGAGGAAGAAATTCTTTGCTGTGAGTGTGGTGAGACCCTGGTCCAGGTTGTGCAGAGAAGCTGTGGCTGACCTCCTTGGCAGTATTCAAGGCCAGGGCTTGGAGCAACCTGGTCTGGTGTGAGGTGTCCCTGCCCATGACAGGGAGCAGGACTGGATGATCTTTAAGCTCCCTTCCAACCCAAAACATTCTATGGTTCTATGATATATCAGAAGAAGCATTTGTGTGGTATATAAGGAGTAAGAAAACCACTGGATGAGAATCTTGTGAGACCTCTGCATCTTTACTCCATCCAACCCTGAGTATGTGTTTTCACAAAGGACAGAATCAAAGTGGCACCAGTATAGAGAAGGATGATGAAATTGGTAGGTAAGCTGAAAAGATCTTTGCACAATGACAGACTTTCATACATTTCCCAACACAGTATATGGGATTACTTGGAGAAACAAGATAAATTGATCCAAGCAGATGATGTGCTCAAGGAGCTAAACTGCTTTTGCTATCCAGCTCAGATTAGGCATCTCTATAGAGTACTGGACTGTGCAGTGGTTGGCTTATTTAACCTTGAAAAATGAAGTCTGAGGGAGAATACTACTGCTTTCTGTGAATTCATGATAGTGCAAACCCCAAGGAGGAGGAAATCCTGTTTAACCTGAGAAACTTCCAGCAGAACAAAAAATAGATATAAATTGACCATGAATAAGTACGTACAGGCTGGAAACTAGGAGGCAGCTCTTAGCTAGCAGAGGAGTGACGTTCTGAGAGAGCCTACTGCTTGAAAAAAGCCGTACAAAAATGTTCTTCATACAGGAACATACAGCTTTGTAAATCACCTGGTTTTATTCATTTATAGTTCCGTGTTGATGACTTAGGTTGAATACCCAGGTGCTTATTCCTTCAACTAATTGCGAAGTAATTGTCTTTGAGTTACAAAGGAATTGCAGTATCCTTTGATTAATTGAGTAGAGACTGTCATATGCGAACCCTGTCATAGAGAAAAATATATTTTACTCTTTATCAGAAGTGCATAAATTTATCAGAATTTATTTTAAACTTTTTTAATTTTTTTCAAGCAGAACCTTGTGAGTAATACTCTACTGCTGTAATTCTGAATGTGGCACAGAACTATTGTACATAAATTAACAAAAGTAGCAGCCTGCTACTTGAGTGATGTAAGTCACTTTTTATCCCTTAGTTAGATCACTTTGGGTCAAGACTGGATCACCTTGACAATGACCAGGAAGAAGCATTATGTTATGATCTCAGCATAGAACCAAATGGCAGGTTACAAAGATTGTTCGAAAAGGAGTATTTAAAATAATAAAATCTCTGTGAAAAGAGCTCTGAGCAATAGCTATCAAAAGGAACACATTTAATATATGTTTTTTTAGTGTACTGAGAGGGAACAATTTTTTCCAATATGTGGCAAATATTTTCCTTATTTAAATATTAGGTTCATTATTACAAAAGTTTGCCCATTATAGTTAAAAACAGAAGACATGAGGCAGTTGAGTCTAAGGAACAGTTTATTTGGAAGGTGCTTTTTTTTTGTACATTTCCCTAACTACCTGGGATACTATAGAGGAGAGGTCTGTTCAGTGGCCTGCACTCCACATGTTTATCCTAAATTTTGGTTCATTGTGGTTTAAGCTGCAAGTGCCGTATTAGCCAGCCTTTGCAGAATAGCACAGCTAAACTACAGCCTCTTCTCCTGACATTTCAAAATATGGTCTGTCATTAGATTTTCTTTTTTGTGTTATAGTCCGATTCTCATTTGTATCTTCTGTCCAAGATGCAAGATAACAATTACATGAAAATAATGTATACATATTTCTTTGCCTCTTTTACCTTTTTAGCCTTTTATTGTCTAAACCACTGTAATGACACTAATTATGATGAATACTTAGCTGAGTGATTACTTCAGCTGTATTGCTGTTTTACTTCTTCATAAAAAGTCAGTAACCACAAAAGATATGCAGTTTTTACAAATATTTGGACTCTTAATATTGTTTTGGTTGGAAAACTGTTGACATAGCAAGATACTTCTCTTTTTTACTATACAAAAATTGTTTTTCTTAAAACACAGGAAAAGGCTATAAATTATCTGATTACAGACACAGCATGCTTTCAAGCCAAATTCAGTCCAGAAGGTGTTAAAAACAAGTTTCCAGGGCTGGATCGGTCTACTTTTGTGTTTTCATCCCTTTTTTGTCTCTACCTCTACCCTAATTGTCCGCCCTTGACATATACACAAGCCTTCAGAGAACAAAAGGTGGTAGAGTCTCTCCACCCAGATGTGTGTTGTATTTTGCTTGTTATAAGTAGAAGCATTTGCTGAAGTTTTAGGAAAAGTACTGCTGGTGCTGTTTGGGCTAGCTGGTGCTAGAGTTGTTTACACAAACATGTCTTGTGTTTATCCCTAATGGAAGGCAGCTATTGCACACATATTTCAATTGTGTTTAACCCGCTCCAGACAATGGCATTTGGTTTACCACTGTCAGAATTTGGTACATAGCAGTCTATGTTAAGCTCTGTGTTAGTGTCTTAATAACTGAATGGTTATGCTGACATGGTTGGATTCCAGTTCCCAGCAGAAAACTGATGAATCCCACATAAAGTGCTAAAAGTGCATTTTTTCGATAGATAGTGAAATACACCTCATAATTGCTTTTAGTCCAGTTGTTGTCCAATTCATCATTTGTATTTTTCCATTTCATGGTGAGATAATGTTGTCTGCCAATATACAGACCCCTAGTATAGACATTGTGTAAGAGTTATCCAATACCACACATGTATTTTTGTTTTAAATACAATGTCCAGGTGTATACCAAATCACTTGGCATGCTTTAATTTCTTTCCCCACCCCATCTCCTGATTTTATATATATAAAATTGTTCTGCACAGTCCACAAGTTGCTACTACTAACAATTCAATGGGTTGTTTGTCAAAATGATAGTATTCCTTCTAAAGGAAAGGAGAAATCATCTGTTACTGCAGGTGTTTGGTAGGTCGATTGAGCCTTTCTTTATGTGAACACTTTAATGAAGTCTGCTTGTGGAACTATTTCCTGAGTAGTGTTTTAATTTTAAGTGCTATATTGGATTTGCTTAGCAGCATTCACACCTTTGTTCCTTAGACAATGCATTAGCCACTTCCCTGGCCCATATGCAATCCTTTGACATTTTGCATGTGAGTGGAAAAAAACTTGTATCTGCCTTGTGAGAGTGAAATCCTAGTCTGCTCTTAGGCAGCACGAGAAATGCTTACTCCATTTTGCCCAGTATTGCTCTGATGTGATGGGGCATAAAACATTACTACTTGTCTGACAGCCTGAAGACAATAAATGCCTCTCGAGTGTTTTTGCTTGGTTGATAAAATTTCTGACCTTACTGAAATCAGGAGGTAAGGTCTGTTTTTATGTTATGGAGGAAAATCTCCACCCTCAGTTACAAACTGGTGTCTAATATTGCATGGCCATTAGTCTGGGGAACAATATTAAACAGTGAATATTAACCCTCTCTATAGTCTATTCAGATATGGGTGTAATGGATACTAGATTGTCTACAAAAAGTTTAAAGCTAATTTTATTGCGGACAGTGTTAAAGAGTTCCTTCCTCTGGGTGGATATTAAATGTCCAAGGTGTCTCTCCTGAGTCTGTGGAGTGGTAACTGAGTGTATGTTTTACTTCCAAAGAGAAGATACATTTTTTCCTCATTATTATTATTAAATCAATTATCAATTTTGCTTTATTCCAACACTCATGTATTCATTTTTTCCCCATGCAGATTTCATTTCTGGCCTCTGCTTACATGAGCCAGCATCTCTCAGAGGAAAGTTGCTCAGCCCTTGCATCTGTAACCCATTACCTTTACCTCTGCCAGTTCAGCTGGATGCTTATTCAGGTTGGTCTATTAGTCTTTTTCACCCTTTCTCTAGAACCTCTGTAAAAGTAACTGACACTTAGACCATGTTTCTATTACATCATGGTATATGTAGCTCTGCAATTCAGTGCTACTGGAGAGGCAAAACATTAGATGGTCTTTGTTAAACGTAGAGTGTTGAAGCTCCAAGGGTAAATATTCAAACTCTATAAAGACTTTTTCCACTTGTATCCATAACAACTGTGTAAGAAGAAGCTACTGTCTCAAAACACTGAAGAACTGTTTTTATTAGAGTTAATAGCTTTTCTAAGCATCTCTTATTTGGTCTTTTGAAACAGCCTCTTACAGGTGAAATGCAAGCATAAAATACACTGTAATTTTTTGAGTCAGGAGCATTTTAGTCATCAGACTCGTATAATATGGTAAACATACCTTCATAGGTTTGCATAAAAATAAGGAGTATATACATTCATAATTATTGCCAGAATTTTCATAAACTGTAGGACCATAAAATCGTTTTGGTTGGAAAAAACCTTGTAAGATCATTGAGTCCAACCATTAACCCAGCACTGTCAAAGCCACCGCTGACCCATGTCCCTCAGCACCACATCTACACGGCTTTTAAATCCTCCAGGGATAGGGACTTGACCACTGCCCCAGGCAGCTGTGCCAGGGCCTGACTGCCCTTTCAGGGTAGAAATTGTTCCTCAGATCCAACCTAAACGTTCCCTGGGCAACTTGAGGCCATTTCCTCTTGTCCCATCACTTGTTTCTTGGGAGAAGAGACCAACTGCCCTGGATCCAACCTCTTTTCAGGTAACTGCAGAGAGCGAGAAGGCCTCCCCTCAGCCTCCTTGTCTCCAGGCTGAACACTCCCAGCTCCCTCAGCTGGTCCTCGTCACACTTGTGCTCCAGACCCTTCCCTGGCTCTGTTGGTCTATTGACATTATAGAACAGTAAATTGTGTAAAAAACAATTGAAATGAAATATCAAATTTGGTATGGAAAATTGCCAGTTTAAAATTAGTCAAAATAACAAGCTGTGAGGTTATTTGGAAAATACATTATGATGCCCTCATCTAGAAATGTGTATTTGGCACTAATGCATGAATTATGCCATTCATTTGTATGTTATTTTAATAGGATTTGTCCATAGCACATTTATTATAGCATACAACTTTATATATGCAGCTCCGTACATTACCATACAAATCCTCCAATATGCAGGTTGTCAGACCTACCAAGAATTGCAGATTAGGCTATATCTAAATACAGCTTTCTCTCCCAGTGACATTAATGTGGAATTTTCCTGGGATTATGTCAGACTTATTTTCACTGAGAACCCTAGCAGCCACTCTAAGAACTCCACTGTGCTTGTTGGTCTTAGCAAGCTACCAGTAGATGATCTGTCTTGTACACTGCTGCTGTAACTGCTTGTAAAAATGGAATGGAAAGATCTAAACTGCTCTGTCTGTAGTGATACTAATATTCTTTTTATTCATTTTTTTTCCTGAATTTGTACAATTAATGAAAATAAATATTCTCTCCAGTAGATTTTCGTTTCTACGGTTTCATTACAGAACTTTTTCTGCTGTATTTCTCCTTCACCTAGCTTGGTTCGTGACTCTTAGGTTAAGAGAAAGGTTTCTCTCTCTCTCTGAATTATTTTGTGAGCTGTAGATTAAATTCTTCCTCACATCTACTCATTCACTTCATTCCTAAATCATTTCAGGTCTCTAGAACAGTTACTGTATTGGACAGAAAAATACTTTAAAGTTGCTGTTTTACTGGGGTATCTCATGTTTTGACTGCTCAGTGTTTGATAGTGTTTCGTCTTCCCATCCAATGTGTGTTACTTTACATTAGGTTGCAAAAGGATTCCCATTCTGAATGCTCCCTCTTCCAAGGATGAATCACTAATAATGACAAAAAAAAAAATGTATGACTGTTAACAGTTGGTCATTTTTATGGCTGTACTTGAAATCTGTTGTTGGTGTTGTTGAAGTAGATTTTGACCAGGTCCTGTGAACTTTCATGTCCCATTGCATGGGGCCATGAGTGGAGCCTCAGGCTTATGTTAGTCATGAAGACTCCGTGCAAATCTGAGGGGACAAAGGGAATCCTTTATAGCCTGATGAATGATAAGCTGACAAGAGCTGCCAGGAATAAAACTCAGAGTGAAGGGAATTGCCTCTTTATATAGGCACAGCTCTTTAGCTGTGAATAATTCCTGAAGTTTGAAAGACCCAGAAGGAAAGAAATCATCTGAAACATAGATCAACCCTGCCCTCAGCTACAATTTACTCCTCTTGACTGAGAATAGGTCCAGAATTTGTATTTCTCGTTGCAGAGTAAGGAAACAATGCCAGGGCACTAAAGGACTGCTGGGGACATCTCTGCTTGAATTGGTCCCCATGATGATATTAGCAAAGCTTGTAGATCCAAGGGAAAAACAGACTGATTTAGAAAATCTAGATGCTACTGCTGTCTAAATGGAAGATTTTAATGCCTGGGAAATGAATGTTCATATTTCTCAGCATGGTACACTTAATACATATGGCTTGATTTGTAAGGCAGAATTAATAATGTATTTATACTTAAATGGGACTTAAATACTTCTGTCTGAGAAACAGCAAAAATATGTGAACAGATTCTGTATCACTCATGCAGCCACTCTGCCCGCTGTGAGGCTGTGTAGTGTAGTGCACATGCTTGATCACTAACTCATTTATACAAATCTACTAGTGTCAATCTTGATCACTGCATACAGAAGAGGGTGAATGTGATAATCAAGTGCCAGCAGCATGCAGATACGTGCAGAGAAGTGGAACTGAAACATCCAGAAAATCCAGAGAGTTTTAAGTGATCAAGAAGGTGGTGGAGCAACAATTCCAGGCAAAAAAAGTCTATAGGAAAACACAGATTTAACAGTACAGTTGGACCTATACAGATTCAGTTCTCTTGTCCAGATCAAAGATTTGCACTTTCAAGACTCCAGACAATTTCCTTACCTTTTTGTCCTAATCTTTCCGTCTTCTGCATATTGCTAGGTATAGTAATTATACCTAGTATTTTATCATAATTTAATAGTGCTTACAACAAAATCTATAGCTTTGTATTCTAATTCTGTTTCCATTTTTAGCTTCTCATATTTGTAGGCTCACATTTGATATCAATGCTACTATCTACGTATTGCCTGAACCACCTGGTCCATTTTCAGAGTCAGAACAAAGGCCACATCAAATCATCATAAGTTGTATGATGGTTCCTGTCCTTTTATATTGCATTATCTTGTTTCTTGGCTTTTATAAGAAGATTTTTTTAAGATCCAGAATGTAGATAACGTTACCCATTTTTTTAAGTATGAGGCTTTCTTGACTGAAGAAGGAAAGAAGTAAGCAATGTGTAAATGACTCTTTTTGCCCACAGAGTGATCTTAACCTGAAATATTGGCCTTATACTAACATCTGAAATTCATAAGTCTTCATCCTGACAAATGTCCCCTCATACAAATGTTTGTTGCTACAGCATAAACTTGTATTTTCAAACGCAGTCTGCACTTCTATCTTAGGAGCACACTAAAGATGCCTTTCTCTATTCTGTTTTTCTTCCCATAATGAATCTGCAGTATGACAAACATTTATCAGGAAAAATAATTGTCTTTTGTTTGGTTTTGGTTTTTTTAAAAGAAGTAGTTAAATCTGTCTTTTGAGGAAAAAAATAAAATAATGTAGTTCTCAGTTGCAAATTCTGACTTAGAGTAAAATTATGGGAAAAAGTAGACTCCAAACTTTTTTTGAGCCATTGCTACTGTGGAGTAAATCAACAGCAAAAGTGGCAGTTCAATAAGCAAACCAGAGTGAATGCCATGAGCTTGCTGTCACCCATACCTGAATCCTCCTCCTTGGTGCATTTAATGGCACCTCAATTCCACTATAAACTTACTGCAAGACAAGTACTTGTTTTACAATAAATTTAATGTTTATTTTTAAGAATGCTTATTTTTAAGAATTATTTACAGGCTGCTTAACAGCTTCAAAAAAGGAAGTATATGAAAGCATGTATCATTCTGAAAATGAAAACTGTGGCCATTCCTAAAAAGAAAGAGGAAGGGAAATAGAAGTTTTCCCACTGAGTTAGGAAAGACTTTATTTAAAATATTTTGCAGCTAATATTTACCGGATATCCACAGATTATCACAAAAGATAAGTGAGTGAATAAATAAAAAATAAAAAAACACTCCAGTTTTGGGAAGGTAATTTCAATTAGTTGCCTCATTGTAAAAGAAAAAAGCTTCACTAAAGTTTGCATTGTCTCATTAAAGTGTTATTTGAATTAGTAATTGTTTTGCATTCTACATCAGAACAATCACAACTTGTACATTTGTTCTTCCACCTGAATGGTTGGGAAATGGTCTGCACATTTCATTCTTCTGTAGAAGTGGTTATTGTTGCAGCATGGCAACCGGAAAAGATTTGCTAAAATTAGCTCCACTATTTGTATTTCGTGGGTTATATTTTGGAACATCAAAAGGGGTTGAAGGCAAGAACTTCAAATTACCAAGATAGAAATGTCACTGCACAGGAAATGGCAAACTATCCAAACCCCGTTGCATCTTTGCAGCAGCACAGGAATTATTATTCTACTGTGATAAATGAGGTGAGATTATTAAATATGGCTAAACAAACACAGACCAAGGACATGAGGTACAATTTCTTAGAAAGCAATTTCGGTTGGATGACTGAGAACAATGTTCACCAAATTGTCAGAATAAGTAGAACCAACAATCCCTGAGCATAATGGCATAAATCAGTTCAAGGATTTTGCTGTCTGGAAATGCTCACAGGGAAGCACATCCCAGTCAGGACTACAAGGGCATGTAATCTGAAGAATTTTATTGGCATAAAGTGACAGAATCTCAAATGGTTTCTCAATCCCATGCAAAAGTTAACAGAGAAAAGGACAACCAGTAAGTAGGGAAAATCTCTTCATAAACTGTGTATTTTTTTTCCCAACTATCATTTTCATCTGTTTACTGTTTTCTTCCTATGAATGTCCAACAATGGACTTGATAGTTTTTCTGTGTTCTTTTAAGCTACACAGGACAGTTACAATTATATGGTAGCATTTTCCTGTGTTCTTATAAGGAAAACAATCTTTGCCTTTGTTCAGACAGCACCATCACCAAAAAAGACCATAATACTGACTATATAATTAATATAATTACATACACTAAACATATTTATAAAATGACATTTTCTTACTAAACTAATAATTAAAAAAAAAAAAACCTGAGTTGCTAGTGTATGTGATATGCTTTATGATTCATGATAAGGAGATATTGTATATTCATGCTATATAAATCACAGAAAAAAATGTAAAGATAATTAAACAGTGAGACTTATATAAGGAACCCATAAACCACTAGTTAAGTGTGTGATTGTAAAAATTCAGTCTGCTTGAACAAACTGGTAGACAAATCCTTGGCTGAGGGGAATCTACAAAATTTCACAAACACAATTAATCACTTTACAGTTGTCTTGTCACTTTATATGGGTTTTACCTCTCCTAACGATAGACAGCTGCAAATTAAGCATATAAATCAACATTATTATATGAAATCCCTGTGGAGACAATGGAGAGAGATGAGTATGATTGGGTAAGGATCAGTGAGTGCCTGAAGATGTCCTCTCTCCATTGACTGCCAAGACAAGAGAGAGGCACAAGCTTGAATTAGATACCCTCTAGACAGAAAAAGAATATTAATCCCTTATTCACCCCATATAGTAGGCCAGAAATAATTAAGTAGCATGCAGAGCTGCAGCTGATATAATATATTTGAAGGAAGTGAAGAAATATTTTTAAAACATATTTTTATTATGGATAGTTTAGGTGTGTATTAGAAAGTAATAATGTGTGTAGAAGTCCATAAAGAAAAAAGTACAGATCTTGGAAAGTGTTTCTACTATTAACCTTTTTTTAAAAATGCAAGGATACAAGCAAAACTCTTAGGTATTTTGTTTTACTTGAAGGGTTTCCTTACTCAAACTACCAGTTCTTTCAAGAGATTTCAAGTATTCCACTTTTTAATTTTGATTCATATATGTTTTAAAATTCTTATTTAAAACATATATGTTTTAAAATTCTGCCTTTTGATGTTGAGTTGATCATAAGACACAGATTGTTCTAGAGATGCATGTGATTTTACATTTACTTATTTGCATTTTCTTCTTGTGTACAAATACTACAGAGAATCACAGAACCATTGAAGTAGCAAGGGCATCTTGAGGCTGTCTAGTCCAACACTCTGCCTCAAGAAGGATAGGACAGGGCAGGTTGCCTAGGACCGTGTGCAGTTAGGTGTTGATTGTCTTTAAGGATAGAGAATCCACAACCTCTCTAGACAGCTTGGCCCACTGTTTGACCAATTCCACAGTGAAAAAAGCTTTTTCTTGTATTCAGATGAATTTAATGTATATTCATTTGTTCCCATTGCCTGCCATTGGGCACTATGAGCACAGCCTGGCTCCCTCTTCATCAATCCCTCCTATCAAGTATTTGTACACATGGGTAAGATCCCCCTGAGCCTCCTCTTCTCCAGACTGAACAGTCCCAGCTCTCTCAGCCTCTCCTCTTAGTAGAGTTGCTCCAGTCTATTAATCATCTTCATGGGCCTTTCCTGGACTCGCTCCATGTCTTTGTTGTACTGGTGAGCCCAGAAATGGACTACAGTCAGAACTGTTGAAGGAGTTTAGTTCATTTCCTACAAGAAGATACATAGAGATGAAAAACAGTATAAAGAGATTCAATACAGATCAGATTTAGCAATATTTTATGTCAGTCTTTTCTGTGAAGGTGTGGGTATCCAAGAAGCAAGCTACTTTTGCTCCACAAAGCTGTTTTTGCACTGCAAAAATAGTGTTTTCTACCAAACAAGGCATCCCTTCCTGTCTTATATTCTAAGTCCAAATCTAACAGTTATATAACTAAGCATACTTCTTTTATAATCAGTCTCTTTTTATTACTCAAGAGAAGAAAATGAGAGCAAAATATTTATGTTGAAAAATGTTTATATATACACATATGCTGGGACAGAAATATGCTGTATTATGACTTTGAGAGTGATTTGGTTTTTTGGGATAGCTAATCATCCACCAAGTCTACTGATTGATATTCTGTGTTATTCTTCAGGCTGTTAATTTCTGGTACGTCCTGGTGATGAATGATGAACACACAGAGCGGCGCTATCTGCTTTACTTCCTTTTGAGTTGGGGGCTCCCAGCTTTTGTTGTGATCCTGCTTTTAATTATCCTGAGAGGAATCTATCATCACAGCACAGCACAGATTTATGGCCTTGTCCACAGTGATCTGTAAGTTTTCCTTTAAAAAAGCATGAGCTAGCTATTGCAATCTCTGTATTGTTTTATATTTAATTTGCTTGCATGTAGAGAAGTGGATGTGCAATACAGCCAAATGCAGTAAGGGGCAGGGGGAGTCCTCGTCTGGTGATGAAGCCAGTATGTTACCCACATGCAATGCAGCACTTTCCGTACAATTGGGCTTTGCTCCAGCTTCTCCCCAGTTCCATCCTGGACTGAGCATTGGCAGAGACAGCTCAAGCATGTCTGCTGTGTGGGTATATTTTTTATTCTTTTTTGAGACTGTGCAATTCCAGGGTAAAGGATAGAAAAGGCTACCGCTGAAGTGAGCAGAAAAGCGTCATTTTATTTCTTTTAATTTCTGTGTCTAAAAAAATCCCAACACAAACCAAGCCTTAAACCTCCAACTCTTAGATTATTAAATATATTCTCTGCTAAACAATGTTACTAGGTTGATATGTCAAGTATATTTCCTAAAGTGTTTCTCTTGGAATATTGAATATGTTACATTCCAAGCTGTTCCCAATTTGAGCATTGATGTAATGCCAATAATTAACACAGCCTTTTCAAAGCTATATATAACCTCAGAAAACCATCCTAATTAAAGCAATACATCTTCATAGAACTTCAGACATTTAAGTGGAAAGATACACGGATCAGTATTTTTGTTCTCTTTCCCTACCTCTGAATCTACCCATTTACTCTGTCCCCTTTTCTGGCAAAGCTAATTTATGATAATTGCTGTTCTAGAGTGTGAGGCTATTATGCTCATTCACTTTGAGCCATAGTTACATGATTCATGTGCAGGAAAGAGCAAATACAAAACTTTTTTAAAAAATAATAGAAGAACCTACAAATTCTTTTTATGAAAACTTCTTATGAGGGCGCTAGAAGAGTAGAGTAGGAGAATATCCATCTGTCTGTAATAGAAGAGGAAGATACAGTGTGCATCATTCCATTATAACTGAACAAAGTTCAGTACAGTGACTTTTTGTCATGCAAAGGAAATTACTGTAAGAAGTAGATACTAGAATTCAATATCTATGTGTTCGAGGGGTACCTGATTTAGATCTAAATGATCTACACTGTGTACTACAGGCTGTCTACCCATGTTAGCCAAGGTTTAGTCCCACATCAATAGACACTGGCTCTCAACTTGGAAGAGTGTCTGAGGTCCACAATAGCAGATAATTTCTGACATTCATACTACACCAAGGAGTGATGCATAGCTCTATACCATCCCATACACATAGATATTTCTTTGTGCAACATGGCAAACAGGAGTACTGTATTTTTCTTCATGGGAAAAAGCTCTGTGCATAGTAAACACAAGAAATGTGTGTAGCATAATCAAGTCTTCTGATTGCAATCAGACAGTGGGCTGATGGTATCATTATGCAGTGAACCACAGTTTCACAGTTGTTTTCTTTCAATGTCCATGTCTCAGTCTTACAAAAACAAGGAAAAATCTCCAACTTCTGATAAAATTAATAAGTAGAGGAAAATTACTCAGTCTGTCTCATTTGCCTAAAGTAAATATAAAACTTTTCCAGCATCTTAATAAAGGAGGCAAATGCCAGAAATCATCCCAAGCTTAGTGAGTGTGCAGCTTATTCCAGTTTAGCCCATGTGAACATTGTTAAGGAGATATCTGCAAGGATTTTCATAAATAGCATCAATGCTAATTCCTAATTTGAAAAGCACTTTAAAAGTTGCTCTTATTTATACAGAGGACAGATGGAACCACATCACTTGGTTTGTTTTCTCCAAACGAGGATGTAGTAGTGGAAAAAGTAACAAGGAGATTTCCAAAGTCAAGGTCATTACATACTAACTTCAGAATCAACCTCAAACATAGCTTGAGAACAATGGTGTGCTGCTGCGGAGCTCATTTCATGTCAGAGCTGGAAGACTGGTTAAAGTAATAAAAGCATTGGAGCCTGTTATCTTAGCTCTCTCATAAGTGATCACTCCTTCAGGCAACAAATTTTTGCATTACTGTGGTGTCTGAGCAACTGTGTTGTTCCTAACCAGAATGCCACGGGCACAATTAATAGCCAAAAGGATGGCTATGCTGAAAGAACTTCATTTTATACTGCTACTGAGAAAGAAATTATTTGAGCTGTGTCGGATTTTGTGCTTCAAAAGAAGTATTATGACTGGGTCTTCCTTCAGATATGACAAATTCTACACACAAATGCATATATTTTGACCAATAACCCCTGTGACATGTCACAGTATAAAACTAACAGGCTGCTATGGTGATAACTGTAGTATACGTATTGGTGATTATTTTCATAACAGTGGAGTTTATCTATAGTGTTAACACTGCACTCTTCATTATGTGATTATTTTGTGATACTGGTAAATTTGTCTGTATCAATGTCACCAAGTAGCATATTTTTTTTCAGATCATAGCTTGATGATGTGTGACAGATCTAACTTCCAAGAAAGGGTTGTTTTACTCCTCCCACATTACTTAGCTGAAGAGGTGAAAGACTGAACAAGACCACAAAAAATTCTACTGAAAGGCATATAAACATAAGTCAAATGAAAGAAATAATGAGGTGGACATTTGCTTTGGATGGGTTTGAATGGAGGAAGAGTGGTCTGTTAGAATGTCTGTAAAGAAAAATCTGGAGGCTCTGATACAATACCTTTACTAAGGAGAATAATAACATTTTATCCCCCCTTAAAAATATGCATCAGTTCTCATATCTTCTTTTAAAAATGATTGACAAGTTATTTCAGATGCAGGTGTCTATAACTGCACCTGTGCTTAATTTCTGTGTGTAATAACCATTGGCTCAGTCATGTCACAAAACTTTCAAAGTAGGTGCATTCTCTGCGTGCAACTGACTTGTAGAAGGGGCTTGGATAGGCCTTTGTCATCTATCCCTTTTTTTACTTTTCATGTTATGGTAAAAGTCTTACATGAAGGTTTGTTAATGTTTGTAAATTAAATCTCCAACATTTCTCTAAATTTCAAGTGTATTGTCTTCCCTGGTCTCTAGTAATCATTCTCTAAAATGTATATGCTTGTTTAAGAATTGCCATGATGGCTGAGGCATTAGTGGTTTTTAGTTTAAGAGTTTCAGCTTCTTTCAAGTGGCTAATGACTGAAATTTGAATTAAGATCTGAACTAGATCGTTTAAAATCAGTCTAAAATAAAGTATGTCATCCTTCTATACTTCTGACTTTTCATGTCATACAGACAATTTTCCAACCCCTGTTTGAATTTACTTCAATCTCTGTCTAAAATATCTTCTAAGGACATAAATTACACTTTTTAGGTACATGCTGTTTTAAAAAAGTATTTCCTTTTGTAATTTCCTATTACATTGAATGTCACTGTGACTTTCTGTTGTGACATAAATAGAGACCTCAGGATAACCTTTTTCTTCCTTTTGTTTTGTTTTGGTTTTTTCTTATCTCCCATCTGATTGTCTCTTTCAGGGTTATAATACAAATCCATAATTATGTTTCTTTGCAGTAATCGTTAATGTTCTTATACACTTCAATGTCCTTCTTCTCCTTTTGAGAAAAATCTTCTTGTTGAATACAAAGAACTTATGAACAGATGAGTTCACAACAAGTGTTCATCTTAAAATCAAATTCCAAAGCTCACTGCAATTCCCAGTCTTCAGACAGTTCAACATTTGCTGTTGTACTGGCATAAACTGCTAGCCAGCCATGGCCTTATTTCTAAATAGCCTCTAGCTAAGTTCCTCAAAATTAATTTAATCTTAGCAATATGTTTAAGATTAGTAGTAAATTTCTAATAGATCTCTTACAGTACAAAGAGACAGCTCACTTGTTATGGTGTAAAATATATAGAGGAAAATTGAAACTGTATATATGAGCAAAGAGAAATGTGAAGTGCAGTTGAGAAGAGAGGAATGTGAAGAATTACCTAAAATCTAGGTCCCACCAGTTTCATCCCAGTCTCATTGGTGGTTACTCTGAAGAAAAATGTCAGTTACATATGCCGTGCATGTATCTTTAGAGGAATTGCATCACAGGGGATTTACAGACTGCAGAAAGTTCTTCTGGAAACCAGTACAGGTATAGGTGTAAAACCTCAGACTGATAAGGGACTTACAACTAGCAACAACTCAGTCATCTTTTACAGAGGAAGCTGGATATAGGTTCATGGCATGTTATGACTCTCCTACAAAGACAAAGAAGCAAGCAAAAGAACTTCTCAAATGGGTGTTCTTGACCCTAACATAGCTTTCTCATTTGTTGTGTAACCTTGAAAATTTAAACATCCACACTTGTATACCAGTAAAAATTTCAGTACCCTCTGAAGTCAGTGGAATCACACCCATTTGCATAGTTTTGCCTTAACTCACCTGTTTCTGTGACCAGAGGCCAGAATTATTTAATTACAAGTATCAGGTTTTGTTCACAAACATGAGTTTAAAGGTTAATGGTGCTATATGCACTGGACTTGTACCCAAGAGATTGTCCAGAGGTATAACAGATGTTAGAAAAAAAAAGAATAAATACTACTCTAAGTTGGCCAGAATCGAGGCTCAATGGAGCTTGGACTTTTAATTCACTAGAGTGGTTTGAAAACTCTTACCTACAATAGCATTAAAGTATGTTTTTTATAAACTTGAGAAGTACTCTTGTTGCACCTTTAAGCTTTGAATCTGATTAAACAGACTTTCTTCTTGAAACGGAACTCCCCTAAGAAGGCCGAGGACTGTTTTTGTTAGAGTATAAACTAACACAAGTAACCTTTGAAATGGAGAAAACTGGAAGTGATTAGATGTGACAGAATACAAATTTTAAAGTTTATAAACAAATATCTCCCTGCCCACTGTGTCCTTGCAAAAGCTGGTCAAGCTGGTTTTCAAGCATAGCTGTAGACAAGCTTTAGCCTGGCTTTTTAAATTGAATCAAACTTGAGTTTTCACTTTCTCTCAGAACATTTTTTTCAATCATTTCTGAGACCTGACTATCTGCTCCCTGCACTTTTAAGAGTTCTTTTCATTCTGACAATCCCTCCAGTTTTTCTAAGTGTCTCTTTTTTTAGCAGGATCATTTATTTGCCCAAGGAAAAAATGTTCTCTCCTCTACATCAGGAGGTCCCACCTGATTCATTCATTTTCCTCTTAAAGTCCTCTGTGGCAAATAAACTGAGCACAGAAGAACCATATGTATCATTACAATACTTTAAAATTATAGAACTATCCTTATATTTGATTTCAGTGATAGTGATACGATAACATCTCACAGAAGAAAAGGGATAAGCTAAATGTTCTCACAAGTATATCTTCTGTCTATGAGAAATAATGGAAAAATATTGTCCAGCAAAATTCCTTTCTAAAAAACCCAAACACTTCTGCCTCCCATACAGTCAAGTCTAGTCCAAGCCAGAGTTTTTTCCAGCAAAGTCACTGTATCTGTGACTCTGCAACCACATCCAGGGGACAGGAGAATAATAGGCTACAGAAGGTTGGAAATGAACTTTTTTCTGTGACCAAGAGTTACAACTCTTCCTGTTACTCACATTGCAGTTCCTCTAATCAAGCTCTTACACATGGGCATGGCTTGGGTCACAAATTAATACCCAGGAGCCAAGACCAGCAGTATTTGCAAAAGAAACTTCACAGGAAATGCATTGCAGTACCAGGTGCACTGCAATGGGTCCAGGGCACTTTGTGGATCCTCACATGAAAGGGAGACAGGTCTGAATTTCAGACATAACAAGCAGTGCAGTTCTGTCTGAATGCTCCATTTCCTTGAGCGAGTCATGCCTTTCTGGGCTGCAACCTAAACTAGTGATAAAATAGAAGCATGGGGATGACTCATGCTCTGAGGCATTAAGTCTTAATTGTTGCTTCGTTTAACATCTGTATGCTGAGATATGTGTGCAACACACAAAAATAGTGATAATCTACACTTCCAAAGATAATCCTGTGTGGTGAAGCACAAGTGCTAGCAGTGTAGTAGGGTTCACATCACTTGTGAGTGCAGTGAAGAAGTGGAAGGCTTGAAAGAAGCACAAGTCTGTAAACAATTATGACCTGGTTGTATATTTGGTGTTACATAGAGTGTGTAAAAGCTGCATGTGATAAGAAATGTTTGCTTTAATGTCTTGCCAGTGCTGGAAGCTTGAATGATAAGGCCCATCAAAGATTTAATAAATAAATAAGTTTAACTCATAAGGATCAGTGGGAGGATGGGGACAGCTTTATCTCAGAGATCAACCTGAACAAAAACATAAGACAAAATAATTTGTGATGGTCTAAGCACTTCTCCAAGGTTCATTTGTTTTGATGCTCTGGTAAGGATAAATTCTTCCTGGAGCCGCTTTCCAGAGTCTACTTTTTGTTAAGTTTAATTTCAACAGCTACAGCTCTCACAAATTCTAGTTATTTACTGGTGGCACCTGCACGGAGGACCCCATAAACCTTGATTATTTGTTACCAATGGAGTCATGCATCCTCTCCAACCGAGCACCTGCCGGGCTGGTGCACTGACACCAAACCCAGTCAGACAAAATGCTGGAGCTGCTCTGGGTCTCACAATGTTGCATGACTCTTCCACTGCTGGCACACATCCTGGGCACAGATCCCCTCTTGCTCACTGTTCCCTAAAATGGATCCCTGCTTTCTTAAACCCAAAGACTTGTGCCACTACCGGTAACAGGAATTTTTTAACTTGGGCAAGATAATTTCTGTATTTGGATGAAGGCTCTTCTGTCCCCCTTCCCTTATTACTTCAAAAAGTGCTGAATTTGAGTCCTGAATCTCAGAAAAACATGCTTGAAACACCAGAATTTTACAGGCAGGAATAGCTAAGAATATAGCTAAGAATAGCCAGAAAAAGCATGCAGGGATTTTAATTGAACTGTCAGATGTGTGTAGAGAAAGAAGTTTCTATGACAAATGGATGTGGAATTCCCATGCCCTAATGCCTGAGCTTTGCTTTATACTCTGAGTATATTCTGGAAGTGTCTCCCTGCATGGTCCTCTCCCTCCAGCTTCTGCTTCCTGTTATCCCAATTTTCCCACTTCCTTTCTCCTCAGTTTGCTGGAAAATCACCTAGAATTTCACAGCTGTTGCCAGAGCTCAGAGCAGAATGATGCTTGGACATCTGGATGTGAGGCTGATTGCTGCACAAACCACTCAGCTGAAGCAGCATGGGGAAAAAAGCCTGCATTTTTCTCTGGCTTTTCTCACAATTTGCTGTTTTGCCCTTCTCAGCAGGGTAAATTAGCCCATGCTGAGCTCTGTGCTACTGTAGGAGAAATGTTTCTGATGAACCAGAGCTACTTGGGTTATGTCTACACTGCATCACAATATAGACATTCCCACATATATACATATATATATATACATATGTATATATACCAGGCAAATTACCCTATCTCCCTGATCTATAGCAGCAGTTTAGAGAATACAAAGTTTGGGTTTTTTTGTGTTTTGTACTTGTGCTTTAATTTCTAAACTCTTCCATTATTTCCAGCGAAGCTGCCTAATGTGCTACCCACTGCTAAGGATTATTTAAAAATATCTCAATGCTAAGTGTGATGGCTTTAATTACCTTTTCTTCATCCCTCATTACCAACATATGTTTTCAGTGAAGGAAAATAGTTGGGGGCGGGGGCAGGGGGTTGAGTGCTTTTTATATCTTGGCAAATGTTTACTGTTAATGTTAAGCAAATGTTAGCACATCAGAAACAGACATAATCACTGTGTTGTGCTTTTAAAGTGTTAAAATACAGAAAGATAAATTCTGGTTGATTTGAGTGATGGAATTTTGAAAAGTAAGTAAAATTCCCAACCACTGCTATGTACTGACAAATCAAGGCAGTTTTAAAGGTTTGCAAGGATACGTTGTTGGAGATGAAAGTTGCACCCATAAATTAATTTGAAGCCTGATCCTTTAAACAGGTTCCAATAAGGGGATTTTTGTGCCCAAGACAAAAATCCAGAGACTTCTCTGAAGCCTGCATAGTACTATGGCAAGAGTAACAGGGAACATGTGCAGGATGAAGGCTTGCATCCGTGCCACTGACAGCTTTCAAAAGCTTCATACTGACTTTCAGGTTGTGTAAGAAACTAGCAAGATAGTCCCTCCTACTTTATGATCTTTAATTAACGGAACACCGCCTACTGCTACTAAAGCAGCTTGTTCTCTGTTTATCTGTCTTCCAACAGTTTAGAAAAGTCTTCATCTGATATGCTAGAATATAGCAGGAAATGCTAAAATAAGCAATAGTGAGATCAATACCAGCAACTGGCTCCAACTATTTCATTGACACTGACATGCTGTTTATAATAAGTGTATGTATCTAGCATCCTGTGTTTTATCTTCCTAAAAAGAGTAGGAAAAAATTAGGCTGCTTTATTATTATTATTATTATTATTATTATTATTATTATTCAACTTCACTATAGGATGGTC
>VZRW01002766.1:51224-94351 GCA_013398125.1 Aegotheles bennettii
TTAACTGTATTTAGAGCAGTGAGCAGTGCTTTGGAAGGCAAAATCTCATCTGCATTGTGTAACAGCATCAGTAATTAAAAGTGTATCTCACCAAACTATTCTAAGGTACATCTGAGAAAAAGGAAAGCAGCATTAATAGGTTAATTTGTATTAGTATTATTAAATTTAATTGTTGGTATGGTTTACACAGAACCAGTATGTCTAATAGGGAGGCTGCAATAGAAGCAGTTCTAGTGCATGCTTATCCTGGGCATTTGTTATGTTACAACAAAATGCGCAGATTAAAAGAAGTGCACATACTAAATACTGTTTTGAAGTGGGAAAAAAAAAAACCTTCTGCATCTCATTTTGTTATTCTTCATGCCAAAGGGCAGGACTGTGAACATGAGCCTCATTTATGTTTGACAGTTTGCACACGGAAACCTCTTCTTTTTCATCTAGATTTGTATTAGAATCCCTGGTTTAAAAATTAATAGAAAAAGTTTGTTAATTAGAAGCGTCTGCCTTAAAAGCTAGTACAAGAGGAACATTTTATTGCATGTGAGAAGCTGTAACAAATACTAGATAGTAAAAAACAAACAAACAAAAAATAACCATAATAACAGAGCATTGTTTCAAAGCCATTAATAATGGCTGATACACATGAGAAAGAAGCCTTAGATGTAAAGAGGCAAAAGATAATTAACTGACATCAGATACATAATTTCTTATATAATTTTAAAACTGCAGTGTTAGCAAAAACTCTGCTCTGAGAGATTTCAAGCAGCTTTCTACCAGCTTGTTTTCCTGGAAAAATGCTGAAAGCTTCAAGTCTACTGGGACTTCTGGGATGATCTGCTTGAGGACTCCAGACCTTCCAGTGCCTTGGAAGCCTAAACTGCATTAATGCAGTGCTTCTGCTAGGTCCTTACTGCTTCTCCTTTGGTAATTAATGCTTCCTTAGTATTTACTCTCACAGGAGGGTAAATAAATAAATAAATAAATAAATAAATAAAAGTAGGTATAAAATTGTTCAGGGAAAATTCCAGAGGATGGCATAATGTAAAACACAGTGGGCCATATTCTAAAATAACAGCAGATGACATTTTGGGTTCTCACTATAGAAAATCATTGCTTAGACATTTTATTTTCCCTCTTTTCCCTACTGTTTAGCTCTGCAGTAATGGCAGCAGTAGAGAAAAAAAAAGGAAACTGGTTTTTGCTTTATTATGAAATAGGTCTGGTTTATTGACATGACTTGTTGCACACACTGACTCAGACTGTATCTTCTCAAGATCCTGTTCTTCACTGTTTCAAAACAGCATCTTGGCACTTCTTCATTCTTTGTTCGTGGTGGACTGGATTTTCCCCACTGTTTTCTACCATTTGTAGTTACTCTCTGAGTACCTCCGTTAATGAATATAGTGCTACTCATAATGAATTTTGACAAGTGAGTAAAGGTGATAGGGTAAAATTTCTAGCAGCAATTCCCCCTGATGCAGATTTGTCTTTCAGAAAATTGTTGAGACAGTGTGTCCAAGTGCAAACAAGAATGAGCAAGCCTTGCCTTGATTTCTGGCAATTGTAAGTTCTGCTACTTTCTGAGTTTACATTTCTTAACTAAAGTGGTCTGACTGTGTTTTCATTACCTTTTTTCTCTCCTTCTTCTCATCTTCCCCTCACTCTCTTTCCTCTTTCTTTTGCTACATATAGAAAAGAAACTAAAAGAAAAATAGATAATGCCAAATTGTTAAATGCCACGTTATCACTCTATAAAATCTGGGAAAACTGTTATTAAACGTTTTATATTTAATCTGAAACTTTCATCCAGTAAAAGAATTAATTTCCTCATGTTGAATTATATATGAAATAAAAGGAATAGGCCTGTCTCTGAGCTAGCCTGCATGAGATATAAACTGATTTAAATTCATCAAACACAAATGTGGCTTTCAATTGTGTTCATACCAAACAATTTCCACAGCAGTGGTATGGGCAGTAAGAGATTTCCTGGGTGGTTCATTTTCCCGTCATCCTGATGGGGTGACAGAGGCCAAGTGCAGCACTGAACCAAGGGGGTCAATCTATCTGTGTTGTGCTTTCAGCAGTAGTGTTTGATTACAGAAGTCTCAAAATGTGCAAGTGGTTGACTTGTTTTGCAGCTGTACTGAACTTTTTGGGGCAGCTTTATGGCTCATCTGAGATTTGCATGCTTTGACCCATAAGCAGATGATGTTCAGTGTTCCAAAGAAAATCCCTTATTTCCTTTTGAGAAAAAATGATTAAACAAAAGCAAAAGTAACAACATGGTGTAATCTTTGAGCTGCAGCTATAAGGAAAACACTTGTCTTTTTAATTTTTTTCCAAAATAATTCCATAAGTATATACAAGCTTTTTCAAACAACTGCTTTGTTGAAATTATAGGATGAAAAGTGTTTTTTTCCCCTTTTTCTAGTTCTTGCATTCTTTCTCTTAGGTAAGTAGTACAAATTGAACCAGTAATCTTTTACATTTTGAAATCAAAATTTATGTAGTTTTCATCCTGGATCAAAACCACATCTAGAAGTAGCTTAACCTGTGAAACAGCTGGTGGAACATCATGGCCCTCGGTTTATGAAGAACTTGCACAACATACAGAGAATAAGATTTCTTGCAGAGGTGCAAAAAATCATAGAATCATATAATCACAGAATGGTTTGGGTTGGAAGCAATCTTAAAGATCACCCAAACCCAAGCCCCAGCCAAGGGCAGGGACACCTCCCACCAGACCCAGGTTGCTCCAAACCCCATCCAACCTGGCCTTCAACACTGCCAGGGAGGGGCAGCCACAGCTTCTCTGGGCACCCTGGGCCAGGCTCTCACCACCCTCACACCAAACAATTTCTTCTCACATCCAATCTAAATCTACCCTCTTTCCTTTTGAAACCATTCCCCTCTGTCCTATCACTCCCTGCCCTTGTCCCAAGTCCCTCTCCAGCTTTCCTGGAGCCTCTTCAGGTACTGGAAGTGCAGTAAGTGTAAGATGAACTTGTAGTTCCAACAAGACAGGAATTTTTGGAGCAGAGGCTCAGTGTTTGCACAGCGACAGTTCCACATTTTTACTTGGTGCCCCATCACCCCCAGGGAGCTGTGCTGGCTTTGGGATGCTCAGCTGCAAGCAGCTTATCTCAAAGTCTGCTTCTGCAGCATGTGGTGGCTGGCTGAGAAAGCACAGCCTTGTAAAACCCTGTTAATAAACAGCTGGTGGAACCAGCAACCATCAGCCTTCAACAAGTGGCAGTTGGTCATCCCGAGGGTAACAGGTGTGGAAGTGGTGCTGACCACGGCCCTTGCTGGAGGTGGTTGGGCACTGTGGAGCCACAGCTGGGGGGAACCTGAGCTCCTCAGGCATTGCCCTGAGCATTTGCTCAGCAGCAGCACACGGGACCAAGAGCTGAGCTTCACCAGGCGTCCTCACCTGCAGCTGGGCACTTATCTGCCACTTCACCATCTGGGGAAGGCAGATGCATCGTTTTTGATAAGTGGCATGGGGGCTCAGGCTTGCTCCTCTGTAGCCTCACAAATGTAGGGTTTTTTTCAGACTGCTTGTGAGGAAAGAAACCAGAACTTCCTCCAGAGCAGCAGGGCTGCGCGTTTCCGCTCTGTGCCGCGTCCTGCACACGCTGTACCGAGAGCTGCGTCTGTTTGCAAAGCTGAGAAGGAAAAAAAACACCCTGAAAACCCCAAACCCCAAACAAATAAAACTCTTCATCTTGCAAAAACCTCTGCTAACATCCAGAGCTGGAGATTCTCTGGCTGTGTTGTTTGACGGTGAGAATTGAGACAAACCTCTAAAAAAACTCTGTAATATCAGGAAGGGCTGCCTGTGGTTCTCTTATCAGCAAGAACATTTATTTATATTAGTGTTCTTTGCTTATCAGCAACAGCACTGACACAAGCTTATGTTGGAAGTTCAGCACACACTGTATTGTTTAACTTAGAAAAAGAGAGAAATCTTTGTAAGTGCTGGTGTGTTTTGTTACGTTTCTATTTTTTTTTTTACTTGACATTTTCTTAGCTTTCCTAAATGTCTCATCTTACTGGTAGAAAACCTACTTATTTTTAGCAGATTTACTTTGTAAATTACAAAAAGGATTTTTTTTCAGAACTAAGAGCAACAGGAACTAACATTTAAATAGCATCAAATACATACCATGCAGAGAGAAGTGTAATATTTACAACTGTTCTGTCTGTCATCTTAAATTGCAGATCTTTATGCATAACAGATTATTCTTTGGGACTGCAACCCCCATTAGAAAACTTTTTTCCCTTGTAAACTGTAACTCCAGCAGAGTGCCAGTTTTTAAAAGACTTCTGTAGTCATCTTGCACCCTGTAATTTCAATACAGTTATTATTTAGGACCCAATTCTCACAGCTGCCCACACTTTTTTATGGAAATAAATAGGCAAAATATTTCTAGTAAGAGCATGTATATATGCAAACACCAATTTAAAACCTTAAGCTGTCTAGTTAGAAATTTCCAGTGTGTAACAAATACATTTCCAAGATTTTTTCTAATAAAAACAGAATTTGAGCTATTTTTATAACGCTGTACTGCAGCTCAATTTAAGACCAGAGTTCAATTTAAAAATTGATACAGTCTATGTAATTTGGCCAGCATGAGATGAGCATGCAGTTTGTTTGGAAGTCGTAAAAAAAATAGAAGTGGCAGGGATTTTCCAAAGAATATCGGAGAGCTGGTGGGCAACCACATCCTGCCAAGGAGATGCCAGTGGGATGTGGGCTGCGTCATGCCTCTTTGAAAGCTCCAGCAACACCCTTTGACTCATTTATAAATCAGTGCTGCTTTCACATTTACCATAAGGCTGTTTGTTTGAGTAACCTGATGCAAATATAAATCAGACAGCTCTCTCCTGGTTATTTTAAGCCACTCTCTTGTTGAAGAGCAGGCAAAAAAAAACCCCAAAACTATTTCCTGAGAGGAACCTCTTCCTAAAAGACAACTTTGCATATCAGAGAGCCATCAAAATATGAAGCTATGCCACATCTAAGCCAGCCTCCGTTGCTTGAACAACCTCTCTGGCCTGCCAAGTGTAATTTAGAGGACCCTGGGGCAGCTGTGATTTATGCTGACCAGTGTGAAATTGTTCTTCCCCGATGAGTCCTGTAGAAAACTCAGCCTAGCTGGAGAGAAGGTCCTTGCTCAGTGTGCTCATACAAAGGTTTCTGAAGCACTGAATCATGAAAGGAGACATGTCGTGTCTTCCTGAGTTACACTGTGTTTGCCTTCCAGTGCTTGATTTACCCCAGCCATACCACTTCTACAACTTGCCATGGGCCTGGGGTTATTATAAATAATGAGCTGTTAGAAATGCAGAGTGCAGCTGACCATTAATGCTCAGCTTCACCTGCCACGGCCTTCTGAGTCTTACTTTTATCAAGGTATCCATGGCCTTGTGTAGTGATGCTGGAAGCCAGATGTTTGTTTTAATCAAATCATATTTTCACACTTTTTAATGAGAGATGCATAGTATCCAGGAAAACAATGTTATTATTATAAACACTATTATTAGCATCATCATAATTACATAATAATAATGAAAACTGTTGCTTCCTTTTAATGCAGGGTTTAGTGCAGCATTACCTAGCTGCAGTATGTTGTTAGTATTTTTTTTTTCTATAGTGGTTGAAGTTTTCTGCTTCAGAGAAAGATGCTCAAACTCCTCTCAGTTTCTGAAGCAGCAGAGACATAAGCATTGACTTTTGCTGGCTGGGAAATTATGAAATCCAAATTTGCAGAAAGATCACTTTATATTTAGACCTTTGTTTATATATTTTCCTATTTTAACTACTGAAATACGACTGTAACAGTATGAAATTAGTGTGATGAATCAGTATTTCAATATACTTTATTAGTTTTAATTTACATATAAACACTGTAATAAGACTGTAAGGAGATGTGTTTCCCAATCACCATTGGGTTTTCTGTAGAAGTTTGATCTTACCACTGTAAGCCAAGACAAAGCAGAAAGAAAATGGAATACTGGTATATCAGAGTTTAGAACTAACTCGAAATGCTATAAAGGGGCTTCCCACTGTAGAGTATCCACCATCACCCAAAATTAGCAATTTCACTAGGACTCCTAGAACTGAGGAGGTTACTGCTTGTCACTTTTGAAAACTTTTTAAATTATAAAATGACTCCTCAAGTTCCAAACATTCATGCTAAATAAAAGAGCTCCAAGATCTGATACCTGGCCCGCAGGTTAAGTGGCATAGACTGGTTCTCATTCACATTTGTTTGAGCTCTCTCCCATAGCCAAAGCTACATAGCACATGGTCCTGTATCTGCTCTGCTCTCTGTGAAGCGTCTTTATAGTATTAAAACATATTGCTTTGTGTGTTTTTCTTTTTTTTTTTCAATTCAGAGTATCTGAAACAATGTGAGAACTGGATTGACAGCAACCAAGGAAGTATTTTTATACCACAAAACTGAGGATATGTGTGATGTGCCCTCTCAGGTGGCACATGGGCACTTTTGGCAGCCTGAATTGGGTCTGGCTGAGATGGAGTTTACTTTCCCCTCAGCAGCCCTCATAGTGCTGTGATGTATATTGGTAGCTGGAAAGGTGTTGATAACACCCCAGTGTTTTGAGTACTGCTCAGCAGTGCTCCCACAGCATCAAGGCTGTCCATCCAACATTCTCCCCTCGCCAGAAGGCTGGGATAGGCAAGATCTTGGGAGGGAACAGAGCCAGGACAGGAGACCCAAACCAACCAAAGGCATATACCATACCATGTGATGTCTGCTCAGCAAGAAAAGCTAGAAGAAAGGAGGAGGAGAGGAGGCATTCATTAATATGATGTTTGTCTTCTGGAGCAACTGCTACCTGTACTGAAACCCTATTTTCCAGACAGTGACTGGACATTGCCTGCTGATTGGAAATAGAGGGTAAATCTTTTGTTTTCCTTTGCTTCCATGTGCAGCTTTTGCTTTTGCTTTATTAAACAGCCATTATCTTGGCACATGAGTTTTTTCCACCTTATTTCTCAGTGATGGTGTGGTTTGGTAGACACTTGGCGTCCAGCCAGGGTCAACCCACCACAGAGCCCTAAGGTCTGGAGTAGAGTTGGGGTAGTGTTGATAGACTGTAGAGGATGGAAGGAGCTAAATCTGATGTCTTTTCATCAGTAACTACTTTTTTGACTCAATCTGCCTCTACCTGGACATTGTTTTGAAAATACTTACTCGGTGTGGTGTTTTGGATGGTAGGAGGATCCATGCTTGACCATAGGTCCTGAGATCTTAATTTGCCAATGTCCATGTCTTCCACTAAGTCAGTATTGAGAACAAAAATTTTCCTAGATCCTTGTTTTTCCCTTTCACTTACCTGAGAAGAAATATTGTGACAACATTGGACCACCATTGTGTTGGAAATTGTTGTTTCAAGTTATATTTACATGTAAATGCATCCATAGAGACAGAGAGACCTGATTGTCTAAGCACTGTCCTGGCAGCTGTAATCCCCTGTATTATACTTTTAGATCTGGTACTAACATCCTCAAAAGCCTTGTAAAAATTATTTTACATCATGAAGTTTTCTTTCTATGCTGCAAATTGGGAACTGTAATCTTTCCAGCCTATGCTTGATATATAATAAGCATAGATCATAGAAGCATTACTCAATAGTGTTGTTTGCATGCCATTTTATTACTCAGAGCACACCTGAAACCAAGAGTTGCTTTCTGAGGGCTTAGGAAAAAAAAAATATTATGCTTGTGATCCAAGCAAATCTTTGCTGATGGGTTTTTTTATAATTCTCTTGTTTGTATCTTATGCATATCTTTAGAGGGAGGTTGTCTACTCAGTAGCAGGATGCAAGACATATTAGCAGTGAAAGTAAAGTGTTTGGAAAATGTTATTCTGGGTACTGGATTAAGTAGACACTGCATTTTTAGACTGGAGCTATATGTGTGGTTTTCATCCTTGGGAACTGGAAAGATTACTTTTCCTATCACACAGTTTGGATTGCGCAATATTTTAGTTGATTATGGATATAAATGAGCTTGCTTATCATCAGAGGCAGTGTCAGACAATGTTCTATTAAAATTCCAAATAGAATGTAAATAAAATACATGCTAGGCATGTTCTCTGGTTGTGTGTAGGTATCCTGTGCACATGCATAGTTTGCAGTTATTGATAATGAAGGCAAAGGGAGAGAGGAAAGGAAAAAGGAAAGACAAGGTGAGTCAAGGATAGAAAAGAAGTAGAAATAAGAAATTATCTACTGTAAAAAAAAAAAGAAAGCTCAGCTGATCTTATCCATTTCTGATTTTTGAATTGGCCATGTGGATTACATCTGAAATGTGTAACAAGCGTTCACCAGAAGAGAAAGCTTTATCTACCTTAGAACTGAACCTTTGGAGCTTCATTGGAAAGAATGGTTCAAAAACAGAAATAAAAGCTGTCTAACATCTTTCATTGTAAGGCATGTGCTTTACGCATTTTTGTATTTCCCAAGCTTTAATGCTTGGGCTTGAAAGTACCTTCCTAGTTTGTGTCTGGAACCTCTTTTAAGGGACCTTGCCTTGATCCCTGTGGATCTGCTACATACAGCTAATCCCTTCTGTGACTACTCTGACAGCCATCAGTCAATCTTCGTATAGTTTAAGCCCCTCAGGTTGTGTTTTCAAGAAAGAAAAATGTATTAGAACATGAAGAAAGTATTCTGCTTTTGCTTTTTGCCTACTTGTAGATTGACAGTTCCTTTGACTACTTGTAGTTTGCCAATTTATATCCCTTCTCTTTAGGAAAAACAAAAACAAAACCAAAAAACCCCCAACCCAAACCAAATGAAAACATTTTTTTTCATTCTGTTCAGAGTGGAACACATTTATAAGACCTCTGGTAGCCTTCACAGCTCTACTGTGAACTTTCTTGAGTCAATTAATGTTTTTGAAATGTGTCAAAACCAGACACAGCTTGCCACTGAGGTTTTTGTAATGCAGAACTGTTGCTTCATATGTGTTGCAGCATATACTGCTGTTCATACATCCAAGTATGACATTTACCACTTTGGAACAGCATAAACTTTCTGTTTGTGCTTAATGTGATCCACAGTAATCTCCAAATTCTTTTCTGCAGAATTGAGAACTAGCCAGTGAGTGATGCAGGTGTGTAGGAGTTTTTACATTTGCTTTCCTTGTGTTGCATCCTGCTGTGTAATTCAAATAGTGTCAAAAGTTTCCATGTGTATTCATAAACCAATCCTGCAACCTCAGAAAAGCAGTGCATATCTAGTCATCTCAAATTTCCTTATGTACTCCAAGACATATTGAAAAAGACTGTCACCAGACTATATTCTTAGGTAAATTCTTCAGAATTCTTAGATGAAATTTCTCTAGGAATCATAACTTTAAAATGTCCTTCAAATACTGTTCAACATCTTCCTTGGTTGCTAATGGACTGGAAAATATTACATTTGCCTCATATAATACCAGCCTGGGATAAAGGATTTTCCATTCAAATTTACCACAGCACAAAGCTGGGAAAGGAGTACATTGAATGTCGGTCATAATTCATAATATTATTGACATCTGAGATCTGTTTTGAAAAGTAGCATGGTATTCAGTGGGGACATATGGAAAGAATTGTATATTGCCATGAACAATTAGCTATGCAAAAATAGGATGGGGAATAACCGGCTGTTTACCATTTCTTCACAGAAAGATCTCATGTGTATTGTGGATGATCAGCTTAGCATGAGTCAACAACTTTGTGCTACGGCCCAAAAGGCAAACATTGTATTGGCCTATATGTAAAACAACTTAGTCTTATGGATGCATAAAATCCTTCTGCTGTAGTCATGTACTGAGAGAAAATGATGTCAAAGGTGCTGGACCCCCTAACTGGAGAAATACACTAGCAAAGCTATGTAATCAATGAGAGTGGCAAAGGTATTAAGTATAAAATATGCACAGAAAGACTGAAAGGTCTAGGACTGTTCAGTTAAAAGAAGATTATGGGGGGAAAATTTTAGCAATTTACACGTAGATAAAGAAATGTTGCAGAAGAAAAGGGTAAAATCTGTTTCCCCCATCCATGTTGGCTGTGCCAATACATACCGTGTATACACCACCCCCAGAAACAGTTGAGGTTAACCCTGGGAAATGGCCTCTAGAGAAGAGCTTTATCAGGCTAGACAGACACCAGACAGCAATGACATAGGCTGTGATATAGAAAAAAGCTTTTTGATGGAGAGGAAAGTGTTTTAGTTCTCAGCCACTTCCTTTTAGTTCAAGGTTAACATGAACAGGAAGTAATTTCCGACAGTATTTCAAAAATATTTTCAAATTCTCACTCATGTTAAATCATCCCATAGCTGTATCCATGATGCCATCACAGGCCAGTGCTTACTGCAGTATTAGTTAACAAGGTGGCATCTGTTATACATACAGTCGTTCTTGGGCTGGGTTGCAAACTACCTATCTGTGCAGCAAATAAATTCTACACCACCTTGCATTGCACAAGGCAGCCAATAAAGCATATCAGTTTATACAACTGTCTTTAATTCAGTCTTACACTGAGCTGTAAAAATCATGAAGTCTGTGTTTTCAAGGTGCTGTGCAGTCTGTTGATAGTGTATCTAGATGACTGCATGAAGTGGAATGAAGACTACGGGTCTAAACCTGTGTGTCTTTGGCACTGTGAGTTTTTGTATAAGTATGTAGAAATCTCTAGAATCTTATCTACTATAGAAATAAAAATTTCTCTGGTGTGAGTGTGGCTTAAATTTCCTCAGGAACTAATGACTACCATCTCAAATGTTACCCATTTTAAGCTTAGCATAGCCATTCTGGCTGATTTTCTTTGCATCAGTTCATAGAAAAATTCAACACATACAAGGAAATTGTCCATGTTTCTTTCCCTGCCAGGGCAGTGGAAAATAAAACACAACACAGACATTAATATTGTTGTTAAGTATATTTGTGGAAAATCACTATTATTGCAATATAAAACAACGAGTGGAACTGTATGATTCGTTGAAGTTGAGGATTCATCAGGTTCAGAAGGCTTTGAAACTGGAAAAGCCAACACAGTTATCTGCTCTGAGGGCATGCCCACCCCTGTTTATTCTCAAAGAGTTGCTAAAAGTGGCATTTTGAGCAATGTGGTCTAGTGGAAGGTGTTCCTGCTCTTGGAACTACATGATCTTCAAGGCCCCTTCCAACCCAAACTTTTCTATGATTCTGTGATTTTCCTGTATGCAGTTTTAGAGTTTGAAATGCTCTGCTTCAAAGCTCAGTAGCTTGTGAGCTCCTCTGCATTGATTCACTAAATTGATTATACCATCATTGTGAATGGCCATGTACATAAAACGTGTGAAGTGTCCAACATATCAGGGCCTCTAACTTGGTCCCAAGGGAAATAAAATACTACAGTATGATCTAGAAGCTTGGTGTTTGGGTCTGTGCCTCACCACCAAAAGGTGCAAGAGTACTGATATCAAGAACAGCACTATTCCAAAACAAGTAGAAAACTGGAGGAAAAGATCAGAGGGAGCAGCATAAACTTCTGTAAGAACTATTGCACTACATACAGGCCCAAACAGGAGCAATTTGTCAGCTGAAATTACAAAAGAACATATAGCAGAGAATGGAGTTTACTGGTGATTCTGAGAGTCATTGCAAGAGATCAGGTCTTCCCAGAGGTTTATATTTACACAACTGTAGCAAAATTAAAAGCCTAAAGCTTCTGTCTATTAAAAACCTATAATATTTTCAAAAGAGAGTTGATTATCCAGCTGTTAATCTGCCCAAAGCAGATAATAAATATCATCATCTAGGATGAGTTCATGAAAGAAAAACATCTTAGTTTTTTGTATGTTGCTTAGATACAGGTCATACACAATTTGCTGCAGATAGTTTGTCAGACTAGCAACTTTTTAGCAAGTAATTTTTACAAAAAATACATTTCCATTGTGTGGCCTGCTCTGCTGTTAGTAGGAAATTGTTGGGCATGTTCTAAGAAGAAATATGAAGTGCCACCTCAAAGGTAATGTAGCCTTCTTCCAGAACAAAGCCAAGATCTGGAAGAGAGAAAGGTGCTTGTTAAGAAAGCACAGAATGTGTGAATATCTAGAAGTGTATGTGGATCATAACCCAAGTTAGAATCATAGAATCATAGAATGGTTTGGGTTGGAAGCGACCTTAAAGATCATCTGGTTCCAACCCCCTTGCCATGGGCAGGGACACCTCCCACCACACCAGGTTGCTCCAAGCCCCATCCAACCTGGCCTTCAACACTGCCAGGGAGGGGCAGCCACAGCTTCTCAGGGCACCCTGGGCCAGGCTCTCACCACCCTCACACCAAACAATTTCTTCCTCCCATCCCATCTCCATCTCCCCTCTGGCAGTTGGAACCCGTTCCCCCTCGTCCCATCACTCCCTGCCCTTGGCACCAGTCCCTCTCCAGCTTTCCTGGAGCCCCTTCAGGCACTGGAAGGTGCTCTAGGGTCTCCCTGGAGCCTTCTCTTCTCCAGGCTGAACACCCCCAACTCTCTCAGCCTGGCCCCAGAGCAGAGCTGCTCCAGCCCTCGGAGCAGCTTAGTGGCCTCCTCTTGACTCTCTCCAACAGCTCCGTGTCCTTCTGATGCTGGGGATCCCAGGACTGGCCACAACACTGCAGGAGGGTCCATGAGAGCAGAGTAGAGGAGGAGAATCCCCTCCCTCGCCCTGCTGGTCACGCTTGCCTTGCCTACTTTCATTTTTTTAGTATTGTCACATCTACTTTGTGGAAGAATTCACTGAGTAATCATGAATAAGTGATTCAAGCTTTGGCTTTTATTAGGGTATTTTAGGTGCACAGATTTCTTTTTCTAAATGAAGGTGATTAAATACAAACATAGGTGCAAATTCACGTGTCTACCCTTTGCCTTTTACTTTCGTGATGTAACACGCACAATATGAGCAAACTCACATGGTGCCACAATTTGCTGTTCTCTGCTCCAGGCTGCCTGCCAACCATCTGTGCCTAAAGCAAGGGAGAAGCTCTAGAGTTGTCAAGCTTTGTGCCCAGGATTAAATAACAATAGTGAAATTTAAATTAATAATAACCTAAAAAATAGCAACAATAGTAATAATAATAATAGTCAAGGTCTAGCTCTGGAGAGAAACTCGCATGACAAAAGTCAAAGGTTAGCTGCCTGCTGACAAAACTAAATGACTGAATAAAACACCAGGTATTTGATAGACAAAAACACTTTCAATTTTTGACAAATTTAACTTTCCAAGGTTCCAAGATACATTTGAAGGAGATTCTCCTTAGAATTCAAGATATGGCAGTAACCAAATTAAAATATCCTAAACACATTGAGCTATTTTAAATCTTTCTTGCTCTGAAAGGAACAAAACATGTCAGTCCTTTAATTGAATACCTATATGAATTTTTTAAATATTCTATTTCCTTAGAAATGTTGCTTGGTGGTGGTTTTTATTTTTTGTTTGTTTGCTTTTTAATTCTTTTTTTAAAATATTAATTATGTAATTGTGTTCACAAAAAATTCCAATATACATCTTGTCCATTGTTTTCTCTGTTTTCTTTAAAAGCATTAGAAAAATAAGAGAAGGCCTCCTATATCATACATAGCTGTAATACCTCTCCAGATTTTAGGAGTTGTTGTGGTTTAAGAGATCAGAGAAAACTTTACAAAGACATTTAAAGGGTCAGATAAATATACTCCACCTCTCTGAGAAGAAAGCAAGCCTGGCAATCCTTTTTTATGGACTAGAAGCAGGGGAAAAAAAAGAAAAACCAAGGGTAAAGCCCTGGTTCTGGCTGGCCAATAAGTGAGGTCATTTTAATCAATGAATTATTTTAAATACGTATGATTTACTGAGATTATGTCTTTTCCAAAAGAAAGATGTTATTGTCTGCTAATTTGTATGTCCTAATCTCTGTGTTTGCTGTATTTAATTTAGACTGAATGAACATCTGCAGTAGTTATCAAGAGAGAAAAAAAATCTTATATGTTAAAGCTGTTTCTCATCATTCTAGGGCTGGCAAAAAATATGTAAAGTAAGTGTCTTACTGTTCCATATTGAAGGAGAAAAGCCTAATGTAGTGTCTGTATTATTTTTTTCAGTTCTGAAATGATTAACAAATCAAATACTAGTATGGAATTATACATTAGAGAAGACACATACTAAAGACAATTATTTCTAAAATTATTTCTATCATTTTTCATACAATTATAGCAGATACAGACCTAAACAGGGCTTTGATTACTGTGTTTAATGCTCTCATAAACTGGAAAAAAAAAAGTATTTTGTAATTTAGAATCAACTGAGATGGTAATAGAGTGCTGTTTATGGGAACAATGACACCATGAATGAAATAGGAGATATAATGAAAAGAAATTAGTTTAGGTAGTAGTAGTGAAAGACTATCAACCAATGGGAATGTGTCAAGATTACCAGAGAAATTTATAGTAATCAAAGCAAAATCAGGGATCAAAATAGTCAGTGGTTTGAAACAGAACAAAAGATGGACTTTCCAATCAGATAACAGTAGTCAAGAAGGACAAGAGTTGAGGCAGCTTGGGACAAAAGCTGAAAAGTTGCCTTTTAGATGCTAGAAGAGGTGTATGCTGGTATCAAAACTCAAAACAATCAGGAAAAAAAAAACAACAAACAATTTGGTAATAGAAAGTGTTAATAGGAGGTCACAGAAACTTTTTAATAATATTACAGTCTCTGAAGAAGTTAACTGTGTTTAATTTTTCTTGTCACAGAAGTTCCATGTAATCTGTCATAGTAATGGAATAATAAATGTGTGCCCCTAGCTTCAAGTACAATAAATATCTTTGGTTGGTCCCTATAATGATATCCCACATGATTTTCAACATAAAAGATACCTTCCAACATATATCATTGAACTACTATGTGAATAAAACTTGTAAGGAAGCAGTGGGTCATTGAAATGCTCACCTTTGCTTCAAGAAAAAAGTTTAAAGTAAGTTTTGTAGGTTAATATAGCTTTGTGTATTTCTTGCTTACGTAACTTTCAAGTGTCTTTAGAGCATGTACCTCAGGGGTATTAGTAAAAGAGATCCATCTCTGTGGGTTTTCATTTCTATGCAGCCTTCATTAACTGCATATAAAAGAGTGTTCACAGAAAACTTCCAAGGCGTTCAGATAGTTTTTTAAGAATATAAGTGATCTCTGAAGCACAAAAATGTATCAAATAGAAAAAGAATTGCAGGTTTCAGAACTTAAATATGATTTTATAGAAGACTATACTTGTCCTAAGATTCTTGGCTTCAGTATAACCATTAAAAGCAGGATAAGCTATGGTAATGTACCTTCATGCCTCAATGCTAATTGAGTCCACTCAAGCATACATGTGGGGAACAAAACCAGCTTTCATACCTAAGAAATATTAAAAATTAGAAGGATAAAATGGATCAGATTTTGCGTCCAACTATGTTAACTGCAGGCCAAGGGACATGAGCCTTCATCTGCTCAGCACCCGTGAGGTCACATCTGGTGTGCTGGGTCCAGTTCTGGGCTCCCCAGACATGAACTGACTATACAAAGTCCAGCGAAGGTCCACCAAGATGAGTAAAGGACTGGAGTGTCTCTCCTGTGAGGAGAGAGTGAGAGAGTTGGAACTGTTGGAACTGTTCATCCTGGAGCAGAGAAGGCTTGGGGGGATCTTTTTAATGTATATAAATACCTGTAAGGAAGATGCAAAGAGGATGGAATCAGGATCTTTTCTGGGATGCCCAGTGACAGGACCAGAGGCAATGGAGACACACTGAAACACATGAGACTCCATCTGAATATTGGGAAACACTTTTTCACTGTGAGTATGACTCAGCACTGGCATAAGTTGCCCAGAGAGTCATGGAGTCTCCATCCTTGGAGATATTCAAAAACTGTCTGGACATGGTACTGGACAACTGGCTCTAGATGTCTGTGCTGGAGCAGGGAATGTTAGGCAAGATGACCTCCAGAAGTCCCTTCAAACCTCAACCATCCTGGGATTCTGTGAAACTAGCATCTTCCATTGCAATAGAGTTGCTACCTTCCCTTTTGCTTACTTATCTGTTCAGGGATGTTATCAGGTGGTCTCAGGTTGGTGTCTGCCTGAGTCTGTACCTTCTGTAGAGAGTTGTAGAAGGTATCTAGATTCTTCTGGAAATTATTTTGGGATTCATTGAGTACACCTGACTGATGCTCTGGAGGAGCTGACATGGAGTATAATCTTGACTTGCTGGGCAGAGTACACATGTCCACCTAAGCAAACCCAGAAGTTGTACTAGATATATCAGTGAACCATGTACCCAGGCTTTTCTCAGACATACCAGCATTGACTCTAAGCTTATTTAGCAGAGTTGACCTGACAAACATAAGGGCTGGATAAGTTACACCCTCTTGGTAGGGATAGCACTGACCACATACTCTCTAGACATACTGACTCCCGAGCCGTCCCTTGGGCTGCCTTGTTGTGCGTCATCTCTGGAGTAGGTCAGTGGTTGTAAAGCACATACTGATCTCCAGGGAGTTCACAGAAACCCCTGCTCTCTCATATCATTGAGAGCCCTCTTTAACTATCCTCTCCATAACCATCAAACCTTCGTCTTATATGCGTAATTTGACTCTTTTTTAGGAATTACTTGTGTTCCTGTCACATCTTTATAAGTAATTATAACTTTAATGAATGGAAAGTGTAAGCAGAGACAGGACAATTTAAAAAAAAAATAGGAGGGAGTGAGCAT
Organism: Aegotheles bennettii; assembly: GCA_013398125.1. Lineage (NCBI taxonomy): Eukaryota > Metazoa > Chordata > Aves > Caprimulgiformes > Aegothelidae > Aegotheles > Aegotheles bennettii. Next base: position 67,983 of record VZRW01002766.1, read on the forward strand.
TTGGCTTCAGTGTGCAAATGACATATAATTTCCAACAACTCGAGGAGGAATAGTTATCTTGCCTTTAAGACTTGTTCATTTATTTTAAAAATATATTTCTCAAAATTTAATTTGTGGTTTCAGGAACTAAGTATAGAAAATTGTATAATGCCCTTTTAGACTTTGGTGACTAAGAATGATCACATTAAATGAATATAGCATGGATGGAGTTTGTTAAAATATAATTTGTTCCATTGCAACAGTTTAAATCTCTCCAACATTGGTTAGGCTAAAATAGAACATGAATACTTTTAAGGTGCAAATGTTCTATTCCTCAAGATATGATGAGGAGATAAGAACCAACCAAACCAAATGCATCCTATCAAGGTTACTCTGGGAACAGAGTTAAAGAATTTGTGGTTTGCAAAACATATCCTTCAAAAACATTTGTTTCTGCAATTTCACTCATGACAGCTCAAGGTGTCTCTTATATTTATCTACAGCATTTTTTTCCATTTTTTTCCATCAGGTGCTTCATTCCAAATGCCTACGCTGCTCTCTTCACTGCTGCTCTGGTGCCATTAATGTGCTTGGTGGTGGTTTTTGTGGTGTTCATCCACGCCTACCAGGTGACCCCACAGTGGAAAGCATACGATGATATTTTCAGAGGAAGAACAAATGCTGCAGGTATGGTTCATGGGCTGCACAAACAAGTTGGTCTTTCAGAAGGGTACCGAATGTTCTAGCCAGTTCAGAAAACCCCACTAGAAACCACAGTTCAGTAGATACCTACACACTTGTTTAAGATTTAGCATGCTAGTGATCCCTTTGAAGTCTTTGAGACTACTTAATGATGAAAGTTATGCAGATGCTGAACTGTCTTAGGAGGATAAAAATGTGTTAAGCCTAAAAAAAAAAAATAATGTCACTGGTTATGTCTAGTCTAGTAAAGAGAAGAATAGCCATAAAACACCCCACTGCACTGGTTTTACCTGGATGTACCCAACAGCCCTGTCCCAGGGAGGGCTGAGGCTGCTCAGTAGCAGTGACTGCCTGGGTCTGGGGCAGTGACAACCCCCAGGTGGTGTGCACAACTTCTGGCCCATGTGTTTTACAATGTATTTGATGGCTGCACAGTCATGTGTCAGCTGCTTGTTGGAGTATTTGGAGTTAATGTTTCTGTTTTGAAATTTCCTAGTGCTTCTCACAGCTGAAACAAGCTTGAAAGAAAAGATCCGTCTCATGCAAAACAGGAAGCATTGGTCGATCTCCTCTGTCAGAACAATTTTGAGTCCAATAATGTTCCCAAAATAAAGTTGCAACAGTTTAAACCAGTACCGTAATGAGATGACACTTTGTGGGAACCTTAGAATATTTCTTTTGTTTTCATGGTGTTTTTGGAAAAAAATCTGAGTTTTATAAACTACTGCAAATATGCAGGTTTTAATAAGAGTATATCTATTTTCTCCCCAAGTACATGAAGCCAGTTAGATTTTATAAACTTGTGAAAGATCCTTGAATAATTTTTCCCAATTCACTAAATAAATAGATTTGGAACCTAAAAGGAACAGGGGATTATTAAAAAATTCCATTGAGTAATCCAGTGCTTGTAACTGTTCAGATCTATAAAAAGTAGCTGTCTCGTTCAAATGTTCAAATTTGCAGTGATAATTGTATTATTAAATGAGGGGCTGTGGGTTTTTTAATACTTGGGTTATAGAAATATATTTCTTTTATAAGAAAATTAAAATAATTGTTAAATATTCATTATTTGGACATTTCTTTCAGTATTAATTTCCTTCTTAGTGGCAAAATGTCAGCTTGACTAAGAGCTATAGGAATTTTGATAAGGTCTAATAAACATACCTTATAAGTATGATACTTAAGGCCCTAGTTGCACCTTACTCTTTTGTTTCTTTCTGATATGAGAAGAACTGCCTGGAGCAATCACATAGGTGGCTCCTTATTCAGTCTTGAATAATACAGTTTATTTAACTCTAAATAACTTTTCTTTGGTATTTCTAAAGATGAAGATTCCATATTCGTATATTTGAAGAGTAAGGATTGTCTCAGAACAGATAAACCAAAAAAAATAAATAAATTACTAAACATTGAAACAATACCATAAATAAAGTCAGAATGCAAAATGGCAGAAAGTAGTAGTAGGAATTATATCTACATCACATAAAGACATGATATAATAGGATTAAAACAAAACTCTGTTTGATTTAATGTAGTATTCAGGGTGTTTTCTTATTCCAATAGAGTCCAGAAAAGGGTATAAAGAATGCTAGTGTCTCAGAAGAAAAAAAAATCAGGAAAAGAAGAGTTCAGTAAAACGTAAATAGTATTTTTTTAAAAAAAGTAGGTTTTAACTTTTACTACTTGTACACCTGCTTGGCAAACCCCAGCACAAATAAAACTAAGCCATACAGTTTGGGTGAGAGCAAGTTGGAGAGAGGTCATTTTGGAGAAGAAAAAGAGCTATTTGCTGAGGCTTATGGTGCCTGAGGTAGTATAAGGGCTCTCTGTGTAGCTGTCTTTATAGTGTAAGCTTCCGGAAAGAAAGGGTGGTGGTTTCTGTAGTTTGTAACATTGCCTATAACTACATAGCATGGTACTAACTGTTAACGAAAGGCCTCTGACTTTCTCACTGAGTATTTATCTCCTGAAATAAGTGATGGTGATAGCATATTTACATTATTTTAAATGTTTTATGGGTATGTTTTGCTTTTAAAGACATACCCAAAGGCAACTCGCAGTGGTAGGACCTAAAACCACTTTCAAATTTTGAACCTTACCATATGACCCACTCCTTGGAGAAGTGAACTCCACTAACTCCATGTTCTTACGAACTCAGTTGGACCTGCTGCTGTAATTGCAACAAGAGGTTGGGGAATGCTGTGGAAATGCTGTGATAAACATTTTTCATAGCAGCAAAGTTGCCTGTGATCAGCTGCGTGGTGATATCTTGCTTTCAAAACAGAGAGAGGGTCCTGGATCTCACCAGTACCGAGTTCTGGGTCCAGTGCCACTAACAAGATCCTGTGGGGTAGGGAGGTCTTTTGGCAATGTTGTATCCTTTAGTTGCACAAGCACCCACTATTTTCCTGTTTTGCTATGTCAATGAATATACTAAGGTTTCTTTCAATTTCATGCAAAACTAGAGGAAAAGTGGAGCTACCAAGCAACAGTTGTCCAACTAAACAGTTGTTTAGTGTCTTCTTATTATTAACTTGTCTCTGGCTGTCATTCCCATACTGATTTATTGCCTGTTCAGTCACCCACAACAATGAATTCCTACAGCAGAAAAACTTTTCCCAGCCTCCAGCCTGAGGTTCAGTACCCAGATTTACCCACTTTGAACAGTGCAGTAAGTAATGGAAAAAAAATAATGAAATAAAAAGATAATTTCACAAAGACATTTTCACTTTGGAAAAATGTCTGCTCTCCAGTAGTTACCCTTTTTAGAAAAATAATAAAATTCCATGTGAATGACACTGTAAACAATTCTGACATATCAAGTGTAGAGAGCTGTAAACATAGAGAACAAGATTTAAAAATACGTTTTTACTTCTAATTGTGGACACTTGTTCATTTAAATACCAGAGAGAAAAGAGTAATGCAGAAAGGAAAAAAGCAGATTATATATGCATGTAATTATCATTTATACATATATATTCGTACCTATTAGATAGTCAAACACCTATTTGCATGTGGATATTTGAACTAATGCTATATATTCCCTTTCTGGGAGTAATTCAGTTAGAGGATAGTTAAAATTGCAGTAAGATACAGATGACCTTGTGTGTATTCTGCAATAATTCATGCAAAAGATTACTGAATGTTGCCAATAAAAATAAAATAGCAAGGTCGTTGGCTTGTATATCAAGCTAAACCAGAAAAATAGGTTGGATATGCAAATGTGAAAGAAAAAAATTGTTATCTGGGTTCTAAACATATATTTTTTTAGTCATTTCAAAGATTGTAGGAAAAGCCTTTTAAAGTATAGATGGTAATTCTGAAGTTCCATATTTCTGATCTCTACTTGAGGAAGACTATTACTAACTTTAATAGAAATTTAATAGGAATAGAAGCAGTAAAGTCTTCATTGGTAGTGTATACTTGTTTTCTTTTTTCAAATAAATTAAATATGCAAGTGGCTAAATTAAAAATTTGAGTAAATTTTTTTCTTGCTCTCTTTTCTCCTACTGTTAGAATATTCTGAAGCTTAACTTGCAAAGAAGGATCATCTTTGTCTGTCCAGAATCATAGAATCACAGACTGGTTTGGGTTGGAAGGGACCTTAAAGATCACCTAGCCACAATCCCCTGCCATAGGCAGGGACACCTCCCACTAGACCAGTTAATGTTTCTTTAAGATTTTGAAAGATGTGAGTATGACTATGGCAATCACAGCAACAGTGCAGTATGATACCATATTCAATTTGCTGAATAGATTTTCTATTTCTTAAATAATTTTTTCATTGGAGTGAANTCTCTTCTTCAGGGTGAACAACCTCAAGTCTCTCAGCCTCTCTTCATAAAAGAGGTGATCCAGCCCTCTGATCATCTTCGTGGCCTCATCTGAGAGGGCAGCACTCCTACAAGACATACATGAAAAGCTCAACATGAGTTAGTAGTGTGCACTGACAGCCCAGAAAGCCACCGAGATCCTGGGCTGCATCAAAAACAGCGTGAGCAGCAGGGCCAGGGAGGGGATTCTCCCCCTCTACTCCACTCTCGTGAGACCCCCCCTACAGTGCTGGGTCCAGGTCTGGATTCACCAGCATAAGAAGTACATGGAGCTGTTGGAGAGAGTCCAGAGGAGGCTGCAAAGATGATCAGAAGGCTGGAGCACCTCTGCTCTGGAGACAGGCTGAGAGAGTTGGGGTTGTTCAGCCTGAAGAAGAGGCCTTTCATGTTCTTTTTCACTGCTCCTGAAGTGCTCTGTTACTAATTGTCTTTTCTTAAATGGGGATTGATATATACTGGTTAGGTCAGGGAATTTTACTAAACAGTAGAAAGCTAGAAGCAAGGGCAATGGGAGAGTCAAGAATTATGTTTCTTAGAGCAGGCCACTCTTCTTCCTGAAAAGTGAGTGTTGGAAACCAGTGTGAGAGCTGATTGACAAGGAATGTCATCTCTACCTCTAGTATAATCTTTCAAAGATATCACAGAATAGCTTGAGTTGGAAGGGACCTTAAAGGTCATCTAGTCCAACTGCCCTGTCATAAGCAGGGACATCCACCACTAGACCAGCTTGCTCTGGACCCCATCCAACGTGGCCTTGAACGAATATGCATTGAGTTTGCTGGAAAAGAGACTTCTGTTTGGACTGATTCAGTCTGCCAGCCATTCAGCAAAGATGTTCTGTTGACTGATTATTCTGCTATATATAGAAACTAACCTCTCAAAAGTTAGCCTTGACAGGAGCCAAGTCAGAAACGTGCATTGGATAAACAACCTCTGGGTGAACTAATATTTAAGATTGCAACAAGAAAGACTGCTTTTGAAGGAAATCAGGTGGGATAAAGCACGATGGTTGTATCTGGCTGAAATAACAGGAGGTTGAAATAGGCATATATAAGAGATGATTATTTTATCTTGACAGTCATGATATGCAAATACAGAAATCAGGGATGAATAAGACAACAATCTGATACACATAATTTTATTTTCCAACTGTGCTAACCCTTCATAATTCCACAAAAAGGTTTGAAAATATAAGAGAACAAATTGAATTGAAAAATCATCTGCATTTTTTTCTGATAATACCTTTGTGAATAGATGACCTCCATTTATTGAACATGCAGTGACATAATTTTTGTGCCCTACACATAAATATGCAGTAAAACTTACCTGTTTCAGATATCATCATTGTAAATGTGCCAGAATTAAAGATTAAAACTGTATGTTGCCAAAATAGAATTTCATGAAGAATGCCTTAGATATTTAGCTGTAACATTTAACTACCTTCTTGCGTGTTCCTTCATATAAGTTTCTGATTATAACAGAACATGTTGGATGGTCCACCTATACCTTCTAACACCTGATCTTCTCAAGAAACCATACAGAATGCAAGTGCAGGACATTCCAATCATGCTTCTATGCTCAGGAGATGGTGCTGAGGACAGGGCTTTCAATTCTGTGAGAACATATATCTAAACCTGCAGTTACATGTCTTCCTTATCCTGTGAGCTATATGCTAAAATCTTTATCTCGAATTATAAGATACATATCATGTACCTACAAGAATTGAAGGAATAGTAGATTGCAGGAGTGCTTTCATCTTGAGATTGCAATATGCATCCAGAAATCAAGAACTAGATGTTGGTTACCTCTGAACTAAGTTATGTATGGTATTCACTGTATCCGCCACAGTCACACATTGGATATAATATCTTAGTCTTCATAGTGTTCCAGGGGCTTTTCTTGTTTTGTAATTAGAATAAAACCAAACCTTTGCCTCTGAGATTTTTACAAATATAGCTAAAATACACAAACATAATTACAAATTGAAATAACGAACAAAGATCTGAATAAGATAATAACTTAAATGCATCATCTGTGATTTAGATTGTTTACACTGTGCTTCACCTGCCCAAATTAGCTCTCTTCTTTTAAAAGAAATCTGCAAAAGCAAGTTAATTTGTATGAGTTATGCCTGTGAAGTTGCAAATTTAGTACTCAATTAATATTTTGCATAATACTTCAAAATAATTTTATTATATGGAGATAAGTAGGTTCAAATTTTTCTTTCTTTTCTTATTTGCTGTTGTTCTATGATTCGTCATGTTCCCTACACAACAGTAATAGCATAAACTATGATATAGTCCCTTGTCTTTTATTTGATTCTACCATGAAGTGTCTTCAGGATGTATAAGAAAATTTACTGAAATCCTGAGTTTTATCAGAAAGTATAGTAAGTCAATCTGTTATGATATTGCAGTAGTGATGTAGTCTTCATGTTTAATGGGAGGTATGCTTCTCTTTTAGGAGATATTCTTTAGTTTCAAACTCTTCCTTACCACAGGGAGCAGTGGATCAAGAAATACAAATGAAACAAAAATAGTATTTTTAACAAGTTTGCTGCTTCAATGAACAATTTTGTCCAGTTGGATTTCACGGACATGTACCTACCAGCTTTCTGATCTCCAGTATCAGCTACTGTTAAATTCTGCACATCTTTAACATTCCCAGTCTGGAGTCTGTGGTTTTGTCAGGAGTCACTGATCTCATGGTGGTCGTGGTGTTTTCTCTGAACTCTATGGGGAAATCTGTTAGCTTCTTTATTTTGGCCACAAAATCCTGTTACCAAACTCCTTTTCTACAGCAGTGATCAAAAGCAATTAAAAATGGAGCCAGCAGGATTTGGAACACTGTTATTCAAGCTTATTTAAAAAAAATATTGGTTTTATGACATTTTCATAGCTTTGTTGCTAAGTTTAACCCATGACTTCTTAAGCAATAATCTGTAAATGTTTTAGTAATTTAGATCTCCCACAAATCAGTGAAATTCTGTGAAGCAATACATTCTCCCCAATCATCTAGGAAAAAATGTTTGCAAAGATCTTTCAGGTTTTACAGTAGGTCTTCATGTCTAGCCAAGAACAATTAAAAGCAACTAAACTTTCATTATCAGTTTAACAACCTAAGGGGAAGACACATAGTAAATATTTATATGTAAACTCAGAAGATCATTAAAGCCATATTATTTAATTGCTTCTTTTATTGACTTTCCTATTTTTAGAGAACAATTAAACACTTCAGGCAATAGGAGAAGACATAATATGGGCCAACACAGTGGTGAGAATACAAACATTTGGATACATTATGAAAGCATAGTGTATTCTTTATTTTCCATATTTAATTCATCTAGATGCTTGCTGTAAAAACATACTTAACATTATACTTCAGAGTTTTAATGTTATTTAATAATTTCCAGTTTTATTATTTTATATTTGATTTAACATTTTTCACTGCTCATTCTCATTGCCCTGAAGAATTTTATGTATCATATCAGGTATGAAAGGAAGCAAGAAAACCTTCAGGTAGTCTACATGACAGTTTTGTAATGAAACAGACTGAATACATAAAGTTAAGGATTAGTTTTAACTCTACAGACAGAAGAAACAGAAAATTGGCATTTTCAGAATTTTTATTTCCTTTTGAATTATATCTCTGTTCTAGGAAGAAGATAATGTATTATCTTCTGAAATATATAATTGAATTAAAACTGAAAAGTTTTGCTTTTTTCAGGGTACCAATTATAAAAACATAATCAAAATGCAACTATTTGATTAAATGTGTTTTTTCTGAGCGAACTAATGCTGGTGTCCTTAAAAAAGTTCCATAAAAGCAGTGCATTATTTTATTAGTTCATTTCAGTTACTTTTCCTAGTGGTGCTACAGAATTTCCCCAGAGCAATGAGCTGACCGTGATTTCATAAGGCTTATGACTTATTTCTGGTTTGACATCTTTGTTCAAGTGAGTTGTTGGTTCATTCACAGAGTAGGTTTTCTCTACCCAAATGCGCATCCATTGTTTCTACTAACTGTAGAGTATAAATTATATAGTCAGAAGGCATTTTTAAAGAACCTTTTACTATGCACCATGGGCAGCTGTTGACTGAAATTGCACAGGAGGATTGCCATTGCTGCTTCCCTCCCTGATAAAACAGGTTGTGGCCAACATCATCAAATTATTCTTTGTAATCAATAGGCACTATCCAGAGATAAGAGACGTTAGCTATGTGAACTGTTCCATCATTAGGTGAAATTACGATGTCATATACAAATCCATATCAGTCTCCAACTTGCCACTAGGTGAACCATCAAAGGTGTGACAGTGGATCACAATGGGGAACAATGCAATGTTCCTCTCATCTTCTTGCTTCTCTTTGCAGCTGCTTCCACCTTTTTTTTCTTCATTCCTCCTTGTCCTCCCAGCCTTGGACTACCAAGAGGCCGCATGGTTCTTCATGCTATCAGGTGCAGTTTGTCAGGTCTCTCCTTCCATGCTTTCCAAGATGGGTGAATGAAGGGAGTTATGGGATGCATTGGACACCGGAAAATTGTTTTTCTCTTACTCTTATTTTTTTCTCTGCAGTGTCTGAACCAGCACTACTCAACTGGAGGAATCTATTCCAGTCCCCAGATGAGAATAAATTTTAGGCAGCCTCACCCTATATTGTAAAATTTAGTATTTTTCACCAATTTCCCAGTCCTTTTGGGCACATAGATGTGACAAGTATTGCAGTTCTCAATTCTGAATAAGTCACATGGAGGCTGATTGACCCATAGTCCTGTGATGGTAAAGTTCTTTGTGGACCTCAACAAGCTGCTGTAACCTGCTTAGGTTGCAGTGTAGGTGTAGACACATGGTCCTCATCATCAGATTATTTCTCTGCGTAGGTTAGTACAGATGTCTTACAGAACAGCAGAAGATGAACTTAAAACTGTCACTATAGTCTTTCTTTGTGAATTTTATTTCAGAAATATAAAATTGTGTAGGTTTGTTCTTTTACAGATTTAAAACCACTGTAGGTGAAAGCATAGCTGTTTGGAAATGTTCTGGGTTTTTTGTTTCCTTCTGTTTCTTTTTCTTGCTTCTGCTATAGGGGAACCAAATAACAAACATAATGCTGACAGCTGTTTCAGCTGAGCAATCTGACATTTTATTACCTGAATCTTATGCTATTCCTGTGGAGTTCCTTGCCACTGGGTACTCTGAATTATCAGAGTTCACCTCAAATAGTTCAAGATGAGTTTGTAGAAGAGAAGTCTACTGATAATTACTAAATAGAAAGAAACTGTGACTGGCTCAGGAAGCTCCTGAGTTGTAAATGGGTGAATTGCTGGGGGAAGTGTTACATCTGGCCAGCTTTTTCGTCCCCTGTTGGAGGCAAGGCCAGATAAACTCTTGTTACTACCTAGTACAGCTCCTTTTAGGTTGCCACTGAGGTAACCCAATTTATCCAGCCCTTTTGTAGTCTAATCCAAACCGGTCATGAAAATATTGCAGTGCCTCTTTCAAAATCTCACCAGCATCATTTTTATGTAAATCACTGGACAAAATCTTGTGTTTACACTAAGGACTCACCTGCTGTGGTAGAACTACACTTTTAATAAAAACCCCAAAAAACTGATTACGATGTACCACAGCCCTTAGAATGGCAAACATTGCAGAAAAATAAGTTTTATAGATAAATTAATAAGGTAAACCATCTTTTCTCAGCAATGGTAAAGAAGTTTGAAACAGTGGGCACATTTAGTTGTTTGGTAAATTGAATGAGTGTAATTTCATCTGTTCAAATACCAAGCTAGACTATGGTAAGTTTTCAAACTCTAAAAAAATGCAACTGGAGCTGCATAAGCTGCATTTATCTGTATGGGGTCACCAACTCTGCTAACGTTTCTTAGGCTTGTAGTCAGGGAAAAGGAGACATATTTCAAGGAGAGGCATGAATGGTCAGGATGGTGATATATGCTTATATACTTACATGTCTATGCATATGTAAAGGGTTCAGTGGACTGACTGTTGCTTAAATAAAACCCATCATCATTCCTAGTCATAAAGAAAGGTTTGATAATGGTTTTTGAAAAATGTGGACCAGCATAGTTCAAATATATAATGTCCAACAGAGCTGCTTAACAATGACTTTGCTGCATCCCACTGATGCTGAGTTGACTGCTCCACCACAGTCTTTTATCTGCTAAGGTTTACTCCAGTAGTCTAAATGTGACTGCTTGCACTTGAATTTAGAGCAAAATTCTTGTCAGTGAAGGTTCATCTGCCCAGAAATACACTTTGAGTCTGTTTGGGAGGGGATTGTTGCTTTTCTTCCCGTATGAAGGAAACCACAGATCACTAGACTGTCTGGTTTTGGTTCTTTTCAAGACTATTTACTGGCATCCTTTTCCTTTATGCAAGGCTGGTTTTACAAACTTAAAAGACATTGTTGCTGATTTTCTGATATGTTAGTTCTACTAATTGAGCTTTTGTTCAAGTAAATACAACAAATTGCCTGATCAAAATAGGTGAACAGAGTTCAAACAGCTGATACTCAATGCTGCCAAAGTTTCAACTCTGTATTAACCCTTTATAATACCGACAATGAAGCAGTTGTTACTGGCAAAGATAAAAGCAGAATTGTAAACTGTACGAACATTCAGCATCTGGCAAGAAGCAGGTATCTGATTTATTGTTACAATGCATATATAATTTGATGTGTTTGTACTGAGTAGCATTCATTACATAAACTTTTACCAGAATTACTCAAGGTACACTCTACAGCGATCTTGTTAGCTTCAGTGAGCTTGATTCCAGTTTTATCTGTAGTAATTTTATTCTGGTGAGATGGCAAGGAGTTTATCAGATTTCCCCCTCACACACAGTTGAAGACAATGAAATCACATCATTGTACACCAGAAGTATAAGATCTAGACATCATATTGCTCTATTTCCTTCAACTTTATGTACACAGATATTTCAGAGATCTATGGTTTCAACAATCTAGAAGTGCTAGGTTATGATTGATATTGTGGTATTTTTTCTTAGGTGATGTTTATGGAATAGAAGCAGAAATCATGGTGTTAATTTTCACCATGTTTTACTGTCTGCAGTGTGTTCTTCCACAATTTGTTTTCTACTCTCCCCCACCTCCATCTGAGTTGAACCATATTGCAAAATAATACAAAAGCCAAGTCATTATTCAACTTCCCAAGATAATTCTCTTCATTGTTGGCTTTCGTCTATGTACAGCATTTAGAATTGTATCCATTAGTGATCATTAGTTGCCAGTCCATTATGTCAGTTGAATTTCATATGTAGTTAAATTTACTGCATGATGTTCAGATTTTAAACAAACAGATGATATCATTCCTAATATCTGTGCACAAATATATGGATGAGTTGCTTTACAGATAATTACTGAATTTACCTTTAGAAATTCCTTTACCAAAAGCAACATTTTTGATGTATGTTTGATTATTTTTTATTTTGGTGAATTTCATAATTATAATCTCAAAAACTTTCAAGTTGCCAGTTCTTTGCTGGGTTTTTTGTGAGCATTGTTGAGTATGCATCTAATAAGTATTTGAAGTCATTAGTGTATGCAGTGTAGGATAAAGAGAAATACTTAATGTTCTGCTTCTTCCTGTACTACCTGGTACTTCAGAGGGCTTTGCATTTTTAATTATATAAAAGCATTGTGATATTGGCCATGTACATAAGTAGTTGTTATAAAAAGTTTGCTTCAACATCTGTTAAGACCACAAGGAATTTTTCCATTTTGCCCAAGGGACTTTGAGATGGGTCCTTTGTGTGCAAGAGATACTGAAGCCTGTGGAGTGCAGCTTGAGAAATGCTTTGCATTTTCATTCTATTCATCCAACAAAATCAAGTTCCTCCCAGACACATAACAGAGGTACATAGCCTTAATCTTCTTCCCCTGGTGTTGCTCTGGAAAATACACATCACAGAATCACAGAATCACAGAATCCTAGGGGTTGGAAGGGACATTGAAAGCTCATCCAGTGCAACCCCCCTGCCAGAGCAGGGTCACCTAGAGTCCATCACACAGGAACGCATCCAGGCGGGGTTTGAATGTCTCCAGCCAAGGAGACTCCACAACCTCTCTGGGCAGCCTGTTCCAGTGCTCTGGCACTCTCACAGGAAAGAAGTTCTTCCTGATATTTACATGGAACCTCCTGTGCTCCAGTTTGCAACCATTGCCCCTTGTCCTATCATTGGTCAGCACTGTAAAAAGCTTGGCNCCTTTCCTCACTCCAGATGTGGCCTCACCAAGGCAGAATAGATGGGGAGGAGAACCTCTCTCGACCTACTGACCACCCCCCTTCTAATGCACCCCAGGATGCCATTGGCCTTCTTGGCCACAAGGGCACATTGCTGGCTCATGGTCATCCTCCTGTCCACCAGGACGCCCCTGTCCACCAGGACACATGTATTATTAGTGTTATGTTACGGATCAGGGTTTGGAAAGTCTCAGACCTTTAATAAATTTTGGGCAGACCTCACCATGGGAGAAGTGATTCAGGTGCTGAATGGGCATCAATTATCAAATGAGACTACCAAGGCTATCTAGTCTGGCCTGCAGCTTTCTCTTCATAAGGGTCTTCCACAGGTCCTGTCTTGTATGTACTGATCATGTACAGACCCTCTAGAACTCCCCTGAGGTGAAATGTATTAATCTAATGCCATTCTAAGGCACCAGTACACAGCCATGCTGAGCCCTCAAGTCCTGCTGGAGGTCCCTAGCTGCCTAGGGCTCACAGCACTGCATCCTTCCATCCACTGAGAGCAAGCTGGCTATCCTGCATGCACAGAGAGAGCACTATTTGCAAATGACCAAACTGGAGAGGATTTATATCATGTCCTCAGGCATGAGTGGCAGAATGGGAGTATCTTAACAAAGATTATAGCTGAGCTTCCAAACACCTTTACTTAGGTAATCTAATTTTCTTAATGCTGTAGTGGACTTTGTTATTTTTCAGTAAAAATAGGTAGAGTTTTTTGGGGGTTTGATTGGTTGTTTTTTTTTCCCCTGCAGAAAAAGCATTGTTAACAGCTCCTAAGGAATAAGTTTATTTTAATACTTTGGTTTTATTGCCCCTAGTCCTATGTTATGACTTCCCTAGCATAATGTTAATTTTCATCTGTAACACAATATCTCAGTATCATTCACTAAGGAAATACCCATCTTTGTTAAATGCTATGTCACACTATCAAACAGTGGTTGCAGAACAGCCCACAGGCTGAGGTTTGTGTCCCAGGTTTTACTGGGAAATATTACACTTTTAACAGGTGAAACTTTAGCAACACAGTACCTGCTCACATTGTGTTTCACTTCAAGTCATTCCCCTGCTTATAAAAATATACACATGCTTTTCTGCCGGAGCAATAGTTATAACCCTGAAGCAACTACTGCCTGCCTTGCTGGAAGTGAGTCTTGGCTTTGGCTGCTGCCTATGCTCAGAAGGCACTTATTATTTGTGTAGTATTAAACAAAACACCTGAAGTGCTCCCAAACTGCTGTTTCTGGAACAATGCCTGTCAAAAACAGGTCCCTGGTCTTTGCTGATGCTGCATGACTAATGCAGAGAGGGGCAATGCCTGGCCGAGCACCTCTGCCCCTGGAGTGTGCAGATCTGGGCAAACGTGGACTTTGAAGTCTGCCGTGTGCATGGTCAACACGGGAGACCGGGGTGGTGTACGGCAGCAGGAGCGGGTGGTGGGGAGAGCCAACCTCTGCTTTCCTTTTTGTAAACTTTGTCCATACAGACATCTCACTGCCAGTATTCCTTAAATGTTTTGGGCTCCAAATGCAGTTGGGAATATAAAATGCAGTTGTGTGCATTTGTGTGCTTAAGGATGGATTCTGAATGTATTTTCAAAGGTGAATGAAATTAACTGGTGCAAAGGCTGCCTTTGGGGGGCTCCTCAGCTGAGTGGAGGTTGTCACTTAAATTTTTACACGATCAGATGCCTTCTCCTATTTGACTTGCAGGGAAAGTGACAACAAATCAGGGAAAAAACTATCAGTATAATTTTTATATAATTCTACACACTGTGAGATCCGTAGCAGGTTTTTGTACTGATGATGCTTTTGTTCTTTTCCCTTTCCCCTCAATTCTTGAAAATCCACTTCCTCCCAAAACTCCCAGGGCTTGCCAATAGCTCTCCCATGCTTCCCCCAAGGTCAGTGCATTTTTCTGACTCCATGTGTGCTCTTCCCACCTACAAAGCACCCATGCCTGGTCTGCTGAGCTGATCTGTGCCCCCCAGCCCCCAGCCCTATGGCTGGCCGTGCCCATTGGCCATAATCTTTGGGACCCCACCCAGCTGGGGCAGGAGAAGCGAGTTGCCCATTGCTGAAGGATGAACTCCAAAGTTGGCCAGAGTTGGTAAATCTGGACCCTGTGTTGGTAGTGCTTTAAAAAGTGTTTTCCCTAGGGCGCACTTGCTGAAACGCTGTGTTTGTGGTTTTCAGAGATCCCCTTGGTCTTGTACCTCTTTGCCCTGATTTCTGTGACCTGGCTATGGGGAGGACTGCACATGGCTTACCGGCACCTCTGGATGTTAGTCTTCTTCATCATCTTCAACAGTCTGCAGGTAAGAGCTGGTGCCTTCCCCTTCGGTCCTCCTGCAGACCTGGGGGTCATCTCCACTGCTCACAACACTTTGGGCATTTCAGCCTCACCAGCTGAACAACATCCAGAAACACACTGTGACATGGTGGAAGGGTTAATTATATATTCTGTTTATTTCTGAAATTAACATATAGAATGCATAGAGAAAGAGAAAGCAAGAGATACATTATTTTGAAACAATGGCATTATGATTGCATAGATTTAGTTTCATAGCTAATACATTGGGAAATAAAATTGCTTGCTTCTGTATGCAATATCTTACTGATATAATTATACCAGCAAAACTGAAATATCTGCAGCCTTTAAAAACCCCTACTTCTATTTTCTGTATCTGTTAACTCTAAAAAATAAAAAGCCCAACAAAGATTTAAATGTATATAACCATAAAATTGAATTTTTTTCCATTATGGAAGATGAGCCTTGAGGCTTAGCTTTTCTCATACAGCATACATATTGGTAACCAAAGATCTTTTCATTGAAAAAGTCAAATATAGGCTAGATGTAAATTTTCAGTTATAAGAAATGCAAGTAGCCCTTTGCAAAATTTTACACATGTAAGTTCTTCCACTGGGCTCAGTACTACCTTACACTGAATTCAATGCAATACTGCACATTGTGGAATTTTTTACCGAATAGAGGGTAGTATATCAACAAAATGCCTCTGATGTCTGAAAACAGTGAAATGATGAAGAATTAAAAAATTATATATCTAAATCTGGTGTGCAAATTCATCTGTGATTTTTATGACAGAAATATCTGAGACAACATGTATTATTTTCCAATATTAAAAATCTTTATACTGCATCAAACAAAAATTAAGGTGTTTTTTCACAATACAAATTCATTTTAGATTTTAATTCCAAAGGTGAGAGGTTTCTTAAACAACAATCCAAATATTTTCAAAATGTACATCTCTGACATAAATTCTTTTTTAAAAAAAGAATGTGGGAAAAAAATAAGGCTTATTGTCCTGGTAATATATTTGATTATTCAGTATATATTGTCATTTAACTATTCTGTATATATTGTCATATATTGACTCAAATTAGTTACGATTTCTTTTTTTCTGTTAATAGATTTGCTCTAGTAATTGTCTACAGCACAGACATAGAATTACTTTTTTGCAGTGAAACTGCCACAGCTCTGCAGGACTGGCAGTAGTACCAAAGCACATTCCCTCCCTTTCCTCTCCCCCTGCAAATCTCAGAGTACAGGCAAACCCCCACAGGAGTTTTAGCACTGCAGCTGTAACTACTGCAGCTTTATAATGAAACTCAATTCACTGATATAAAGCATAAATGTATGTTGACATGTGTGTAGGTGCATGTAGATATACATATACATTTTTATATATCCTTCCTTACTGTCTTTCTACAAAGAATTATTGCTAGAATACGATCTGGGTTTGTGTTACATAAATCTATCTCAGGTACAAATTTTTGAAAAGAGTAATTCATTCTAATTGAGATTATATGGTGGGGGTAAAACAGTGTCAAAGCACTGTAAAATGCATGAATATATGTTTTAAAATAAGATTACTTTATTGCCAGAGTGTATTTAGAGAAGAGAGATATGATTACTCTGTGGAATCTATCACTCTTGGCCAGAATGTTGATCCTTCTGTGTAACTGACAGAAGACTTTATATTAGCCTGCTTTATATAACTTGAAATTTCCTTTTATTCAAGCAAAGATCAAAGCCATAGAATTATTGTTATTTTAATGAATGTTGCGAGTTTCAAGACACCAATTCATGCAATAGGATCAAGGAGTAAAACAGGATGTTGGAAGCCTGTTGTGTAGAATTTGAGGCCCACAGGGTCTGTGTGGGATTTATTGCACTAGTGGTCCAGGATGATAGCAGGTGATATGGAAAACACGGATACAAAAACATGCCTAGAATATTGTTTAAGTCATGATTGCTATTAGAGATGCACCACTGCTTGACTTCAATTTTAGGGTTTTGCTTAAATCCAGCTAAAAGTGAGATGATACCAAAAATAATTGCTTTCCTCAATCTGTGTGAAGTTTTTCAGTTGGTTAAATTTAATGCTCCTTATGTAGTCTTGTTTCCATTGACGCACTCTGAATTCTTTGAACTTTAAAAAGGTTGTTGTTTAATTATTTTTTTTTTCTTTTATTGACTATTCTTTGATTGCTGGCTGGTGTCTTGTCAGCATTGCTTGTCCATAAGATATACATTAATAAGACTTGTGCAGGTAGTATGTAACTCTTGTGTTCTTCTGCTGGAACTTTTTTTTGGGTATTATGTCAGAAATATTTCTACCATAATTTCATGCAGTTGAAAGAATACATCTGTGTATATTGATTTGGTACTCAAGGACCTGACATAGATAACTTCCACTTTTACAAGCTATACTCGTCTGTCGGCTGTATCCTGCAGCAGCGTGGGTTCATGCACGAAGATCAAATAACCTCTATTGGCAGGTGCATTTCTCATCTTTCAGAAGCATGTCCCCGGTTGCACTTACACCCTCAATTAGACAGCTGGGAAATAGATATTCAGAAACTTTGTTTGAAATCATCAGAGGAGCTAGGAAACCAAAAAAAATAAGAAAACAAATACTGCAAGTTTCACCCTCCACTGGCTGGCTTGCCTTATGTTGTTAGCACTGTTGTGCAACACCGTGTGTGGAGCACAGCCTTAGTTCCAAACCCATGGTGATGCCAGGCTTCCCACATTGCCCTTCTGCCCATTATTCTTCCTTTACCTCTCTACCAACACGAGCAACTGCTTCACCAGTGGATGCCATCTCGTTTGTCTCAGGATCAATTCATTTGGCTTCTTGCCCTAATGACAGATCATAATATCTGAGGAATAACTGTAGATGTCAACTGGCCTGCAGGAGATACTGCAGCATCTCCACAACAGGCTGATTTCTATTAAAATTACATCAATATTGATCTTCCACATCAAAAGGAAAAACCTGTTAATTTTGTTATTCCTAGCCCTAGAGAATCTGTAAAACCTCAAACATAAAATAAATGTTCCTTTATTGACAGGAGATGCAAAAATTTCAAATGAATAATATCTTCCTGGTTAATATTTTAAATTAAAACGTGCAGATCATGAGCTCCAACTCCAACAGTAGTAAATTAAAACTTTTTGTTCCAGCTGTGAAGAGCTCAAGAACTTCACACTTCACATTTTAAAGTAATTTTTTAACCTTTGCTGGAATTTTCAGACATAAAATGACATGAAACAACAGCATACACCACCTTTCATTAGTAGAGATTGCAAATTACTTTTTTAAAGTATAAAGTTAACAAATAATTAAAAGAAAAATGCACCTCTTTAGTGTTTGGTACCCTGAGAACAGTAAAAAAATGGAGTAGCTCTTTCACAGTACTACAGTTTTGGTTTTAGTTTGTTTGTTTTAATAAGTGATTGTCTCCAATGCTTTGTAAATCTCTACAATAAAACAAGTTTAGAAAACATTTCCTGGAACACCCCCACACTTTAAATAACCGCCCCACATATATTGTTCTCCTGTTTTAAAGTTACCATTTATCTAATCAGGAAGCAGAAAAACTGACGTGTGATTCAGGTGGCCAGACATGCACCAAGGAACGAAAAACAGGGAAGGAACAAGGTGAAGAGTCTGTAAATTTCCTTAATCTGTGCTTTTCATCAAATAACCAGATACTCCAAATTGTCTTAATTACAGAAAATGTCAGTATGCAAACTGCTTGTGTAGTAGAAAATTATGTATTACGAATACTGAATAAATGAAGGTTTTGCTGTAAGGAGGTATAGCTTTATAAAACTTCAGCAGACCATGCTCCCACCAGTGAGGGGCTGGTCTCAGGGCACTCTGCAGGGCAAGGTTCATCCATGACACAGACAGCTGTCTACAGCATCCTTTGAAGCTTTAACCTCAGCCCAGCTGTGGGACAGGGAAAAAAATGGGACTTAGCAGTCAATAACACATTTTAATAACAATTTCAAGAAGAACTAGCTCTCTTTTAGAGCATGCTGTTGGCATCTCATTCCCATGCATTGTCTTTATCAGCTCTAAGAATTGATAATGATTGTTAAAACAAGGCCTTTTCTCTGCAATAAAAGGTTGTTTTAACATTTATTGGTGGGCATTTCTGTTATGCAATGTGCCCTGTTTCAGTTAGAAAGCAATTTAATGTTCATTAAGAGCTTTCCCCCAACAGGAATGAGAACATGCAATAGCTTATGAGGAGCAGAGACCTGCTTCCCTGCTGCTCAGGAGCTACAGACCGTGTAATGAAGCAGAACGTGAGCCATTAAAATGTGTTGGATATCTGAATGGATTCAGCTCAGGAGATTGGAAGGACGCTGCATGTTATCCAGTTTTGTTGCTTAGCCTTATAACATACATTTCCTAGGAAATGCACTTGATAGAATAATTATCTATTGAGGACAAATTGTTTCTGAGCACTTCCTGCGGGAAACGGTTCCCATCAGAGATGAGTTTATAGTACAAACTATTGTAGTGCGTGAAGGGGAAAGCTAGTCCTTTCCCTGTAGCTTCAGGAATAAACATGCAAAATGTTGTATTAGGGGACAATAGCTGATTTACAAAATAAAAAATAAATTTAGGAAAGCAGGAAAGGAAAAGGAAAAGCAGCATGTTTAGGATATCTGATATTTTGGGTTCCTCAGCTCCTGATTACCCTATCTAGGCAACATCTATGCAGCAGAAGCAAACTCCATGTTCCTATGTGAAATGCCTCAGCTCTTCATCTTTTCACTTGCAAAACCAAGAGGAACATTTACCTCTTTTATTTACATAGGGTTGCCTTTGTGGATCTGTTCACAAGGTATTTGTTGGGTTGAAGAGCAAAAGAATAAGCTGCTTTCTCGCGTGTTTCTCTCTAAAGGTTAGGATTTCACAAGCTATTTTGCATACACTACACTTGTATAAACGATCACGGTGTTTTTCATGCCATTGGGGGGTGTTTCTGGTTTGTATAGCTTACATCATCAGCAGCGTATTTGCCGTTCGATGGATCCAAAGTTCAGGGCGGCGGGTGGATCTCTTCTTATTGTTTGCAAAGGGGTTGGTTGAGGCCTCAGACCTGTTCTCAGGCTCTTCCCTACAGCTGACTTTCTCAGTATTATCTTGATTATGTTCAGCAAACTGTGCTGCACACCCCAACACTCTATTTTGCAATTTAGGTTATATCTACATTGCAAACTACCAGGTATTAGATACACCATAGCTACCCCTATCATGGTTTCCTGTACCTTGTGCTAAGCCTTACTATGACAAGCAATTAATTAAATAACTTTCTTAATAAGTAGTTTTGAATTAAAACCTTACTCTTATGAAATAGTGAAATGTCACCCATCAATACTACGAAAACTGCATTTTTCAGTGATTTTAAATCAGAAGTAAAGTAAGTTAAAATTGAGAGGTATCCCATTACTAATCACAGTGTTCAAAAAAGACCTCATTTTGGCTGATGCAGGAAAGGGTAAAATGTCTTTGCCTGTTTTGTGTTTGAGCACACCAGGATGACTCGTGCCCACATAATGACCAACAGTGTTACATGTAAAATACATCTTCCCCAGAAACACAGGAAAAATCTGGAAGAGTTGACTGGTGGTTTTCCAAACTGAGCAAAGTGCCCGACTTAGCTAATATGACAGTTTTTAAAAGTCAACTTTTTTGTAGTGGATTATAGTAAGAGAATATTCAGGAGTTCAGGTAAAAGTATTTGAAAAGCCCATGAGACCTTTAACTAGAAATATGGAAGTACAGAAAATGAGTGAACAGGTGCACATCCAGACCTGGCATCGGCTGAAGCAGACGTGATCTACCAAAGTTCATTAATTAAAACAGCAGAAACAAACCAGAACTGGAGGAAGGGCTAGCTCAATTAGCAACAGAGATAAAGTATCAAAGAAAACTAGTAGATATGGTGGCAAAAGAACACACATTATAATGAGGAGTACCCTGTTTATAGAAGAACAGAAAATAAATGTAGCAAGAGAAAGCAACATGCCACAGTTTTTTGAGGAAAAAAGAAGTTGAAAAATGCAGCATATTGAGAAAGCAAGATAACAAAAAGATACAGTTTTATAAATGCTTTATATTGGTGCAGTAAAGAAAATAAGAAAAAGTATATAGTTTGTCCAGCTCATGTTGTCACCAGTTGTAAATGCAATACATGTGTTTTCTTAGAGCATAGTATTTAACTCTGGGACTTAGTCAGGGGACACTGAGAAGGCCATGCCTATAAATAAATTAACTTCCTGTTTCTTACAGCATCATCCTAAAGCATCCCTCTACCACCCCCTCACCACCCCCCGATGAGTCTAGAGATGGACTAGGTGATCCCGTACAGCAATTGTGATGATCGAAGCCACATAAAAGCAAACAGAATCAAGTACTTGACAGACATGAGATGCTGGTAAATGTGATGGGCTGCAAACGGCTGCCTAAAGATTTTGCAAAAAGCAGTTCTGCAGTGTAGATAAGCCCAACAATAGACAATTAAGTCATCGTAGTATTCCCAGGATAAGGTAAACTACAAGCAGAATATCAAGAAAAGCACATAAGCTTGTTCAAATAGAAATAGTACAAGCAATATGAAGCCCTCTTTTTTCAGCTGGGTGCATAAACCAGGCACAGTTAAACACGGCTCAAAGAATTCATACATTACCCCAGAAACAATAAAATACTCATCCAAAGCAGGCATTGCATTTTGATATCTGTGCAATAAAATAGATTCCTATGCTATTTGTGGGCGCTTGCATTCCCTTCCAAACATATTATACATGGAAGGAAAGAAAATAATATACTCATTACAGTTCACTTGTCTAATGAGGGAACAACAAAGAAGAAAAATAAGTTATTTTTTTTAAAGTGAAAAATCCTAAAAGTTTGTTCAGTATATGCTCTTATTTTTTAAAAAGCAAAAAGAATTAATATAAAACAATTAAAGAAAGATTGTCACTTTTTGTGGCTTGGCACTTCTTGACATCAGAAGCTAAACTGTGATGTAGTCCTGATTAGGCAGTAGCACTGGTATGCATTAAACCAGCCATACAAACCTACAAAGCCATTCGAGAGACTTGATTACTCAGTGACTAAAGACAGTTCAGTATTAGATTTTATATCCCTTTCTCTATGTATATTACTTCCTTCTCAAAGAAGAATCCTCTGTGTTTCTAGTTACCAGCCCAAACAAACTCTGATAGATGATTACTGTAATGACTTCTGAAATTATGGTAAAATACTCCCTTTACCTATTCAAGTTCTTACATAATGGACAGTCTAAAGCTAGAGACAAAACAAAGAAAAAAAGGTGTGCAGTGTCAGGGAAACAAAGGAAGCATTGTCAGGTTGGAACTAAATACCTCCTAAATATATGGGAGAAACTGATGAAGAGAGTAGCTTGTGTATAGAGCTGTGTTTATGATGATGAAAGTATACAGAATAATGCATTAATAAAATTTCAAAAGGCACAGAAAAAAAGAATCTTCTGAAGTGGGCTTTGATTTACTGGATTTTCAACCAATCATCAGGTAAAAACATTTCAATCAGTTGCCTGTTTACAATAGAAAAAATAAATGCAATGTATTGTTTAAATCAAATATAGTCATTAAATAACATTGTAGGTCCTCCAGCATTTATGAAGCTACTTTGACAGTTCTTGAAGCACTTAACATTAAAACTGTATTTCAGGAAAAATCTCTGAACACTTTAATAATTTTTCAGGTAGAAGATGACAAGACAGTTTTAACCATTCCCCTAGGAAGATGTTAGTACTAGCAATAATTACGTAGTACACAATGACAAGTAAGAAATGTAACTACAACTTGTACTGCTACAGGCAGTGGAAACATATCCACTGAAAAGGTCTTGGGATCTTCTTCCAGCTCTGTCAGTAAGAGCTGACTGTTCTTACTGTGGAGAATAAAATAGCAGCCATCTTGATTTGGTATCTGTAACAAATCACTTTTCATTTTGCATTGCTGCCAGTCTCTTTGTGTCACCATAAATAGCCATTTTTCGTTAACTCAGCTAAAATAAGTATCTCAGTAAGGTAGAGTCAATCTTTATTTTGCTTTTAAATCCAGACTTCTAAATTCTGTACGATTACTTTAAGACCATTAACTGTTGGTCATAGAATTCAGAACTTGAGAGCGCAGCTTTTAAGTCTTGAAAATAATGAGTTTCTTTATAATTGGCTGAAGTACTTGATGTCTTTTTTTATTATTATTCCCCGCTGGTTTTCACTGGCAAGGCCTGCTGCCCTCACTGGTAGAGTTTAGAGAAGGAAGGAGGCACACAGCAAGGGAATAACAGGCTGAGGACCACTTAGAGGAGAAGATGTAATACCTAGATCCATGGGTCTGAAAGGCATTCATCCAAAAGTGCTGGAAGAGCTGGCCATGTAGTTGTGAACCCATTTTGAAAAATCATGTCAACTGAGGATAATTGTGATGGCAAGGAAAAAAAGATAACATTACTCTCAAATTTAAGAAGGTAGAGTATAGCTTCAGGAAATTTGTGGCTGACAGTAACTAGAGGAAGTGGAACTCTTCTTGGAAATCAAGCAAAACCTCAGGAGGAATTTGGCCAACAGATTGAGTTATCATGCTTGTCTGCTCAGAGCTAGTGAAGCCACACTTGAAATACTCTGTCCAGTTTTCGGGACCTCCAGTTACAAGCTGTGTGGAGAAACTGATGAGGGTCCAAGAGAAGGCTGCCATGGTGGTTGGAGCCTGTAGCATATGTCCTGTGAAGACTGGTTGAAGAAGCTGGGCTTAACTTTGTCAGGTGAGGAGGACACCAATGGAAAATGTAATAGCAGCATGTAAATATTTGAAAGGTAGTTATAAAGACCCTGATGTCATGCTTTTCCCCTCTACTGTCTTGATAGTGCCAAGTGATAACAACAAGGGACACAGAACTGTGGTATAGGAGGTTTCCAGATTTGACATTAGGAAAAATAACTCACTGGGAGGAAATGCAGACCTGGAACCATTGTCCAGAGAAGTTTAGGATCTCCACTGGTGTATGGTTTTAAGACTCAGCTAGACAAAGCCATATGGAGCTGATCAGTGGAACGACCCTCTGACTGGACTGAATGGCCTTCAGAGATTCCATCCACCCAGTTTTCCTGTGATTCTAGGATTTGATGTGTGGGAAGTGATGGGTAGATAACACCACCAGACACATGGCCCTGAGGTCATGAGTTTTAGCAAAAGCATCAGTTATCACAGAAGTAATGCTAAAACCCAAAGACCTGCAAATTATATAAACAGGAAAGTCTAGCTAAAATATTAGCCATCTTTAGGAATTGCTTTGGAGCAATGGATTCAGTTTCTCATGTTTCTGCACTGCAGAGTGGTCTCTATGCATACATATCTTAATGCTGAATATCATTATGATATGAAGGCTGATCTGAATGTTTCTGTAAATAAATACATATAAAGTTTTAATAGCCTCTAGGAAAAGAACTTTTCCTCCACCCACACATTTCCTGCACAAGAACCCTCTATATTATACAAGCCTGATGTTTCACCAGTATGAGAAGGATGTTTTCTCCTTTTTTTCATAATAAATACAGATTAGGGTTTTTTTGGGAGCTTATAAAATTTGTGTTAAAAAAAAGAATTATCATATTTTATGTACAGTTTCAGTGGCCTCCACGCATCTACTGTAGAAAGAGTGAATGGCATTACTGCTTTTATGTCTCATATTTTCACTATTACTCAGCATATTCATGATAAGCAATTTTAGCAGAGACCATGATAAGCTGAAATCTCATTCTGAAATAACACCAAAATAAAAGGAACTCAGTAAAGACTGACTTCATTAACTTTTTTCTTGAAGTGTTATATGGAATGTAAAGTCTCTCTTTGTATTTTATTTTATTTTATCCTTGACATATAATACATTTTAAACAGATGTAACTGTTGGAAATAGTTTAGATTTTTGGAATGTCATCCAGCTGATGAATTTTGAAGTAATATAAGTAAAAGGACCACCATCCAGACTTAATTTATAGGATGACTTGTTGAAATGGGAAGAGAAGAGAAGAGAAGAGAAGAGAAGAGAAGAGAAGAGAAGAGAAGAGAAGAGAAGAGAAGAGAAGAGAAGAGAAGAGAAGAGAAGAGGAAGGGGTATGAAAAATGTGTACAANGAGAAGAGAAGAGAAGAGAAGAGAAGAGAAGAGAAGAGAAGAGAAGAGAAGAGAAGAGAAGAGAAGAGAAGAGGAAGGGGTATGAAAAATGTGTACAAGACTAGGAAAAAGAAAATCCAATCATTAAACATGTTTCTTACAGAAAAATGCATGAAGGAACTTCTGTCCTGAGAGAAAAAATGTTATTGCATACAGCAACCAGTGTCAGTCAAGTAGAAGCTTCAAACTTTTTTTAAAAAATAGGCCACTTACTTAGTTTTATTGCCTAGTGAAATTCTTCTGAACTGTGAGCAAATCAGAGTTAAAATTATCTTGAAACCATCAGTAAGATGTCAATCTTTGGCAGCTTTTTCTTATAGTACTTTTTAAAAAATACCTTATATTAATCTCCATGTTTGTTTCCCATTGAGGACAGAACAGTTATCTAAGTGCAACTGGTAATGCTTTTGCCAGCCTAGTAAATAATGAATTAGAAGTTGTCCAAACTAGGACAGAGTTAGCCCAAAAGAAACTGTTTAATGGATTCTTTTTAGAAGTGCTTTCTTCTAAAGAAATGGTGTTTTGAGTCCTAACGGGTCATATTAGGACTAATGGTGAGGTAGTTTGCCAAAAGAAACAACTACTTTTGAGAACAGTGACAGGAGATATATATATATCACAGAATCTAAGGGGTTGGAAGGGACCTCGAAAGATCATCTAGTCCACCCCCCCTGCCAGAGCAGGGTCATCTACAGTACATCACTCAGGAATGCATCCAGGCGGGTTTTGAATATCTCCAGTGAAGGAGACTCCACAACCTCTCTGGGCAGCCTGTTCCAGTGCTCTGTCACTCTCACAGTGAAAAAGTTTTTCCTGATATTTACATGGAACCTCCTATGCTCCAGTTTAAAACCATTGCCCCTTGTCCTATCATCAGTCATTACTGACAAAAGCTTGGCTCCATCGTCCTGCCCCTCACCCTTTACATATTTGTAAACATGGATGAGGTCACCCCCCAGTCTCCTTTTCTCCAGGCTAAAGAGACCCAGCTCCCTCAGCCTCTCCTCATAAGGGAGATGTTCCA
>VZRW01002766.1:94894-115843 GCA_013398125.1 Aegotheles bennettii
TACTTTTTACTCAAAAGCATTTTGGAGTAGCATAAACAAATAACCCTTGAAATAAAGGTGTGAGACCTCTAGACATCAGCAAAACCTTTTCGTGCCACAATAGGTTCATTTATATGTTATATGTTAAATATACTTTGATTCTGAATTTGTCAAGTAGAAGCCTGTTAGTTAGACATCAGTTTTACAATTAAAAATCAGATATTTAAAAGTAAGATAAATTCTAGCTTGGATGTATTGAAATTGGTCATACTAGTCCAAGCCATTATCTGCTGATTTAGCCAAAGGAAATGCAGCAAATCTGTTCATCTCTCAGGGAGGTATTTTATACAGTGCCACAACAGTGCTGGAGGAGTAAGAGTAAAGAGAAAAATATGTAAAAATAAAAAGGGAAAAATAAAAAAACAGTAGTGTTGCATCTTGATACTAATCTTCACTTGCATTTTCATTATTATAATGGCAGAAAAAATTTTAATATAGATTTTTGATTACACAAATTTGGGAGTAATTGGTGATTTAGAGAACTGATGTATCCAACAAAAGAAAATGGATGATTTTTAGTTTGTGGAATGAATTGACAGGAATTATATGAGATCTCACAACACAAGGTGCAAAATTATGAACCAAGATACTAATAGTGAAAGAATTTCTGCTGTAGGTTGATGTTATATATAAGTGAGAAATACAAACCTAGAAGGGTGCATTGCTTTATGTCAGGACAAATGCAAATCACCTGTATGATACAGGCCTGAGAGAAGCAAATGTGATGCTAATTTTGTACCCAACAATGAATGCCAATAAATGCCATTGTAAAAGGTATTGGTGATGCATTATTTGGCATCCTGTGGACATTTCTGACCCCATTGGCCCAATAGATGAATTCTGTATGTTGTAGGAGCTGAAAACAAGTATTAGTGGTGATTAGGGATTTGAAAATCTCATTTCAGAAGCCTGAGAATATGTCACATGTCAGCAATCATCTGTTGTCTGTGTGTGCGTTGGCCTTGATCCAGCAGCTGTATGATCACACCAATGTGGTGCTGCACACAAAACAATATACCCTGTCTCTCAGCAGCCATTTTTAAGAGACTTTGGTCCTTTTTCAGAGTTGGCCCTAACTCAGAACAACTTTTTGAGTTCCAACATCTTGGCTCTGCTTGGGAAGTGAGGTGGTGTCAGGGTATAAAGAAGGCATTGAGCATCACGTTCAAAGTTAAATTCACTTTGACTACATCTGCTAGCACAGCACTCTGCCAGCTGTAATTTGTATGGGCAAACAGTTAAACATCCAACCTGCTCAGAAACATTGAGTGTGACTGTGATCTCATATCACTAAATTCTTTGAGATTTTCAATATTTCCTTCTATTAATAAAAGGACCATGAATTTAAGGAACATGTTGACTGTACTGTCATACATTCCTTCCAAAGTCAATTTGTTTGAAAGTTTTCAAGTGTAATGTTGCCAATGTTTTCTTTCCATACTGAATTTTTGTGATGGATTTTTTTCTCCAAAGGGGAACATGTCAACAGCTAAATGTGAGATCTGAATATAACCACTTAGTAGCAACTCTCTCAGGAAGCTTTCTAATGCATGTGAGGACTGCAAATCATTTGTGTCTGGAAAGACTTGAGCAACTGTGAAGCTGAAACTAACCACAGTTGGATGAAAATTGCTAAATTATGTTTGCTTTATTTTGAGCAAAATGTCAAGTGTTGCTCTTTTGCCTTCCCTTGACAAAGATCAATTGGATTAAAAAAAGCACCCACTCATACTGTCAGCTGATCATTTGTTTAAATCTTCAGATATGTTGTTTTGCTGTTACAACAGAGTCATGGAAAGTTTTAGTGACAAAGATATGTTAGATCCTCAATTGCAAAACGGAGAATCACACTGATATTTTTTCTTTCTTCTTTGTATGTCTTCTTAAAGGGCACTGAGGAGAAGACTTAGTTTTGAGAAGGGTATCATCATGTTTTGTCTGTGTGTGTAAATAAAATACATGATGTACTGGAGACCTCTTAGTGTTGTGATTGTGCTACAAATAATGTGTAACAGGGAAACAGGCTGAAAATATGCTCAGATATCTTGCGTACCCAGTAGAGGATGTTGATAGTTCAGTATTTCTTATGCCCCAGCACCCTCTAGGATTAATCTTTTGAGTTCCAGGAAAGAGAATGCTGCCTTTTTAATAGACTGAGTGACTCCATTCTGAATGGAGTGGAGCCAGCAGCTCTTGTAGAACCTTTTCCTTATTTCTGCTTTTGGAAAGATGGCAGGAAAAGAGTGATTCTCACAATAAAGACTGCTGCTTTCCTACACAGCTTTGTTATTTTTGCCCTAGCTTTTGTGTAATCAGCCATTACTATCCAAAAAGGCCAACCTATGTGACAGAAATTTTTACTTCATGAAAAGAGTATGTGCTTATGGGTCTGCTTTCAATTCTGCAATTTCATTTTCATCAGTGAACAAAGAAAAGGTTAGTCACAGTCCCCACCTCTAGGCACTTAAATTAGTACACTGGTTCCCAAAGGCTTTTTATGTGGTCAGTAAAGAGAGAAATGTGATTCCAGAGGATGCTTCACCAGACACATGTGAGGTTCCTGCTTTCTTATTACTTTCAGATAGTATAACATTTCAGTATTTAAGCTCTTCATGCTG
The DNA here is from genome assembly GCA_013398125.1 of Aegotheles bennettii. NCBI lineage: Eukaryota > Metazoa > Chordata > Aves > Caprimulgiformes > Aegothelidae > Aegotheles > Aegotheles bennettii. The sequence goes on from VZRW01002766.1 coordinate 97,552, forward strand.
TAATATTTTGTTGAATAGAAATGTCTTTGTGTTCTAAAAAAACAACAATACCCAGCTCATAAAAAAGTTAAAATAATTAATAGTCATCTTAGAAATGGGTTACTTTCAGGTTGCCCTTTAATGAGTGCTTTGTCCTTTACTTATTACAATATATTTTTTTGCTCATGAACATTTGCTAAAGTCTTGAGAAACAAGTTCAGGTCAGGACCACCTGCCTTACCTAAGTGCCTATATATTTGCCTGCCAGTAAATGCTAATGCTTAGCAATTATTTAGGCTAAGAAATGTGGCTATGTATTAACCATAGTGCTCTGGAGTTCATGAAAGAGCCAGACTTTTATTGTGTTGAATATTGTACAAGCAGAGAACAAGAAGATGCCCTATCCCTAACGTCTGCTAGCATCCATTCCAATATTTCTTTGCCTATTTCAGAACATTTTTTAATTTTTCTCTAAGAAATAGGTAATCTAGGAAGAAGAAACAAATAATTTCTATCCATGTGTCCACAAGGGGCTTTGCTTTGCAAATAAGTACCATGTAGATGTCCTTATTGTAGGCTACAATAGTGTAGGATCTAGCAAGGCCACAGAGTCATGATGAGTTTCTTGGACTGCTTGATTTTTTTCTTAAAAATCAGTGTAGAAATAGCCTGAAAAGTAATTTATCCAATATCTGGCCATGTGTGGCGAATTTTGTTTGAAGTTATTATACCAGTCCCTGGAAAACAGTATAACTGGCCGACTTTTGTTTAGGACACGTGAAAAACAACTGAGAAAGAATCTTTAGGGTAGCCTTTACAAAATTTTAGAAATATTTAAAGTAAGAAGAATGTAGATAGATAGATAGATAGATAGATAGAACAGAAATTTGAAAATATAAAAAAATAACGAGAAATACAGTATTTTCATTAATGTAATAAAAATTTTAATTCATATATTGTAAAAAAATTTCAAAGCACTCACAAGCAGCCATTTTCTGCTTGTGCAGATTATCACAATGGGATACATTGATATAATATATGAACAACTGAGAATAAATTACTTTTTAGCTACAATCTTTTTTTATAGTCCATCTGTCCTGTAAGTAGACATGTTTGCTCTGCAGCAGCATGAAATACCAGTCTGTCAATCTTCAGAGTACCTTTCTGAGATGGATATTATCATCGCTGTTTTATACATAGCTGGTATAAAAGCCAGGAAGATAAATTACTTGTGTAGGGACATCATACTTGTAATACAGGAAGCAAATTTAACAGGTCCTACATTTCAGGTTTGTGCTTAGTTTATTAAACCACATTACTACCAATCTCTTAGCCTGTATTGTTGCAAGTCCTTTATTTTTCAAATGGATTGTATTTTCTAAATGGAGGCCAAATTGAGTGCTACTTGTTCATTAAATCCCTGTAACAGTAGAGAGTAGAAGGAGCTGTGGGATGAATGATTTTCAGCATAATCTAAATAAAGACCCTTCTCTTCCTGGAAACATCTCTTTTTGGATTGCTTCAGATTGCCACCCTGCTTTCCATTGGCAAAGAACATTAGCAGAAACAGTTTAGTCACTTTGTTAACATGGCTTGGCTTAGTTTGCAAAAATGATTTGTAATAGCTAAAATGCCAGGCATTGACTGGAAGAAAATAATGCAGTACTTAACACTAAGTGACGTCTAACTTACTTGCCTGTAAATTTCTCCTTGCAGAGTACCAATACTAACAATGCAAAAATAAAAAATAAATAAACCCCAGGATCATAGTTATAGCTCTCTGCCAAGAATGTGATTTCTGTGTGTGACTTGTATAGATTTATCTATCTAGTACATTAAAAGATTTATTTTTCTTTGCTTTGTTCACCTATAAACTTCAGTTATATTGTATACTGCAGCTTTTCAAAAATGTGTTTGAGTAGGAGTTAGATGGTTCAGACAGATTTTTAATAAAAAAGAAGAATCAACCATCATGTGAATACTCAAAGACTTTGTGTAAAGGGCAGAAAAGTTTTGTGTTTTGGGGTTTAGGTGTGTTTTGTAGGATTTTTCATCCTATCTCATTGAATAATCTCATCACCAGCACTGCTGAGCCAGAGGATCAGAAGTTCATTTTAGAGGCCTATGCATTTACTGCTGTCTTCATGGCTATCTCTTGCTGATCCCAGGAATGCAACAGGGTAAAGATTATCCCAGAAAAAAGCAGGGTGTAAGGTTACTGTATCCTCTCCTCCTAAATGGTGAAATTAGACCCATATCATGACCTATGGGTTCCTTTCATCAGCAAATGGGATAAAAATCTCAATTTCAATGACCTAACAAGAACATAGAACAGTCTTTTAACTGAAAGTGAAACTTGCCATTTATCACATTCCAAAAACACTGAAAAAAGGTGTAAGGATATTTATTTATTTTCTTTACAACAGAAAGTCAGTGTATCCTTAAAGTATGAGTGCTGGATTTTTGGGCTGCCGTTTGAAATACATCCGTTATGTGATATGACACAGATAATCCTAACCGGACGTAAAGCACATCTGCTTTGGAGCCAAGAGCAATATAACTGTCAACAGAGATGCAGAGCCAGGGAACACAGTGACGGGAGAAAAATCTCCCCAGCTTGGGCTCAGCACTGCTTACTCTGCTACGCTGCTGTTGACCCAGCTTCTACACATCACTGGTCAGGTGGTAACTCTAGGTACCCTCTTCCTTAGTGGCCTTTGGATTGGTCATTGGGTCGGGTCATGTTTTGTTTTGTGTTAAATTTTGTTTTGTATTAAAACTTCCCTTTCATATGTATGATTAAGGTTTACTAAATAACAGGCGCTTTGGTAAGTGCTTTGTTGCACAAAGCCTGTTAATGTCCAACAGGTTGGGCTGTAACCATCACAACAGCCACTACACCAATGCTGCACTTACTAATATCTGCAAAATGTAAAAGTCATGTCTATACCTTATACCAATAATTTATTGACCTTTTAGAAGCTATGTATAAATAGAATCTTGGAACAGATTCTGTCAATTATCTCAGAATTAACAGCAATTAATGATTACACCTGCTAAGAGTCCATTTGCCAAGCACAGAAGTGCCTTGCATAGGTGACATTCTTGTGTAGTCCAACCATTTTATGTTTTTTTGATGAGCAACTTGTCTTCCTTTTATGCTTATCCTGGATTTTATTTTAAAGTTTTCTTTACAAGTTGAAGTGGTGTATGTGTGATACTCATATGTGAGATGAAATCGTAATCTCTAATTCTTTTTCTGTTGCTTTCAGCAAAGTTTGATAAAATTGCTACTACCAGTAATTTTTTCCATTTTTCAAATCGAGAAATTCAGTTTAGCCTCTATTCATTCATTTCTGCAGTAAAGGCAATATATCACTAAAGTGTGGCACATTGGTAAATGCATTTTCTTGCCTTAATTCATATTGGTATGAGTTTCATTGTATGTTTATACATTTTAATGGAGGTAAAACCCCCATATCATATTTTTCCCAAAAATTTCACATCTAGTAATGTAATTTTATGTCTAGTCTTACATCTAGTAATTCATTACAAATGAAGCTTAACCTAAGGATGTCAGTGCAGTTGCAACTAACTGAATGTATATGCTTTCAGTAGCTCTATGTCTGGATTTAGAGGTAGGTCCATGTGGAGAAGAATAGCCTAAGGCCTAACATGGAAGCTTGTCTGTGACTAAAACTTGCCTTACTCACTGACTGTGTTTAAAGAACAGTTGGGCTGATAGGAAACGTTGTGCCTGTGCCTAATTTATCCATATTAAATTACATCTATATGTATCTAGGCAAATTGTTATGCATATGTAATTACAGATAGTTAAGGGCAAACACAGATTAATATGTCTATTTATTACCCAGAAAACATATTTTACCTCTTAGACAACACAGAAACCACCTTAGCAAAGCCCTCACAGACTCTTTGTAGATTTGAAAGACTCGTGAGTAAAAGCATGGAGAGACAGTGAGACAGTAGGTAGGTGTGTGAACATGAGAGGCTATGGTTTTCCTCTGAGAACATTCAGAGAAACTGTCTTGGCCGCTTTTAGGAGTGTCATTATATCATACTAAACTAAAGTTCTCCGAATGAGCCTGCAGCCAGTGGTGGTGGTGGTGAAGACACTGTGCCTGACGTAGGAGCAGAGAAAGCAGAAGCATGCTCAAGTTGTTACCATTTACCCTGTCCTGGCTGGAACGGGATGGTGAACATCACCCTATGGACTTCCACATTTACTAAATTATATGAATGATTATAATTATTAATTATATGAAGCAGTATTACCACACAAGGCAATGAGACCTCCAGTACTTACAGGCTTTATGTTTGAGCTATTTAACACAAGATTGCTTCAAAATCCACGTGCCTAGTGAAGTTTCCCTGTCTCACTTCAAAATTTCCTTCCAATTCCCTCAGCAGATTGTTTTTACCTCTCATCAGCCTTTTCATTACTCACTTATCATCCTATCTTTTCTGCATGGAGAAAAAATGCTGTTACAGACACCTGAACATGCACAGTCTGGAGGTGGAAGCCTAGCTAGGTCAGTGTTCCCAACCTGGCCTGACCCATGAGTACCTACAGTTTGATGGAGCTCACCTCCAAGTGCTGGCTCTGTTCTGCAGGCAGAGCCAGTACTGCCTGTGATTGTGCAGGCAGGGAGAAACAAGGATAGAAGTCTTTCTCCCAGCACTGACTGGAGAATAGATAATGGCAGAACTGGTAGTTGCTCTGTTAGAACTGGGGATAGGGAAGTGCAAAGGAAAAAAAGTCAAAAAGCACTAGAGTTAAAAAAAAATAGTGAAGGGCTTCTTCCAGTCATGTACTCTCTTCTTGACATGCCATGCATCTCTGGAGTTGGCAGCTGTCTGTGTTTGCTTTGCATTGGACTGCACCATGCAGCCAAGACAACTCTGTCAAACACTCTGGGTGGTTTTGCAATGAGAACACATGATACTGCAGAGCCAGCAGTTATTGCCATACAAGGGTGCTAGAGAAGAACAGACAGCGATCTGTATCCCTCACACAAAGAGAGAGACCTCAAAAGTACATACATTCCATGCTAAGTAATAGGAAAAACTAAGCTAAAGTAAAAATCAAAACAACAGCTGAGAAGCTTATTGCTTTGAAAGTCCATCCCTCAACAACTCCTACCATTTTTTTCCTCTTAAGAAACACTCCACAGATAGCAGGAATGGGTCACAGAGCAGGTCTTATCCAAATTCTTTTGTTTAATGCTGCAAACATATCTTAGGTCACTTCTGGCATCAATCCACTAGAGAGAATTTCCAAGAGGGAAAGCAACTTCCTGTTTTCCAAGTACAAGAAGAACCAACAGTCTGATAAGTGTTTCATGGCTTACACTGTCTGTTGCTGACAATGGGTAAGAGCTGCATTTCTGCAAAGTTCAATAAATATACCAAGGCATGGAAATCAAATGTTCCAGTTGCTTAGTTTAGAAATACATATGTGTGTATATATATCCTTTTGTATTACATATGTATGCATTGACATACATTTAGGTTTTCATAAGCAGAAGCGTAAGGAAATATCTGAATACCACAAAGTCATTACTCTCCCAAGTGGTGTTCTTGTCTCAGCAGTACAGAGTGGTCCCCATTTAGAGTCAGGCAATGGAATTGCCTCAATGTTCATCCCATTCCCATTCTATTTTCTGTGAATTTCCTCCCCTCCCCCCCTCCCTTTTCTTTTTATGTTCACAGCTTATTATTGGTCTTTCAGTCTGAGCCTATTTGGAAAGCCCTGATTTAAATTTTTGTGCCAATGATTTTTCCATTAAAAAAAACAGAAGTTGTAACCCGCAAATGCAAATTCTAGAAATCTTTAGAGCTACCATTGCTAAAAAAAAAAAACCCTACACAAAAGTTTCTAACACAAGGCTGACATCATATCCATATTTACTTTGAGTAACACTCTTTATAAAAAGAGATCTCATTAACTCTTGAGGTACATTTATTCATCCAGAGTTTTCCTCTTTGCACAGATAAGGAATAAGGATAGGGGGAGGAGAATCAGCTCATTATCTCAAGCCAGGAAGTGAATTATTTAAATGACAGAGCCAAGTATATTATTATACCTCCACCTACTCTTGTTCACCTACTTGTCAGATACTGAAGGACGTCTAGTCCTTGTCCTCATTTTTGCCCACGTTTCCCTTATTTTGAGGAGCATCCCTAACCAAAATAGTGTTAACTTCCTGCTTTATAAATAAGACTTGCCTTCTGCTGTCTCTGAAGCTACAGAAAGGCAATACATATCGACATTAACTTTCATTAAAATCAAGGGGCGTAGGGGGTGTAAACTGCCCACAGCTTCCAATGAATATCATTTGAAAGCAAACCTTGCTGAATGAGACCTCTACTTCTAAGACAATCAGAACTCTCTGACAAAAATAACTACTTCTTGTAGTAACTCACACATCTGTTATTCTGGACATAGAGAACATAAGTCATTGTAAGGTACTTACTGGGGTCAGTTTTAAGTAAGGGGAGGCAGAAGATGACGTGGCTGTAGGTCTTCAACTGGCTGCAGCATCCCCAAGAGGTTTTTCTAACACTCAGAAAATGCTGGAGTATACAAACACCTTGTTCCCACCAGTCTTGCCCTAAACCACCCAAACTGCAGGTATGGAAAATAATTATATCAGCAATCCATAACCCTTTGGTTCCCTCCAAGTTTTTTGAAGGTTTCTTGTGTTTATAGCTTCTGAAGTTGCACCAGTTATTTACAGTTTTAGTCTGTTATGGCACTGCAGTGAGATGCTGCTGAGTAAATGGTCTATCTGTTATTTTGGTCAGATATCACAGAGTAGAAAGAAATAAAGAGATAAAAGTGGGCATTAGAAAGATTATGACACAGAAATAATCAGCTAAAGGGAAAAATATTTTCATAGCAATAACTATTAGCCTTTACTTGACTCTTTGAGATTTTCTGTAATAGCAAGTAAAAGTTCAGAAATAAACACAAAGTTAACTTCTCTCTTTTTGACTCTTCATGTCTGTCAATGCTGGCTTTTAATTACCTGTTTCTTTCAACCCTGTGTATTTGTCATTAATATCTGTAAACAGAAATTACTTCTTTAACAAAAAAAACCCCCAACACACTAATACAAAGAATGCTTTAATGTGCTGCAGGAATAGTACTTTCTTTGACTTTATCAGTCAAAATATGGTCAAAATTGACCTGTAGTCAGTGATGCTAGTTTCTATGGTCCCCAAATGCAGTTTTTTCAACTGCTAACTTCTGTCCTGAGTATTGCTTTCCAATGCTAGCTTTCAGATATAGCTACAGAATTATCTGCTCTAACACTGTCAGTTGGGGAATCTCCTGACCTGGGGGCAGAGGTAACAAAAGCTTTTTCATCCACCACTTCTTGTCTGTTTAAGAAAGAAACAAAAACAGTAGTAGGCTTAGGTTGTAAGGTGTGAGCTGAAATGTAGGGTTATAAATGTTTACCTTGGAACATAAGTATGAGAGTAAATGTTTGTAAAATTTTGTAAAGCATATGTGCAAATTCATGACCTCTGGTATTTCTAGGTCTTTACAGTCAAATCATCTGAAAAATACATGAGGAATAACCTTATAGGTTTTGGTCTTACTGTTTTTTTTTCTTTTTGTGTGTGTAAGGTTCATCAGTGGACAAATAGTCTGTTTTATATTGGTATGTGGTCTGGTTGCTTACTGCGACCAGAGTGGTCCTCCACATAAGACAAAGCACAAGAACAACCTAATGCAAAGAGGACCTCAAGTGATGCTGTCCCTAATTTCTGTTGCCTGGGCAGGAAAGAAAAATAAGGGGGAAAAAAGCCATGGGTGGATAAATAGGGCAGAAATGAGGAAGGGAACAATGGAGTGCTAGTCTGCTTTACCTGCTCTTGGCTGTTCTCAGCTTCCTGCAACCATGAGTGGTTGGTATGATCTACTGAACCTCACAGAGCTCTGTAACAAGGGACTGCAGCCAGAGCTGTGAAGGTGAATTTTAAGCTTCTTCTGCATGCTGACTGTCCTGTGTTTGCCCCCCGCAGATCATGCTTATCCCATTGTTTGTACATCTTTGATGCAGTTTTTGCTTTTTCCTCAACTAAGCTGAAATACCAAAATTGGGCTATCTTGATATTTCTGGGATGACTATATTGGAAGGAAGTAGCAGAATCTTATTCTACCCCAATCTGTACATCTGGCAAGTTTGGCTAAGATTCTGTATTTTCAGTTCACCTTCAAGCTGAACACCTCTTCTTTACAATTTGAATTTGTCTTCTTAAAAAAAAAAAAAAACAAAAAACAAAACCAACCTAAAATTACTTGCAGGGCTGAAATTGGAGGTACAAATGGCTGTTGTGTGGGAGTAGCTGCAAGTGTGCCGAGAGCTATGCAAAATATTTATAGTGAATCCTGAGTATCCAAGCAAATCTGCTTTTTAAAGATTTGCCAAAGTTTGTGAACCTTTCGGGTAAACCTGAGCCAAGTTTAGACTAAATCTGAGCTGAATGCAGTTTGCCAGAAAGTAATTTATGGCTTTGGCTTTAGGTAGAAACTGCAAGATTCAGCATGGTCTTGGCATAGCAGGCTCTGCATAAAGAGAAACTTGGCAGTTTAGACTACATTTCAGGTGTTATGTTAATATTAGGAAAATGTATTCATAATGCTGAAAGCACAGTATTTACAGACTATACCCATAATGTTTTTATTGTGGACATATAACTTTACTAAAAAAAAGAAAAAAAAGAAAGAAGAAATAATTCAAAATTGCTTAATCTTAGTGCAAAACTGTAAATACATTCTTATTTTAATTATAAATATATGAATGATTGGTTTTCTTCATTCCATTTTTTATGGTGGCTTCTGTGCATGTATGTGTATGTGGTGGCAGTTGGTTGGTTCAACAAGTGGTCTTATGATGTTGACTACCAAGAGTTTTGCACTCCTCAGTTACACTTATTGTTGTCTTTTCCTTTTGATGTAAACTTTCGGAACCTCAACAGTAACTGCCACAGATCTTTTCCTACAGAGCAAAATGAAGAGTAAATAACTCAGGAAAAAAGGTGGAGATAGGTGATAAATCTTCCCAATAGAAACTGTGATAAAAGTAATTATGTGATTTATAAGAATTATAATAGCTTCATCAAAGCTGGTGTTTAAAGGCAAATAAACGGTCAAACCCTTGATGATACACAGCAGGTCCAAAGTCGACTTATTAATTGCAATCACGAGGTGGTGGCTTTGCACTGCTAAGGACATGGCTTTTGCAACTGTTACTTTGAATACTGAGAAAAAGAGTTAGGTTTGAACACAAGGACCTGTTTTACATTTCAAAGGTTAAATTTCTGGAGAACTATGAGTGGGAGATGTTAGGTGATGGCTTAGGATGTAGTATCATGTGACTAAGATGGCAACTTCTGTAGTGATGACACCAATAAAAGATCTTCAATCTGTTCTCAAAGAAAAATATGTCTGCAGAAGATACAGAAAAATAAAATGTCTGCTTTTTTATATCTAGACCTGCAAAAAATGCTGTACTCGCAACTTATTGCAATTATCTCTGAAAACAAGGAAACTTGCAGAAGGACATAAAAAATTACATATGTTCCATGTGTGTCACTTTGCTAACATTATTAATGCTATTGTGCATATGAATATTCAGTTCTGTGGCTAATTTTATTCCAAAAATGATTAGGAAATACAGCAATATCAACTATATATCATGGATTGTACAATGGCCATGGTTATAGTTTCCTGAATATGATTTCTTTAACACCGTGAGTAATTTTTTGCCGTGTAGATACTAGTTTCTTGCATATGGCAAAACATGCAAACTGGATTAATCAGACCGGTAACTTTCCACAAAGCAGTAGGCACTTGTGATGTGAATCAGTGTTGATCCACAGCAGGCTCTGACTGGCCCAGTGGTGGAAAACTACATGAGAAAAGAGAAATACACAACATAAGAACTTTCAGTAAATTAGTGAAATCTCCAGGGAAGTTCACGAGAAGTCAACTAAGGCATTAAGGTGCACAAGCATCAGCACCCATGGCCATCAACAGCCACCCAGGAAGGACAGACTGACCATTAAACTGACAAAGCAAAGACTTTTTAGGACTGGTTGCCAAAAGTAAGTTAGCATAGTCCAGACAGAGAATAGGATTAAATCTCACCCTGATAAGGTTAAAAAAAAAAAGCCAAAGTGAAACTAACCAAAGCGTAAACCACCATGAGGAAGTTCCTCTACAGTGTCTACAGACAGCTAATCTCAAAAGCTGATCTAAGTAAAGACAATTCTTCTGTTGATAGAGACACCTGTTTGTGTGATTTCTTGTGTTTTTAACCACCTGGCACCAATAAATGTGTAACTTAAAAAATAATAGTGATGTTTCAGCCATGGTGATCTAAGGATCAGAATGATCCAGTTCTGGACACAGAGGTCTTTTTGTGGTCTAACACAAGATACCATCTTTCTTCACAAGCCTTGATTTCACTTAAAAATATTCTCTTTTGAAAAAAACCCAACTTTTAGTGATATAGTCACATGATTAGTGGTATAGTCACATGATGATAGATATCAAAATTTTCCAAATTAAAATAGGAACTCCAAAAATGCCTCCATAGAGTGCACTGAATTTTTGTTATTGCAGATACATACCCTGGAACAGCTTGAGGAACTGTTCAAATGCAGTGTTCAAATGGCTGTTCTTTACCAAAAGTCCTGCAAAGACACTTTAGGTTAGTTTGACATAGATTACATTACCCTAATCCACTCCTCCTGGGAAATACAGTTTTTACAATTTCAGAGTAGGTATCTCAGGCATGGATGACAATATTTGTGTGAAAAGTATGATGCATATTAGTTGTTTTTCTTGAAAAATCTAATGCCTTGGCATGTTTGTATTTATTAAAATGATAAAAGTCCTCTATTTTACCAAACCAATTTAAAATTACAGGATAAAGTAAGCATCTTGATTTTCTGTCAGTGTGTAAAAAGGAGACAATGAAGAGGTTTGTTGATGACCTGCAGTCTGGTGTATCCTTTCTCATTACTATTAGCAGAGTTATATCAATTTCCAAATTTAGACATACTGTAGGTGTCAGCACAGTGAGTTGGACTGTGCAGAATTAGAGTATAAAAATACAAGAGAGACTAAGAGTGCCAAATGTGCAATGAAACCTTTCTATGGATCAGGCCTCCAGGTTTGCATGTGATCTTATGAAGAGTAAAATATATTCTGTCCTTTTACTGACAGCTGTGGATGTCTGTCCTTAACTTATGAGCTTCCTGCAGCTGTCACTCCACAGAATAAATAAATCAAGCTGTTGTATATGAGAATCCTCCTCACACTCATGCATGCACAAAACCCTCCCACAAACTATAAAATCTACCAGGAAAAACCTCCCTTTCTCTCCTGTAGAGAACTTTCTACAGCCTCTTTGAGCAACTTGTTCAAGTGCTTATTTACCTTTACTTTAAATATATTTTCCTTATATCCAGTTGGAACCTGCCCTGTTTCAATTTAGGATCAGGATCTCTCATTCTGCTGTGATGCCCATCTGTCTTTTTGGTAACCACCTCCTGTGCACTGGACAGTTAATAGCAGTTAATGGCTTTTACAGAATCGCAGAATCAGAATGGCTTGGGTTGGAAGGGACCTTAAAACTCACCTAGTCACAACCCCCTGCCATGGGCAGGGACACCTCCCACCAGACCAGGTTGCTCCAAGCCCCATCCAACCTGGCCTGATCATCTTAGTGGCACTCCACTGGATTTGCTCAAGTTATTACCCATCCAGTTCTCTACCCAATGTCCTAACTTGGGTACCAGAGTGCTGTGGGAGACCATGCTGAAAGCCTGGCAAAACTCAAAGCAGATATGATCCACCACCATCCTCCCTTTGTCCACTGAACCTGTCACAGAAGACAATCAGGTTGGTCAAGTATCTGTAGCAAATCTGAAATAAGATTGGTGAAGTATCTGAGATAACCTAGAGCAGCACCAAGGTTGTTCCCACCTCAAGGGCTGAAAACATCCCAGTGGACCTCTTTGCACGTGAGCTTTGCTTCAGACAGCTGTAGCTGTGGTTTTTCTGGGTGTTTTTTTCCCTGACATAACACTGCAAATAGCAGATATACAGACCAGCTTGCTGAGGCCAAATAACAAAAGCTTGATTGTCTTTCATCAGCATATATCAGCAAAATAACCAACAGCCTTTACTGACAATACCTTACAATCAGTTTTCAGGCAGCCACTAACTCTGAGAAGAACTTAAGTTGCCCATCTGTGCTCCCACCTTCAAGACAGCCTAATTGTCTCCTAGAAGTAGTTCTCACTTTCCTCCACAGGAGCCACATTAGCAACAATTTTTCCTCCTAGCTTTTACTGTGATGTTGTGTTAATACTGCTATAATAATGTAACCATAAATGACAGGAGGTTAAATGTTTTGTAAGTAGTTCAGTGAGCCCAGTGCACAGAAGTTATGTAGTATTACAATTAAATCATCCAGAGTCCTAATTCTTTAGCTCAGTTTTTCAGTCTGCTTTCACAGGTCAGGCTCTCAGGTTAGAAACCAGTCATTTCACTATGAGATTAAATAGTTTCTCTTGACCTCCCTGTACATGCTTGTGGGCTAAGAATGGCTCCGAATTTCTGTGCTACAGCAGGGGATATTGGTACTAGGCTGAGGTTTTGGGGTTTGGGTTTTTGGGGTTAGGTTGAGGTTTTTCTATGCAATCTTTTTAAGAATACAAAATTAATATTTACCACATTTTTAACAGAGATGTCATTGCCCATGTTACAAATATCCATACTCAGACACATCTTCTTTCAATACCTTTGGAATGTGTAGTTTCTTCTCTGAACATCCTGTGAGTCTGGTAAACCTGGCAATGGAACTTGACTATTTTCTGCATCTCATTCTTGGTCCCACTGGCAAGAACAGTGTCTGTGTGACTCTGGAAAAATAAAGTGCTGCCAACTTGGCCAAAGTTGTTTATGTGATAAACACAATGAAAGATACATTACAATGCCTACAGCCTTATTTCCATATTACTTTATATTTGCCATATTAAACTTTGAAGAGAAAAAGAATATAGTGAGTGTCAAAAGTGTGATGAAGGACAATGCAATTCCCAGACTACTGCTTTTGAAAAAACCCACTGAGACTGTGAAAGCTGTGGTTGCACTGACACAACCTGAGTGTCTGCACCCTGCCCATGCTTTTTCAGAGTAGTGCTCAAATAAGCATGGATCAATATGACTTGATCCAAGGCATCATCATGTGTGTAATCATTGGAACTTGGTGTTGTTTGGGCAGGACCATTTGCCTTGTTTTTATTTCCCCAAAATCAGTTGAAGTGATTCAAATAGAGACACAAGGTAGTGAGAATAAGACCACAAACTCCCCCTTTTGATACTTCAAGCAAAACCACAGTGATGGCTTGTAGAAACTCACCTCTACAGAGTGTATCTTCTTGAGACTCTAGATTTAGATAGGAATATGGATCAAAGAAGGTTCCATCCTTCCTCCAAGCTGTGTGGTACAGTCAACACACTGGAGGGAAGGGGTGCCATCCAGAAGGACCTTGACAGGAGTGAGAAGTGGGCCTGTGCAAACTGCATGAAGTTCAACAAGACCAAGTGCAAGATCCTGCCACCTGGGTCAGCGCAATCCCATGCACAAATACAGGCTGAATGGAGAATGGATTGAGAACAGCCCTGAGGAGAAGGACTTGGTGGTGTTGGTCAATGAAAAAATCACCATGAGCCAGCAGTGTGTGCTTGCAGCCCAGAAAGCCACTGGAATCCTGGGCTGCATCAAAAGCAGCGTGAGCAGCAGGGTGAGGTAGGGGATTCTCCCCTTCTACTCCACTCTCATGAGATCCCCCCTGCAGTGCTGGGTCCAGTTGTGGAGTCCCCAGCATAAGAAGGACATGGAGCTGTTGGAGAGAGCCCAGAGGAGGCCATGAAGATGCTCATACAGCTGGGGCACTTCTGCTCTGGAGGCAGGCTGAGAGAGTTGGGGGTGTTCAGCCTGGAAAAGAGACCTTAGAGCAGCTTCCAGTACCTGAAGGGGCTCCAGGAAACCTGGAGAAGGACTGAACAGTTTCAAATTGAAAGAGGGGAGGTCTGGATTGGATCTGAGAAAGAGATTCTTTGCTGTGAGGGTGGTGAGACCCTGGCCCTGGGTGCCCAGAGAAGCTGTGGCTGCCCCTCCAGGCCAGGTTGGATGGGTCTTGGAGAAATGAAGGGCTGCATCAGGAATGCCACACAAGGCGATGCTTGGGACAAGGGTCTGCATCTCTGGATGACAGCAAGAGCCACAAGTGGTGGCAGCAGAGAGGAGTGGCATTGGGGATGCTTTGGGTGTCAAAATGCCTTTCTGTGGTTCTGGTAGAACAATAGTTCTTCAGAAATACCACTGTGCAAAATACACAGAGAGTTAAATCAGGACACCAGATTGAGCTAAGGGTATAATCATGTAAATTTATTCCATGTTGATTTGTTTTAGAAGATTGAGTGTCCACACTTGGGGCTGCACAGAAGAGTGACATAACATGGGCCTGGCATACCGATGCCCTATGTCCCTGCAATTCTGACAGACAGGGCTGTGCAGCATAATCAGCTAATGTATTTTCTTGAAAAGTACAAACCCACTTGAAATGTGCGTGCAACTTTTGTGGTTAGGTCCTCAGAGACCAAAATGCCTGAGGCCGCTCTGAATTCAGTGTCATCACTGTTATCTGCTCTTGTTGGGTTTTTCATCCTTTTCATATCCATTAAACAACTTAAATTAAAAGAAATCCATTTGCTGGTCCCATTATGTTTGACCTACATCAGAGTCCTTGGATTTGTTTATAGATTGAAAGGACATTTTAAGTGCAACATGTGTTGCATCAGTTTTTTGGAATGTATTTGCTTAAATATATTGAAAATAAATTTCCTCTCAGCTGCTCTGGGTCCTCATGACAAAAAAACAAAAATATGGAAAATTGAGAAAATGCTTTTTCAAAACAGTTGTCTTAAACACTTTTGTTTGCTTATTTGATGTTTGAAAAAATGCACACATGGAGCTGCATGTCTTTAAGGCAGCCCTATAGGGATATTTCCAGTGTTTGACCAGCTGAAATTGAAATCCCATTGTATCCCGTTAACTTCTGTTAATGCGTCACTTTGGACCAGTGTCATATAATTTTGGCATTAATAATTATGAATCTGTGGATCATGAAGTGCTGCTGCCTGTTTCATAGGGGTGGAAACGAACGTTTACAGTCTCCATGTATTTTCAAAATTCCTTCCATTAGGAACTCCCAAATATAATTAGATTAAACTCCTTACTATTTATAATCCCAGTTATTACTTTCATGCCAATGGGTACCTTTCCAATAAATTGTTCTGTTTAGTACAATTGGTTTCAGGGATCTAGAGGACAATGTGAAATGCAAAAAACAATGCAGATGTAATTGTATTGCAGTGATTGGGAAGGACCCAAAAGTCTTCTTTCTGTACTCTTTTGGTTAACCTCTTCTTTAGTAATTATTAAATGGGTTAATTTATCGATTGAAATAGGTTGTTTACCCTCTGTATTAGTGCAACTTAAGAATTACAGAAAAAGAAAGTCAGATTTCATATTCAGAAGTTCACAATTGGATTTCTTTTAAAACAAAAGACAAGTTTATAATACTTTTCTTGGCTAAGTCTAAAGGTCAAAATTAAGAAGTTTTAAAGAAGAACTGCAGAAGCATACAGCAGAATCTTTGTAGTAATCACAAATGAAAGACAGTGCTGAATGAGTGGATATCATAGAGAATCTAATTTATAGTTACAACTTGATATCTCTGACGGCAGCAGTGCAGTTTGCACGAGAATGAAATTGGGGCAAGAATGCAAAGAGCCAGCAGGTCACTAAGGAAATGAAGAATTGTGGCTAGGGGCCAGCAGCCAAATCCTCTTGTGAAGGCAGCCCTTAACCACATTTTCACTCTTATGACAACTGTGAAACTCGAGTTGCTTTTGTTGTTGTTGGGATCTTGGCTTTGCTTTGCAACCCTGTGGGTTCAACCAAATAATTATTTCCAATGAGTCTGTTGGGTTGGGGTTTTGTGTGTGTGTGTGTGTTTAGCTGGAGGCCTCAGGATATGAACTTACTTTTAACTTCCAGATCTCTGATGGGCACTGGCGTCATCTCTCATTTTCCACAGAAACTGGCTGCAGCTCTTTGAGGCATGATAGTGTATGGGAAGGCATCTGCTACAGCATATAGGACCTTGCCATGACTGCACTCAAACTCTGATCTAAGCTCCCTGCATTTCACATGCTGATCTTTTTTCTCTCTCTGTTTCAGGGTCTTTATGTCTTTGTGGTGTATTTTATCCTGCACAACCAACTCTGCTGTCCTGTGAAAGCAAGTTATACTGTAGACATGAATGGGCACCCTACTCCGGGCTCAGCTTTTTTCACACATGGCAGTGGGCTGCCAGCTGCAGGTGGAGAGATCAGCAAGTCCACCCAGAACCTCATCAGTGCTATGGAAGAGGTAACAGTACTACAGTCATTACTTTGTGTACTGAAAATATTCCTGGAGATTTAAGTGGCTGTACTGAAGTGTAATACGTAGGAATGAGATGCTAATTATTATAGACTGGCTTTGGGGAAAAGGGGTTACTTTATTCTTTTTTACCATAAAACTTGTTAGTCACGGTGATACTCTTGGAATTTACTATTCCCTGGTAACATCCCATCTAGATAATTTCCCCTTTTCTACTTGAGGCTTCAGTTTGTTTTAGAGGCTGGTTGAAGTGTTGGTAAAAAGTCCATCATGAGAAATCACACTACAAATTTATTTCTTTCAGCTTACTAGATGAGTTTTAAGCCTCTAATTTTCCAAAGTCAAGCTCTGCAAAATTTCTGAAAATTTTAACAGAATAAGATTAGGATAAAAGAAGAATGAAATGGAACAGAATAGAACAGAACGAATTGGAACAGAGCAGAACAATATGGAAAGGAACAGAACAGGGCAGAAGAGAATACAAGAGAAATTTTGAGGGAGGTTATTTTCAACCTCTGTTGCTGCAACTGGAATGCTGCTAGTCTCACTTTTCACTATGTGTAATAAACCAAGGTGACTTTTGCTGCTATGTGCATGTTGATAGAGGTAGTTGAAAATTTTGCAGTTAAACAGTTTTTCCAGGAAAAACATTGATTTAATGGAATTGAAATATTTCAAGTGAACATCTAGTTCTAGTAATAATTTTTGTGAAAACCAAGCTGCTCACCTGGCAGCTGTTTTGCCCATTTCTCCACCTGCTTGACTGGAGGTTTGTCTGGATTTTAAAGCTCTTCATCTGCCTTCTGGCAGAGCGCTAAATTTATTCAACTTCTCAGCATCTCACTTAAGGTGGTGCCTGACTCCCTAGTTTAGTGGATAGCATAACTTCTCAGGTCTGCATGGCAAGCTTTTAGCTTCCTGAGATCCTAAACAGTGGATAAACAATAAACAAAGAAAATATATTTGATTGTCTTAAAATATATTTTTTTAGAGTTCAGTATTTTAGCTTTTCATGGCATTTAAATAGGAGGTAGATTTTCAAAACCACCTCTTTTCTCAGGAACTGAAATTCTGACTTTTTAGGGAGCTCCACCTTAAACAAGTGGCAGATGAACTTTACCACAGTTGATACTGAAACTGTACAATACCACCAGAACCTTCAAGGACTCGCAGATTACTTTAAAATATTTTATAGGTAAACATGGAAATCAGTGGGTTGCCAACTGTAGGTCATATAATGGAAAGCAATGATGATTATTGAAGAGGCAGTGGTAAGAAAGGAGTGAGCTGAATCACACAGAATCACAGAATTCTAGGGTTGGAAGGGACCTCGAAGGATCATCCAGTCCAACCCCCCTGCCAGAGCAGGGTCACCTAGAGTCCATCACACAGGAACGCATCCAGGCGGGGTTTGAATGTCTCCAGTGAAGGAGACTCCACAGCCTCTCTGGGCAGCCTGTTCCAGTGCTCTGTCACTCTCACAGTGAAAAAGTTCTTCCTGATATTCACATGGAACCTCCTATGCTCCAGTTTGCAACCATTGCCCCTTGTCCTATCATTGGACGTCACTGCAAAAAGCTTGGCTCCATCATCCTGCCCCTCACCCTTTACATATTTGTAACCATGGATGAGGTCACCCCTCAGTCTCCTTTTCTCCAAGCTAAAGAGACCCAGCCCCCTCAGCCTTTCCTCATAAGGGAGATGTTCCACTCCCTTCATCATCTTAGTGGCTCTGTGCTGGACTCTCTCAA
>VZRW01002766.1:116466-138789 GCA_013398125.1 Aegotheles bennettii
TTGATGTGCCTAGAGATAGTGCCAAGAACAAGTTGTTCCATCACCTTTCCAGGGATGGAGGTGAGGCTGACCGGTCTATAGTTACCTGGGTCCTTAGCTGGAACCTTTCAGTGCTTTAATTTAAAACTCTCCATACCAGGAGCCAATATGCAGAAATAGCAATAGTTTTTCAGCTTTTTCAGTTAGCTAGGACAGGCATAATAAACACAAAGTTAAATGACTTGTAATTCAGCTACATATGCATATATATATATATATATAATTTTAAAAAGGCTACCTGGTTCACTATAGAGGAGTCAGAATAGGTTGTTCCAAAATCCCTTGATCTTGAGTCATCTCTGGTTATTGTTTCCAATTTCTATATTATACTTTTGTTGATTGCTGCATTTCTGTGTCTTTTTAAACTTTTCAGGTGCCTGCAGACTGGGAGAGGGAATCCTTGCAGCCTGCTAGTCAAGCTAGTGCTGCCTTTAAGCAAAGTCCACAAAATGGGAATGTTTTCCACCCTTCTGGAGGATTTAGTACTGGCTCATTAGTTGCTGATGAGGAATCACAGGAGTTTGATGACCTAATATTTGCTTTAAAGACTGGTGAGTGACTCTCCACCTTGCTCCTTGAAGGTTGTTATTTTGTTCTTCACATCAGTGGTGTCACCATTCCATGAGATCCAATTAACAAGATCCATTAATATAACCTGATTTCCAGTAAAAATCTGAAGTAAAATTGTTTTGTCTTTGACTGTTATTCCATGAAAAATATTGTCTGCAATAACAGATAAGGAGTCTGCAAAAAATGTGTTTAGAGTAATGATGATAAGCAGAAAGAAGCAGCAGATTGGAGGCTCTGACATTTTTTCACAAGTACTTAAATGGCTAACTTGCTGCCTATAGACATGGGCCGTCTTGTCTTCTTTTCCTTTCTTTCCAAATTGATATATAGAATATAAACAATGCCTGTATTTTATATATACATATATCTGCGAGAAACAGGACAGCCTAATAAATATTGATTCTCCCAATAAGTACAAGACAAAATATTTATATAAAATACATTTGGATCTGAAAAACGGTGTACTCTGAAAAGATAAACACTGGATAAGCTTCTGCCCAAACACAAGAGCCAGCTCTGATGAGCTCACCGTGCTGCTGGAGGACAGAAGCAGAGGCCACTCTAGGTGTCCACACTCAAACTACACCTGCAAAACAAAACATTTGCAATCAGGTCCCCCTCAACAGCCTTAGAGTTCAAGTAGAAAGAATCCCAGGCTTTGCCCTCAGTTAGGTATTGCTTTTCTGCCTTCTCACCCACTACACCAATGAAACTTCAGGTTATTCAAATGGTGATATAAATAGTGAGCCAGATGTGGCCACAGCCAGAAGAAATAAAGTGAAACCTGATTCAAAGATAGGTCACCATGGGAACATCTGATAAGGCAACCACAAAGGCAAAGGAACATGATCAGCTAAGACCTGGCAGGTGCTAACCCAAGCCCACCTCCCCTAGGTACCAGGTGAAACACAAATGGACTAGTTTGGCAGTAGGAGATCACCTTGAATGTTCTTTGGAGATACTGTTGAGCTTTATAAGAGACAACAGTGAGGTACTGGTGGCATTAGCAGGTTAAGTGCTCTGGCACCAATAGTTTCAGGAGTTTGTTCCTTTCAGTGACACCAAGGAAAATGGTCAGACTGGTTGGAAAACTAGAACTGCTGCTAAAGAAGGGGTAGTTTTATTCATATATTAATAATACTTTATCTCTTAAGCCAATTTTTATTGCAGAAAACTCTTCTAATTATGAAGATAATTGGATGATTAATAACTGGCCTAGTGCTAAGAAATAATTTTTTTTATGAAGATAAAAAAAAAGTCACAAAATCTGTATTGTACCTATTAATTTTCCTGGGCACTTTGCAGACTACTTCTACTTTGTTATGCAGTTAAAGATTTTGGGCAAGACTTTCAAATCTAGGGGCATAAGTTTACAGTTGCAAATCTTGAAGTACCTATGAGGGTAGCTTTTACTTTTTTACTCCTTCCTGAATATTTTTAAGGAAACTAGATAATTCATGGATAGTTAATAAAATATGAGGCCATTTACATTTAACACCCACCATCACACAGTGTTTACTGCTTAAGCATCTCAGTTGACATCAGTTGGCCTATTTTCTGTGGTTAACTCTACACACTGTGGAAGTCTGAGTCATAAATCATGAAGAACTATCTAGGCAACAGCAGTAGTTAAACCTCATGGTTAATAAAATTCACCACAACTTTCGCATTTAATGATTTTTTAATACAACTTCAAGCTCCATCCTTAGTTAATTTTTTTCAGTCCTTCTAAAGGAAGCAGGTTTATAAAAAGCTTTTGATTATTTTGCCTAAATTTTATTATTGTCTTCTTTACTAATATTTTATTTTAATTTCTTCTTATGAATCTTTTGTATTGATGTGATTTGAAGCAGAGACCTCAGGCCACAGTTGGAGAAAAGTATTTTTTTTGCATTACTGATTTAAGTACTGCCTGACCATTTTATCCCAATGCTTATTCATGTGCCCAAACTGTGACCCCAGTAACATTACAGGGGGGAAAAAAAGATTATTTCTAAGTCAAAGCAGTTGTCCTGTCTGGTTCCAACACCACACACAACATCTGAGCAAGACAAACTGAAGAGGCTGTGTTGAGGTTAGGGTAGCCACCAAAGCAAATGTTTATCAGCTATTGCCTTAGACGTAAGCTGTAGCTCAACACATACTTAAAAACAAAAAATGTGAGCTTTTCTGTAAATAAAAATTCTATCTGTTTTATTCTTCTCATCCAGACATGCTCTCTGGTCTGGTTCAGTTCATGGCCAAGGAGTCCAGGTGCTTCCAATGGCGGGAGGGAACCATGTGGAAGCTATAGAAAGGGAAATGAGGTGGTGGAAAGTGGGATTTCTTCTCTGGCTATACAGGCTTACGTTTCCAAAGGCTTCACTGAGCTGTGGTCTGACAGGAATTTTATGATACAGTAAGCTAACAGGTACTGAAAGAAGCCTCTCTCCTGGTTCCTTCTGGCAGCACATTTCTTCTTCCTCTCTTCTATCATTGCCTGTACTCACATGAAAACACAATAATTCAGGTCAGAGACTTCTCCTCTCCCTCTTCCTCTCCTTCCTCTTTCCAGCTTTCTCCCTCTCCCCTTGCCAATGCACATCAGTTTGATGCCCTTTGAGCACCAGTCCCAGCTCCAAGGAAACAGTGGCCATCAGCAACTGGAAGACCACCACCTCTACTCGAAATAAGTTAAAATATATGGGCAGCTGAGATACCTTTTTGCTGCCTTACTCTCATCTGTAATTTGCTGTAAGTAGTGCTTATCAAACCTTTGTAGACCAGGCTCTGTTTCAGTAGTCTGAGAACTCCTCATCTCAAGCCGACAAGCCCTGGGAGAGCAGGGAAAAGGTGTTTTACACCTCATCAGCTGGTTTTATAACTCCTAAACTTGAGGTGTGGCTTTTGGGTATAGAGGAAGAATAGAAATGCTTGCTCTGCTGTGGCTTGAGCTTTGCCTCAGATAGGCATAAAACAGAAACCTCCATTTTCTGTCCTTTTCTAAAACTATCAATCTATAACCAAACTCAGCCTTAGCTGTGCTAAAATATTAGGTCCCACTGTGAAGGCTGGCTGAGGATCCACACTGATTAGCAGAGGAATATGCAAAAATGTCTTTATGCCTCTTTGCACTTCGTCTGTCCTTTCTGCTTGTTTAGTTTGGAGCTGTCTGAGGGTTACTTTTAATTTACACTCATGGTCTGTAGCCCCAAGGTTTAATCTGGCTGCCAGGATCACTGAGAATGGGGGAATAATCACAGCAAAACGAAAATCTCATTCCTGTCCTCCTGCCCCACCCTGCAGCTGGCCACTCTCAGTGGTAGAAATGAAGTATGACTGAATGCAAGTTAAAAAATAAATCAAACAAACCCCCACAGCACAACTTTATTCTTTAACTTGCAACAGTTTAGTCATTTGCAGTTTGCAGTGCAGCTCCACAAATAGATGTGTTGGCACACTTGGCCTTATTGCTAAAGAAAAGTGTTGTAGAACTGTGCACTTAGCCCTTGGTTCCGCAATCATTAATGCTGGACCTAATTACAGATTAACCTGAAATACAGACTGGGTCAGATGAAGGCATACAGCTGCATTTCTAGCAGATTAGGTGGACAACGGTGTGCTGTTTCTTAGTCAGCTTTCGTGCTAGCTTCATGAAAGCTTTGCATCACATGGCCATAGAATTTTTTGTTTAGTACAAGAAATCCAAAAGCTGGAGTTCTTTATATCATAAAGGCATGGCCTATAAATGGCTTATCAATAGATCCCGCCTTTCCATCAAATATGTTCATGTCCATACAGAGCTATATAGTTAGGATTCACTGTGCTCACAGTACCACCTCATCTGTTATACAGTGGAAATCTTTTGGAAGGCCAGCCAGCTCCAAGGCAGTTTATGTGAAGGAAATTATAGAATAATTATGGTAGGAAAAAATAATTTAGGCATATGTCCTGTCCATTGATGTGTGCTAGAACTTTTTTATTTAATTATTTTTTTTAAAAAGTGTATGAATTTGGCTTCAATTATTTATTTTATTGTATTTCATTTATGGCTTTTATAATGAATCAAAGGCTTAGCTTCTACTGAGAAAGAGAATTATTTACAAATTAGTTATTGTTAATTGCACTAATTAACTTTAAAAGTGCTGTCATTTTTGACTAGATCTCATTTTGCCTCTGATTTATTTTGTAAGATTTATATTGATAGACAATTTAATAAGACCATTGCCTTCCAGATTGTCACAGAGTGGTATGTTAATGTCACTGAGGCTAAAGCCCAGTATAACAGGATTCCCTAAGGACTTCTGTGCTGGTTAGGGCTGGGGAATTCAAAAGGGAGCCAACAGAATAAAAGTAGGTGGAATCTGTCTCAAAGCAGCAAACTGTCCATTAGCTTTGCTCTAAACCATAAATACCATAAATGCATGATAACTTTACTTATGTCTGATCTTCCATCTGTATTCCCATCTCCTACAAATGCTCTTGTTTTCCCTCTTCTGTAATGCACAAAACTGAAGTAACCAATTCCTTACTTTGAGTGATATGTGAATGCAAAACACAGATGAGAGAGGCCCAAACCCCTCCAGCGCTGATGGGTGACCCACCTCTGTAGGAAGTTGTTTGTAAAGAAAGACATTTATAGTATAGAGTGGAGAATACCAGCCTAGCACATGGTACTTTCCAAATATATATTAGACAGTATGGAGGATATTGCTACATCCACATCTCAGTATATTTTTTCTCTTAATAGAGACATACATGATAAATCCTAAGCAAATACTCTACATGGAGAATACCTGGAAAAATCTGCTGTATAAGTTAAAAACCCCTCACAAATGCAGCTATTGCAATAACGATGCTATATAAACCATCTCATAATTTTCCATCTAATGCAGCTAGGGTTCCAAAGTCTGAATTTTTTTAAACCTTAGTGTTACCACTTTAGGTGCATCACATGTTGGCCATCCTGAACTAGAGAAAACATTTGAAATTTCAAATTCTGAGAGGCATTCAGTGGACCATCCTGGAGACTCTCTGTCACAGGGCAGATGAATTGTAGACGGTGGCAAAGTGCCAGGTCTGTGCCCTGCCTTATCAATTTACACCATTTCTGTTTTGAAGGTCTCACTTCACAGTAAGAAAAGGAAGGAAGGGTAGCCAGTTTGCATATTCATTCGACTTCTCATTTGTGACTCCTCACAAAATACGCTACCTATTGGCTATTGAACATGATTGTGTAATATCCAGGAAGCATTTTTAGTCCAGTCTGAACTTTATTTGTAGAAGTCTGGATATCTGTTGGTGTCATTTCTGCAAATTCAAAGCCCTGAAAGAATTAAAGCTGGTTCATGTAGTTTATTGTCTTACACATAGAATATAAATCATAATTGTTTCAGAAAGCAAGATGGAAGTGGACAGAAGATAAAAAACCACCCCAGAGATACCAGTATAGTAATTACAAAACAAACTCCATCTCCCTTAAAATGTTTCTGTGAAAGTTTGAGATATGTCTGAGCAAGCAGATGATTAACAGCGGGTGTTCAAGGGCCCATAGGAATGCTCTACCGAAACCCGTCACCAGTAGATGTCACTGGAGGGACCTCCATAGGCTTGCGAAGCCAGCTGTGACTTTTCAGTTTCTAGCTAGTCCTTTGACACAAAAAGAAAGAAAGGCCTCATTTCCCTGTGTCTTTCTGTTAAAATAGTTTCTTCACAAATTGGTGAAAAGTAATACTCCTTGCTACGTACCCACCATCCAACTGTCGGGGAGTACATGCTTTCTTGGATCTGATTGTGTTTAAATTCTGCCCTTATCTGAGAACAAGCTGGACCTATGAACTCTGTGAAATCCATCGTGTAAACAGTTGTACCCTTCTCAGTCTGCCAACTGCCTGGTAAACCGGTATCCTGGTTACACTTCAGCTCTCACTCCTAAAAAGGATCAGCTCCTACATAGTTAGTCTTTGCATCGGCAGCAAAGCACAGCCCTTGTAAACCCAAAGTAGCTTACTTCAGTCTCTGGTTTACCAAGTTCCTGATAAGAACATCTGTAACAAAAAAAATCTCATTTTACTTTGCACAAAACATGCGAGGACATCACATTTAAGAATATATGTAGTGTAATACTGTATTAGACCAGTATCTGATGTTTTTATAGTGACCAGCACAAGATTATTTAAGAAGCCCCATACTGAATAATTGCAGTATAACCACCAGGAATACAAATATCTTTCTAACCCCAACAGTCTGTGCTCCCCTTAAAATCTGAACCTGGGAGGATCATATTTATATAATATGATTTTATACATTTTCAATAAGATGCTTTTTCTTTTTAAAAAAATTTTTAGCCTTTTCAGCCTACATAAATGTTTTTGAGTGAATTCCAATGTTAATGATGCTACATAAGAAGTGTTGTTTTGTTTCTCCATTCAAAGTATTGTATTTACTTCAAGGTTATTATCTTGTTCTTCCGTCTCAAAATGGTAAATAGAGCAGTATGATTTATCTTCCCTATTGCCCTCATGTTTCCTTTCTAAAACAAACAGTTTTAGAGAAGATAAGAAAAAACCCAAGTAAACCAACTTGCTTATGCAATTGCTGTTTTTCCCAGGAATTTCGAGCAGCTTTTAATTATTAGGACCCTGATTCAATGAAAAGGTTAAATACGCATATAAATTTAAATCAGTAAGTATGGCTTAATCATCTTCAGTACACTTATAAACAAGTATTTTAATGATTCAGAGCCTAACCTTCTTGTCTTTATTACTGCATCTCTCTACGTTGGTGTATTTTTACCCTTGTCATACTCTTGACAGTAATTGCTGGTCTCTCAAAAGCTTGGGTCATACAGACCCAAGAACAGGACTCATCTAGTAGATGTCAATGAATGCATATTCATTCTGCAATGCAAACATTAAAACCAGGTGTAAGAAGGATTATGGTGCAGTAATACCCACTTTTCACCTGGATGCAGTAGGGCCAGGTTCATGCAGCTCTGTGACTGAGTTTGGCCCCTACCAGGACTTCTTCCAGTCCTCTGCAGAAAAGCCTGCCCAGTCCTGCAGGTTCTTCTGCTCAGGTACTCTGCACCAAGCTGTATATTCAAGATTGCAGCCTGGCTTCCCAGAGCAAAGGAGCTTCCCCCTTTTCCATACTTACTTTCTATTTGGATGGTGGTGAAAGGAGGCGTGCTATGGAAAAAATTTGTAAATGTGGAACAATAGGGGGCATAGAAAATGATGAGGTAACTCCAAAAAAGTAAATGACACTCATCTTGTCTTTTGCCAAACAATCCAAACCCTGGAATGTCAGCTGAGGCAGAAATAAAGATGCACTGTACAATTGCTAATACCTCCTGAAAACATTTTTTAGTGTTAAAATGTAAATTACTACCTCTCCCAGCATACCCTGTTAGAGGCTTTTTGAGCCAAATGTCATTCCTTTGAAACTCCCTTGAACAGTGTGTGGTTACAGATCTACTTCTCCCCAAAATGAATAACTTCCCTAGCTATTTGTGACATTGCTGTAAGACCGTGCCTGAAATTAGTCTGTCCTGAAATCACAATGCCTAATTTCACTGATGTGCAGTTCTCAACAATTTAAAGTCTAGACACCCTAAACCCTAACAAGACCCATGTATTTTTTTAGGGTTTGCTCTACAACTCATAGAGAGGAGCTGAGAATACACTGAAGTTTATAGTGACACTCTGTGAAGAAGTGGTCTGAAAAAATACACATTTCATAAAAACTATGCAGGATTATGTACCTTTGCACTCATAAACTCAAACCTGTCCCCTTAGAAAAAAGAAACCCACTCCCCCCCAAAAAAACCCCAACAAAACAAAAAAAACCCAAGGAAGCAACAAGCTAGCAGAACCTCTGTGACAAAAGGATAGAGAAGGTGGCCTGCCGAGGTCTCTTCCAGACATGTTTTGGAAGTTTCCATGGGCCAAAGTCTAACAGTAGAAGAAAAACACAATACACCAGCTTGTGCCAAGTGTGGGTTTAAAGAATATTTAGTCAGCGTCTTTTCTCATGTTGAAATTACAATCCTATTAAAACAGCTGGAATTATAGTTTAACAGGGAAATTGTATCATTAAGAATCAATTCTTCATGAAGAAGTCCTTGGAAATACCAGACTGTAACAGCCAGACCATGAACCCAGCCTAAGCCAGACCTTGATTTATGCTCTTGTGATTTCAAGGCAACCTCTGAATAGCTATTGTACCATTTACTGTGACAAATAAAGGGGCTGCCAGTGCAATTATGGAAAAGCCTATCTGGATGGCACAAAGCTATGTCAGATAACGTTCTAATATGTGGATTCAGAATTGTAGACTAGTAAGAGAAAACTTGCCACATGGTTGCGGGGCAGGGAAGCATTTCAATAATCCAAATAAAGCAGAGCAGGACACGATATCACCATCTCTGTGTCAGGGACATGATTCTGACTGATTCTTTTTGCTTGTTTGTTTGTTTGTTTTGCTGTTTCAGGTGCAGGTCTCAGCGTCAGCGATAATGAATCTTGTCATGGCAGCCAGGATGGTGGCAGCATGGCTAACTCCCAGATAGTAGAGCTTAGAAGAATACCTATAGCAGACACTCACCTCTAACTCCACCGGTTGCTTGGTTTTTTGCTGGTTTTTTTTTGTTTTGTTTTGTTTTTTTAATTCAAGCCTCAGTATTTTTATATTTGTACCTCCTTTTGCACTAAAACACTATATGAAACTGTGTAGTAGAATGCTGTGAGCTTTACTGAACTTTTAACAAGGAATGTTTGCTTGAGGTTTTGTATATCAGAAAATAAACTGTAAATTTTTTACAGTGGCTGAGCATCAATAGATACCATGGCAATCGGCCTAGATTTGTATCTTGTAGCTAGATGGAATATTTCACAAACTGTAGCTTTTTTAATTAACCTGTACGTGTAAAACTAATTAATAAAAACCATAGAGTCCATTTGATACAAACAAGTCTGTTATTTCTGCTTGCTGCTTATGGAGATGGAAGATGATGCAGACATCCTGTTGGACAAGAAAGCTTTTTAATTACACAGTTGTTCTAAGTCTCCTAAACTGTGCTCTTCTCACTGCTTTTTGAACAACCAACTCTGTACCCTTTACCAATTCAAATAGAGACAAAGTCTCGAGCCAGAGAGCTTGAAATTTAAATTGTGACATGACAAAATATGCCATCATCTGAAACAGAGGGAGGGGGAGATGAGGGACAAGAGTGAAACCACTGTCAGCAGCATGCTGTTGACTGCGTTACCTTGCTGGTTTCATAATATTAAACTCCCTCACCCTTCTCACAGTCAGAAATAAGGGAGAATTCCAAACAGCTGCATTTTCTGTTAATCTCCGTGGGTGCTACACAGATATCCCCATTCTGATTGAAGGGGTCAAATATTGCTTTACAAACAGAGTTAGATCAGTAATCTGGGGTCATAGATGAGCATGAAAAGTTCCCTCCTTGGAAGAAGAAAAAAATACCAAGGAGGTATTTCTGAGCTGAGAGCAGGAGGCAGGCTGATCTTACAGGAATCATTAACTCTGTTTCTGCACAGACATTCTGGAAGAAAAACACATTAAAGCAGGAGACCAAGGGAATTTTCCTCTGAACTTTTCTGAGCATTATATAGAAATACAGTAAATGAAAATGCAAGCCTTTCATACCTTCTTCAGGAAACTGCCTAAAGGCTTAGCGCCAGGTAAAATCTGAGCAGCAAGCTCTCCCTTTAAAAGAAAACTTTTCTTATGGAAATCTTTTAGCGAATTTTGCTATAGTGATATATAAATTTTACAGTATCTAGCTACTTGTTGAGCTGAAAAGAAAAAAAATCAAACAAACCCCACTTCTGTAAGAGCTGGTAGGACTGCATAGCTTATAATCATCACTCATACCCGGAGCAGGCATAATCTTTAAGGTTTAATCCAAAAGCATTCACAGACACAGGAAACTATTTATAATCAGCAAAGCCCTTAAACAAGTGCTTTTAAAGTACACATTTGAATTGATGGGAAATGGGAGTATATCTATATTAATTAGTACATGTTCTGCTGCATAGATCCTCAAATTTCTTACTCCCAGGAATTTTGTTGACTCTGGTTATGCTGGTCATGCTACAGAGCAAACAGGGACAAAGCTTTGTGGTCAATGGTGAAACTTATTGGGGGAGGGGGGTGGAAATGAGCCTTGCTTCACCATGGGTAATATACAGAAGCACAGGGCAAATGGGGAGACCCATGCCCTTGTGCAGAAAGGAGCAGCCTTTAAAACTGGGTGCAGTGCATCTGAAGTGGGTAACTTTACACAAGAGTGAACCACCTAAGCATATTTTCTAATTCACTTTTCTGCCCATGCCAGTTGAAAAGAGACTTTCTGGGCACTTGAATGAACTGCAAGTATCATCAAAATAAGTCTCTCAGTCTGGAGTTAAAATAAGGTTTGGACACTGCAATATAGTACGTGTTCACTTTCTACACAGGAGACCTGGCTCTCGAAGAGTTGTTTGTTTTATTCCATTCTTTCTGAATCAACTGAGATGAACATTGTCCATTGCTGATACTTCTCATCTACCCACTAAAGCCCTAACGTGAAGCCTGGCCCTGCAGCACGATTGCAACACTTGCTCCCTTGTGAGAGAGAGTCAGGGCTGCAACAGATGTTTCGTTACTTGCAATACATGCTACTACATGCTGTGAGAAAGCTTATAAAAGGAGGATGTTTGTTTGATTTTGACTCACCACCATAAATGTTAATACTTTGTGTCACTTCAACTTGTTGCACAACTGGCCTGATTAGGGATTTACTGTAAATGCATCAGCATTTTCAGAGCAGATCAGTAGGATGACGTCCGCTGCCAGAATTTGTTGAGTTTAAAATCTCTAGGTGGTGCTCACATGGTTTGAGATCATGAAGTGAATTTTGTTATTGTTCTAGAACCATTTTTAATTTTTTTTTTTTTTTTGAGAAAATATTCTGCCTGTAGGACATTCAGTGTTTTAGTAGCAGAGGTCTCTCTCAGCTCCTTTTTGCTGTTCCTTGAGCAGGTGAAGATTGAGACAGGAGCTGGGCAGCTGTGTGCTCTGACTCAGATGTGCCCGACAGCCACACCTGGGCAGGAGGAGTACCTTCACAGTTGGCTTGACTTAACCTAACCAGAATGAATGTCTCCTGCAGTTCCCTGATCTCAAGCATTATTTAAAATTTGATAGAGAGTATAAACGTTTCTTTGTTTCTATGAGAGGAATGGATCCACAGCTAGATAGCTTTCAAAACAAGTGTTACCACGGAGCCTACCACGCTAAGATGACTTCGTCAATCCTTTGATTTGTTCCTGCATACTGAAGAACACCAGGACACTCTCTACCTTTGCTTTTTTCCCTATAAAAGGACCCATCAGTTCTCTACGAGAGGTCATTCTCTGTGGTCAGAGGGAAAGAAAGCGCTGTGGTTAATACGGACTTAACATACTGGACACAAGTGTCTAGAGGAGGGTCACAGAGATGCTCTGAGAGCTGCAACACCTCTGCTATGAAGACAGGCTAAGAGAGTTGGGGCTGTTCAGCCTGGAGAAGAGAAGGCTCTAGGGAGACCTTAGAGCACCTTCCAAGTGCCTGAAGGGGCTCCAGGAAAGCTGGAGAGGGACTGGTGCCAAGGGCAGGGAGTGATGGGATGAGGGGGAACGGGTTCCAAGTGCCAGAGGGGAGATGGAGATGGGATGGGAGGGAGAAATTGTTTGGTGTGAGGGTGGTGAGAGCCTGGCCCAGGGTGCCCAGAGAAGCTGTGGCTGCCCCTCCCTGGCAGTGTTGAAGGCCAGGTTGGATGGGGCTTGGAGCAACCTGGTCTGGTGGGAGGTGTCCCTGCCCATGGCAGGGGAGGTAGGAACTGGGTGAGCTTTAAGGTTGCTTCCAACCCAAACCGTTCTGTGATTCTATGATTTCTTAGACCCTGTGTGAAGGAGACCCCTTTTCCAGACAAGCTTCACCTAAAGCTACTTACATATGTATGCAGATCAGATGAATGAATAGATGTGTTTCAGAAGTTTATCACCACTCATATGCCAACATAAGTAAAATTACTTTTTTAAAAGATGTCTGAATATATTTCACATTCAGTGCATAAGTGATGAAAAATGCTAAGTTCAGTAGACATCTTTTAGGTGATGTTTGAGAGAAAGCCAGTGTGGAAGATTCTGATTTCACTTTTCTTGGTATGTATCCAAAATAAGTCAGTTCCTGTCAGGGACTTGAACAGAAACATTTGGATTTATTATTTTTTTGTTGTTTAGAAACTAGTTGAGAACCCAAATATATCCCTGTTCTGTCTCAACTATGCAAATGCTTAGTACTCCAGTATCTTGCATCCAAAATACTCATCCTGCCGAGAACTGCACAGTGAGAGCTTTGATCTGCAAAGGATTAAATTGTATTGAGAGCTTTACAGCCATAAAGTGCCATGTCTATGTACTCAACGTGAAATTGTGTTAAATTGGCTGATCATGCAGAGGTTTGACTAGAAAATTGCTCAAGTTCAGGCTTATCCTGACTTCAAATACATTTCACTATAGCTCAGCCTGTACCGTGGACCTGAAGCTGCTATTGTAGATTCTGCTTCACCAGCACTGGTGTAAAGCAGTAAGAAATCAGAATGTGTACCCAGTTTGCTGGCAGCAGAATTTGTTCCTGTGTTACTTCTACCAGCAGTAACATGTAGTGAAAACAGCACATGCAAGTTTGGGCTCATCTGCTCAGCTCAGTATGTTATTCTGTTAATTTTCACAGAAAAAAAAACAAACAAAAAACAAACAAAACCCAATTTCCATATTTCATTTCATTTCATTGTTCAAAATAGTCTTCCATGTAATAAATATATTTACATAATTACAATGTAATGCTCTTGTATGCAATAAATACACGGAAATAATTGCAGTGTAATACTACAACATTATTGAACAAAAGACCTAGGACTAATGATGTGCTGAAACTAAGAAGAAAGTTACTCAAACTGGCCAAAATGGTAGCCCAAAAACCCTAAGAATGGTTTTGTTTGTTGATTGGGTTTTTACTAAGTCAAAGTTGTGTTCATGGCAGAAAGAGCATTTTCACAAAAGATCTGGAGAAAATTGTAAATACCTTTTTTATGTAGTTACAGCTTTTCAACATTCCTGTGCCAAGCCAAAGACTGATGTGGCATCTCTATGGTCTTCTCATCCTGCTCAGCATCTGCAAGGACAGTGAATGCTTTTCTCTTCCTGGAGGTGGTGATTTTACCCACAGGATTATTTTGACAATTTTTCATACTGCAGACTGCCAGAAGGACTTTCCTGGATATCCAGGCAAGAGAAATGTATTCTGGGAACTATGAGCATGGAGCTTGAGAGAGAATAGGTTTAATAACCCCGATGCTACTCCCTGGCTAAAGCATACAGCTTGGAGATGGCCTCAGGAATGTCTCATAGCAATGGCTGGTGTGAAAAGTGCAGGGAAGGGTTTTTACTGAAACTGTCAGGATTTACCCCAATTCAGCAGGTAATCTTTGAAGGCAGTGTGGTCACTCCTGTACTGTAGTATCACTGATCTGAGCACACAGTGATTTTAACCAGAGGTGCTCTAATTCCCAAAAGCTGTCATCTTCAGCAGGGCTTTACTCTTCATGCAGAGCAAATAGCATCATCTGGCCTGTCTTTCAATGGCTCAAAGTATGTGTGAAACACAAGAACATGTCACCGTGTACAGACAGAAAATAATTATGGGATGTAAGAATTTAACATCATAAAAATATATTCTGTTTCAATCAGGAAGTTAAACCACTGTGGTCCAGGTTATGAAATAGGTTTGCCTGGAAACTCCTTGGCTCCTGCTTTACAATTCCTGAACAGAAGTGTGTGATTTCCCAGTTTCCTAGCTGGAAAGAATCACACTTTCAGGCACGAGATATACATTTGCCAACAGAGATGTAAGAAAAGGGGATGCCTGAAATCTCCCTTTGCTCTCAGCCTCCCACGGTGCACAGGGTAGTGATGAAGCCCCTCTGTGCAGGACCCACCACGATGCTGCTGCCTCAGGTCTGTCTGTTTCCCACGGTGGAGAAGCAGAGAAGCAAATACAAAGGTTTTTCCAGCTGATAAGGACAGTACAGATTTCTGCTCCACGTGCACACAGGACCACATTTCTTCTCAAGTTGACAAACAAATCCTTGTGGAGTCCTGATAAAGGGAGATAGCAAGCTGTTCCTCACCAAGTGCATGGATGTGGTCCTTCCTGCAGTGTGATAACACGGTCAGCCCCACCGCCTCTGCAATGTCTGCACCAACAACCCAAAGGGGGCTTGCTCTCTGGTACTTCAGCCCCCAAAATGAGCCCTGTTTGCATCTGTTCTCCATGCTACGGATATTGTTTGCAATGCTTCTTGAAGCAGAAATCTAAAAATAACCCACCAACCAACTTTCTGCTGCTGAAGGAGGGACCCTTCTCCCTGATTTCCTGCTTGTCCAGAACATCGGTGGCTGCTGTGGGCCCACATTCCTTCTCAGAGACTCTTTATTCACTTATTCCTCCTACTAGCTTTTACCTCAATAGCAAATGGGCTGGTGCTCCCTCTTCCTCAGCCAGGCCTTTGTAAATACATAATGATAAATATGATTCTTCTGTTTTTCTGTCTTTTAAGAAGGAAACGGTTTCTTTCTTAATTCCTTGTTGTTCTGCAATCACCACATTTTGTACCTTCTGCTGGATAAGGCCCTAAGGAGACACATCCTACTCCAGCAGCCATGCACAGGGGGTAGGAAACTCTCCACTCTGATCATTAGACAAGTCTCAAGGTTTAAGAGGTGAGTTTGAATTTCATGGGGCTGCAGGAGGCCTGAAACCCTGCCCTCTTTTGTGAGCAGTGTTCTGATTAGCTGTCTACTGCATAAAAAGTGAGGTGTCCATAGATTCTGCCATCCCTTATGTGTGCTCTGGGCAGTTCCTTGGGTGGGTGAGAGCAGGTACTTCTGGCAGGAAAAAACATAGCTGTAGAGCACAACCAAAGAAAAGAAACTGCAGAGAGCTTCCTTGCTTTCATTTTTTTCTTGTTTTCCATCACTCGTTTGCTTCCCACTATGTCCATATGCTTAATGCTCTGCCTTCTGACAAGCACTGTGTGCCAATTCAGAGCACCTAAGACAAGCACTGCCATTCTCCTCCAAGGACCATGTGCCTACAGCTTTTAAGTTCTTCCACCTTGAGGATTTAATAAGAATCATGTTACTTTACATCACTAAGGGGGTTTTCAGGGTTAAGAGTGTATCAATACCTTACATTCAGTGCTGGCAGAAGACCTCTGCTGCACATTAGAAGCCCTCTAATCTTGGTCCTTATTGGACTAAGGCTGACCTATGGTAGTGGGGTGGGCCATTGCTGTTTGACCAGCTGGGAAACAGTCTGACCACCTTAAAAATCATGCTCTGCTGTGGAGTGCAGAGCAAGAACAGCAGGGCAAATGCCAGGCAGTTACTAGCAAGCCTCCTGACTTGCAAATGGAATGGCTCATTACAAACACTGGGAGATTAATATTAAAGATAATCCTCCGAGCATGGAAAAGAATCCCACTTAGCCTCAGGAGATGGACAGCTAAAACCTCGGAGCCAGTATACACAGTTATGCCATCCGACCCTGGGGACACAAACCTTGTTTTTGACAGCAGCATGCTCTAGAGGAGAAAGTAAATGGAAAAACAATATCATCTTGCTTTCCTAACCCAGAAAAGGAGCCTTGAATGTTCGTTAAAACAATCTTTTATTGCAAAGGAAACAAAAGTTAAGATTTTTCTGCTCCTCGTAAAACTGAGGCTAACGTGATTTAAAAATGTCATAGCTTTCTGAAACTGTGAATTAGCTAAGAAACACAGCATGCATTTTTATTCCTGTCTTCTCTGGTTATATTCAAATACTCTCAGAAACACTGCTAGAACTGGCCTTTTTTTCAGAAGTACTAGCTGACAAGAGGCAGTGTTTTACGTTTCACATGAAGTTAGGACCCAGATCTTAAGACACAAAGTTAGTGCCTGTAGTCCACAAGTGTTCAGAATTCATTAGTTCTGACTAATTGAACTGCTTATTACTTATTTTAATCATATATCTACTCTAGAAAGAAAAATGTTGTGTTGAAACTGATTAAAGCCATTTTATTTATTTTTTTTTTGTCTTACATGAGTTTTATGTCAGTAGTGGCAATACATGTTTTGTGCAAAAATAGGTTCATTATTCCCAGTTTTCCTGGGGGAAAGGGAAATAAAGGCATGCTTAATTCCTTGTATTGGAGACAGAGCTTCTGTATGGTGAGTAGCTCAGTATTTCACAAATTATTCTTAAACTTAAATAAATAAATAAGACTTTAAACTTAGATTCTTAGATTTGGGAGGGGAAGTTTGAAAGTTAGATGCCTGCATGTGTACATTTCTATAGAAAAAATACAGAGGGCAGGAGAGGATGAGGGATATTTAATCCCAGTAAGTATGAAGAAGAAGAAGAAGAGTGTCTTCCTGGTAAGACTCATCGTAGGCCAAAACTGAAAACACGGAAAACAAATCACTGACAGTGGGTGCCATTGTCTTAGCTTGATTATTAGCAACTGCAGGATTTCGCCTGGGGTGACTGTTTTCATTTGTACTGGCAGGGTACAGTCGGCAGTGACCGCTTTGTTGCTGCTCAAGGTCAGATCCTGATCCAGTCACTCTCGGACAGTATTTCTCAAAATCAGATTTCACTGGTTGGAACTCATATTTTGTATTTACAGGAGTGAAAATCTGGCTTTAATTGGTTTGTGTTGTGAACATAACTGTTATTTCTGATTTGCAGGTGGAGAAACCAAATCTCCAGATCTCCCATAAAATCTGGGATACAGCGTTAGTGAATCCAGTGTGAGACCAGGGTGTGTGCAATCCCAGCAAAGACAGGAGGGAGCAATGACTGACACATCAGCTTTAGAAACATTTCACCTGATCACAGCTAATTGTTTATATTGAGGTGTGAGCTGGCACTCAGCTGCCTACCTATGATCCTGCCTGTTGGCATATGCTTGGTCTCAAACATGGCACATGGCAGCTGTCCCTCCTGTGGAGGAGAGCAGAGGATGCCACAGCTCAGAGGGAGACCCGACACAGGAGCTTCGTGGTCTTGCCTGCCCACCTGCTGTCCTGTGCAGTGTCCCAGCATCAATGCACTTAATGCTCACCTGTCCTTGGCTTTCCACTGCAGACACTGGAGTGTGTCTGAAACCATCGCACTTATGTCTGGCTGGGAGTTTATCAACATGAAGTTTGCGTCCACTCCCCACACACACTAGATGGGCACACAGCAGGAGAGCCCTTCCAGGAGGTATTTGCATACAGCAGAGGCAAAATCTCCTATGGAGACAAGCTGAGAGAGTTGGGGTTGTTAAGTCTGGAGAAGAGAAGGCTCTAGGGAGACCTTAGAGCACCTTCCAGTGCCTGAAGGGGCTCCAGGAAAGCTGGAGAGGGACTGGTGCCAAGGGCAGGGAGTGATGGGATGAGGGGGAATGGGTTCCAAGTGCCAGAGGGGAGATGGAGATGGGATGTGAGGGAGAAATTGTTTGGTGTGAGAGTGGTGAGAGCCTGGCCCAGGGTGCCCAGAGGAGCTGTGGCTGCCCCTCCCTGGCAGTGTTGAAGGCCAGGTTGGATGGGGCTTGGAGCACCCTGGTGTGGTGGGAGGTGTCCCTGCCCATGGCAGGGGGTGGGACTGGATGAGCTTTAAGGTCCCCTCCAGCCCAAACCAGTCTGGGATTCTGTGATTCTATGAAAATAGATTTGCAGGAAGGGCAGGGGTGGGCTTGCTGGCAGCCCTCCTGTTCCATGGCAGACCCCTCGGTTCCAGCCCCTTGGGGCTTCCTGCAGTGCATGCTGAGCCCCTGCTGATGCTCCAGGGCTTTGTGGGGCTCACTGTGTGTGGCAGGGAGCAAAGAGGTGGCATGGGGCTCCACAGGGATGGAGAACAAAGCAGACATTGAAGCAGGCATCTGCTACCAACTGCCCAGCTGGGATGCCAGCACTGAGGAGTTACTCCATAGGCAATGGGGAGAAACACCTGAATCCTTGGTCCTTGTCCTTCCACTTCCCAGATACCAGCTGGGAATCCCACAGTGCTGGGCAATTCCTGTAGTTTGTGAGAGAGACCTTCTTGTCACAAGCACTCAGGGAGCCGACTAGGAATGATATCTTCCTCGCCTTGCCACCTGTGTATGGAGAAGGACTGGTGGGAGACGGTATGGTCTTGGCCAGAGTGATCGTGAAACAGTTTAGTTTCAGGGTCAGTGTCGTGAGATGAAAGGGCAGCAGAGTTGCTACTCTGGATTTTGAGGGAGCTAAGGCTCAGGGAGGTGTTTCTAAGTGTTCTCCCTGCATAGCCTAATGACATCCTTGGACCCCTGAGTTTCCTGTCCCTTCTTCCAAAGTCCATAAGCTTTCAATTTTTCCTGAGTTCCAGACAAAGCTCTTGGTTCAGCCAGGCCAGTGTCCTTCCCTGCTGGCTTCTCTTTTAGCACATGGAGACATCCTGCTCCTGTGCCTTTAAGATTTCCTTCTTAAAGAGTGTCCAGCCTTCCTGGACTCTTCTGCCCTTCAGGACTGCCTCCCAAGGGACTCTGTCAACCAGTCTCCCTAACAGGCCAAATTCTGCCCTCCAGAAGACCAAGGTAGCAGTTCTGCTGACCCCTTCCTTAATTCTCCAAGAATTGAAAACCTCTGTTTCATGCTTGCTGTGTCCAAGATGGCCTGCAACCATCATGTCACCCACAAGGCCTTCACTCTTTCCAAACAACAGGTCCAGCAAGGCGCCTTCCCTCACTGACTCCCTCACCATCTGTGTCAGGAATTTATCTTCCACATACTTCAGGAACCTCCTAGACTGTTTCCTCTCTGCTATATTGGATTTCCAGCAGACATCTGGTCAGTTGAAGTCCCCCACAAGAACAAGAGTTACTGATCATGAGGCTTCTCCTAGCTGCTTATAGAATTTTTCATCTGCCTCTTCATCCTGGTTGGGTGGTCTATAACAGACTCCACCATGGTATCTGCCTTGTTGGCCCTGATTCTTTCCAATAAACACCCAACCCTATTGTTACCATTATTAAGCTCCAGGCAATCAAAATATTTGCTAGCATACAGGGCCACCCCACCACCTCTCCTGCCTTGCCTATTTCTTCTGAAGAGTTTGTAGCCATCTATTGCAGCATTCTAGTTGTGTGAATTGTCCCACCAAGTTTCTGTGGTGGCAACTATACCATAGTTTTCCCACTGCACAATGGCTTCCAGCTCCTCCTGTTTGTTGCCCATGCTTCGTGTATTGGTGTAGGTGCACTTCAGCTGGGTTATTGATTCTGCCACATTTTTGAGGGGAGAAGCCCTAAGTCCTACCAGACCATTCTCAGACGCTTCTGTGATTTCTAACTCTCCAATAACCCTTGTGTCTTTGCTGCCACAAGACTCTACATCTCCTACCTTCACTGAGATGGCAGACCGAAGGACCTTGCTAGCACACCATCCCACAGACATTGGCATGAAGCTCTCAGGCTTACCTCTAGCCAACCTGGTTTTATCCACTTCCCCTTCCAATCCAGTTTGAAGCTCTTTCTATGAGCCCTACTCACTCCTGCACAGATGCCCTCCTAAACTTGCTCATTGTGAATGGAGATGGCATGATCTTGGCCACAGTCATCCTAAAATAGTTGAGTTTAAAATCATCTGTGTAGTGAGGAAAAAGGACAGCAGAGTTGCTAGCCTGGGTTTTGAGAGAGCAAATGTTGTGCTGTTGTGGTTTAGCCCAGCCAGCAACTGAGCACCATGCGGCAGCTCCCTTGCTTCTCCTCCCATGGTGGGATGGGGAGGAGAAAATATAATGAAAAGCTCCTGGGTGGAGATAAGGACAGGGAGGGGTCACTCAGCATTTGTCTGCCTTCTCTCCCCCAGTGGCGCAGGGGATGGGCAATGGGACTTGGGATCAGTTCATCACACGGTGCCTCTGCTTCTCCTTCCTCCTCAAAGGGGAGGACTCCTCACACTCTTTCCCTGCTCCAGCAGTGAGCAGGGACATCTTCAACTGGATCTGGTTGCCCAGAGCCCCGTCCAACCTGGCTTCGAATGTTTCTAGGGATGGGGCATCTCCCACTTCTCTGGGCAACCCGTGCCAGTGTTCCACCACCATTATTGTAAAAAATGTTTGGGATAAATTTGTGTAAAGCATTGCATGCCATTAGCATGTCATACATATTAGGAGATGTATGATTAAGGGTTTAAATCCATGTTAGTTTGAAATGGATGAATCAAAGTGATTGGAACGTCTTGGTTTTTTGTTTTGTCTTGTTTTCCCAGCTAAAACATTAAGAATAACATGTGAATTAATTTTCAAATTGAAAGAAACTATCCAACATCCACCAAGTCCACACTGAAACAAAAGTAATGAAACTTTCTACCTGCCTCAGTCAAGCTTTCCAAGACACCCATCACTCTAGTAATTAAATGATTCCTTGTTTCTCAAACTGTACTAGCCACTGCCAAATAAAATACAACCATTTAATCATGTTAAATTAGAGCTATAATGATATTAGTCATTGCCTAATAGCCTTTTTTAAGCCACTAGAAAAGTAAAGTCTTGCCAAGAAGACTGTTAGCCTTCCACAGTATAAATCAATAAATCATAATTGTACTGTGTACCTTGACCTCTTTTCTACCACAGTGTGGAAAACAAACAGCAGGAAGCCAGAGACTGGTTAAGTAATTTAAAACAATTTATAAACTATAATTCAAGGGATAGGTTAGGCCTATTAATTAGTAAATCATTCATAATCTCAAAAGTATTCAAATGTACTTGATTTCAGTAAAATATACTAAAAGGAACAATCTGATAATGCGGCTGCTACCATCAGGGCTGTGAAAAACTATGTTCTTTTCAACTGTTTCTGTTAATGTTTGAGTGTAAATTGCTGAACAAATGCTAGAAAGTAATTAATTGGCTGCAACCATTCCACTAAAGTTTAGATGTGTCATTAGTTATGGATAGCCAAAAGTCTTTCATTTTTAACCACTAATTACTGATATTTTCATCGGTATTCAAACTCGTATTTCTGAAGCCACTGCAGACATGGGGTAGAGCTTTATTCCCTCTTCTTAGATGCTTTCTGGCAGGGTTTCTTCACTGCTTTACCCTCGTTTTATTAACAGTCAGTGGTGGGAAATCACCGGCGCTGAACTCCTAAGGCTGCATCTGTGCTGTGAGTATTTACATTCTCCAGAAGAACAGTCCTGGTTGGGTTAGAAAGGACTTAGAAAGGACAAGGATTTAGAAGGAATTTTTATGGGATCCTCTAAACACTGGCTGAACCTTCTGAGTTTCCTCTTCCTCTCCTGGAACAACTTAAGTGCTGTGTCTTTGTAGGTGCCCTAAAGTGTTCCCTGGGATAGCTTAGGACCTTGACAAGTCAAAAAACAAAGAGAGCTTCCAAATCATGGAATCATAGAAAGAGTTAGGTTGGGAAAGACCCTTAAGATCATTGAATCCAACCATAAATGTAACATTGCCAAGTCACTCTGACAACAGGTTGACCAGAGCAGTTATGGATGTCGCCTCACTGGCAGTGTTGAAGGTCAAGTTGGATGGGGCTTGGAGCAACATGGTCTGATGGGAGGTGTCCCTGCCCATGGCAGGGGGTGGGACTGGATGAGCTTTAAGGTCCCTT
>VZRW01002766.1:140083-160995 GCA_013398125.1 Aegotheles bennettii
TGTCATTAATGAAGAGATTGAACAGCACCCCCCCCCAGTATGGGGCCCTGGGGGACACCACTTGCTACTGTTGCCCATCGAGACATAGAGCCATTGAACACCTCTCTCTGGTTGAGACCATCCAACCTATTCCTCACCCACCGAACAGTCCACCCATCAAATCCATCTCTCTCTAGTCTAGAGAGAAGGATGTCATGGGGAACTGTGCCAAGGGCCTTACAGAAGTCCAGATAGATGACATCTGTAGGCCTCCCCTTACACATGGATGTAGTAACTCCATTGTAGAAGCCCACTATGTTGGTCAGGCAGGACTTGCTCTTGGTGAAGCCATGCTGACTGTCTGGAATCACCTCCTTGTCTTCCATGTGCCTTAGCATAGCTTCAAGGAGGATCTAATGATGCTGAATACCTTACTTAGTATGACAGGCAAACCTCAAATTTTAAGGAATCAGATTATCCAGGACTTGCAACCAAATGAAGTATCTCCCACACTTGAAAAGTCATCCCTGAGGAAGATTACTAAGTGAGGATGTAGGAGAAATGAATGGGACTGTCTAAACCCTGGGCACATGTGAACGAGCACCAGCATTTATCCACTGCAGCAGAAAAGCTGACGCAGATGTGGCTGGACTGTGTTTGTGTAAACACCGGGGCTGGTGCTACATGAAGACTGGCATACCAGCCCTGGGAAACTCCAATCAAGAGTGAAGCACTTAAAAGGAGGAAGTGCGTAAAAGAGAAATAGAAATACTTTCCAGGAATGCTTATATTGTTTAGACATTTCAAGGAAAAATAAAACCAAAGCAAATGCAAACCACAGGGAAGAATAACAACAATATATCTGGAAAAAATGGCTTCAGAGCATTTTTTATTGAGTGCTTTCTTACTGTTCTAATTATCAACATGTTGTATGGCATTAATATATAAAAGATAGAGATTAAATCCTCACTAAAGGAAGAAAAACCCCTGATCTTCTAGGAAGGAACAATCTGATGGTAAAGTGATTTGCTAGATTGTTACTACTTAAAAACAGCTTTATTAATATTTATAGAGTTTGGTGAATATTTACATTCTTTGCTTTTTCCTGAATGCTCACTGGGTCAAGACAAGCTTATATCTTACATTATTACACATTGAGTCACTGTTCACTCTTTCACTAGCAACAGCAGGATATGTTCTACTTCTCTGGTTGATAATTTCCTTTTCTAATGTATTCAGTCCCTTTTAGAAAAAACACTTGGGGCGAGGAGGAGTTTTCCATTCCATAATAGCAACCCAAATGGTTCCGTAAACTCTTGCTAATCTTATCAAAATTCCCTGACATCTAGAAACAATACCTATCCATAAATCCTTAGTTGGACCTTACCTGACTTTGGTGTCAGAGAAGGTGACTGTGAACAAGGTTTCCATTTCGTTTTTGCATTGGGACTAGAAGTACTACCAGCTGATGTGATGAAAATAGAGGAGACATTGTAATGGCAGGCTCATCATTGCATTTTAAACTGTAGAAGGCTGTGGTCAGGTGTCTGAACAAACTCACACCATGCAATAAATCTCTCAAAGCAAAAGAGAGCAAAAGTACCGTTTGCCTAGAGAGTTTCAGAAATGGGGCTTGTGTAAACTACCTGTTAGACAAACATCTCCAAAGTGTAGGTGTTCAACAGGACACTTTCCTAGTCCTCCAAGGGAAAAATGGACATTGGTCCTCATCTTGATCCAACACAAGCCCAGCTGCCTCCCTCTACCCGCACCCCAGACACGTGTCTGAGCAAAGAGGTGAGTCCACCTTAGGAAAACTCCTAGGTTAGTTGTGTCCTCACTACTGGATGCCAGTGGAGATACCTCAGTTAATGTCCATACTGGTCAGCAAAACCTGCAAAAGTGAAATGACCCATCAGTGTGGCCACAGGATGATTTGTAACTTCACAAGAGCTCTGATCTGACTTTTTACAAGGGCATAGGACAAAGGGAAACAATTTCAAATTGAAAGAGGATAGATTTAGATTGGATGTTAGGAAGAAACTCTTTTGTGTGAGGGTGGTGAGAGCCTGGCCCAGGGTGCCCAGAGAAGCTGTGGCTGCCCCTGCCTGGCAGTGTTCAAGGCCAGGTTGGATGGGGCTTGGAGCAACCTGGTCTGGTGGGAGGTGTCCCTGCCCATGGCAGGGGGTGGCACTGGATGATCTTCAAGGTCCCTCCCAACACAAAACATTCTGGGATTCTATGATTCTATGGCTCAGACCTCTCAGAGAAGCTGGGAGCAAAGCTTTGGTAGTCCAGGATGTTAATGCAGCTTAACAAAAACAAAAATGTGCATTTGTGTGTGTGTATACCAAAAATCTTTGATGTTAATCCATGCTTATTAATGTTAGCTGATGATTTAAAATATTTTAATTAAAATTTAAAGATTAGGAGTGAGAAGAATATCTCTCCATGCCTCTGGAGAAAGAAAGAAGGCTCTCAGAGGGCTTGAAGATACTGTGTGCGGCCCCATCTCAGTGCATATTTTCTGGTTGTATTTGGAACTTTGCAGCATTCTGTTTTGGGAATTTGCAGTAAATATGGCATGTCAGTGTTTTTATGTAAGAAGATAGCTGCTGGAGATGTATGGCCTGAAGAAGTGTTTTTGAAAGCTAGAAAGCAGTAAAATGTGAGTCTGGAGCACAATATTCACAGAAAAAATGAAGCTTAAAAAAGCATATGTAGCCAACTTTCCTCCCCACTGGGCAGAGCTAATAGTGAATCAGAACATTTTTTTTCTTCTAAAGGGACATAGTTTTTTCATTTTTCCAGCATCAGATTGGATTGCAAAAATTCAGGAGTAAAAAATTTTAAAAAGCCCAACTTTGGGTGAACAAAATATTTGTTTTCTTCAGGTACATGGCTTGTTTATTTTTCCTCTAGAAAAAAGTATCAATTGCTTTATATTTCTGGTGACTTCTACAATTGGACTTGGTGGGAAAGAACACCTCTCCCCAGCTGAAGATGCAATGCAAGGAATTAAATTTAATTTTCCTAGAGCTAGAAATGGAAATGTGGTTGTTGTTTGGAACCTTGAGACAGCTCAGATTTCTGTACTGAAGGAAGATATCTGGAGAACTCAGCTAGGCTTAATGAACGAAAAAAAAAGAAACTCCTAAGAAAGTTTACAATTCAACTAAAATGTTGCTTTAACCTCCTGATATACATATAATATAGAAAACTGTTGTTTAACCATGTAGTGGGTTTGAGCCAAAAGAAGGATAGCAGAAGGACTCAAGATGATCCAGTTGAAGACATCCTTGCTCATTGCAGGAAGGTTGGACTACATGGCCTCTAAAGGTTCATTCCCACCCAAACCACTCTATGATTCTATGATTCTGTTTTTGCTTGTCCCTGATTTGTTTGATTCTTGCTTTATAAAAAAAAAAGAAAGAAATATTAAGTTATTTA
The DNA here is from genome assembly GCA_013398125.1 of Aegotheles bennettii. Classification (NCBI taxonomy): domain Eukaryota; kingdom Metazoa; phylum Chordata; class Aves; order Caprimulgiformes; family Aegothelidae; genus Aegotheles; species Aegotheles bennettii. The sequence continues at coordinate 143,513 of VZRW01002766.1, forward strand.
ATATTTTTCATCTGAGGATTCTTTGCTTGGTTTTCACCCCACATTGTCCCATAATTTGTGTCTGCATAAACATATTAATGGATATTAAATGAGTACACAATGATTCTGTTCTTCTTAGGCTTGGACAGTAGGCTGTGGCACAGTGCATATGGTCAGCTTTTACTACAACATATTTCTTCTTATTGTCTGATAACTGTGTAGGAACACTTATGGCTCCAGATATAATAGTATACACTTACACCCATCTCTTCAGGTTTAGAATAACTCAACTGAAATTTTTAATAGTGAATTATTTTCTATTTATATATATAATCCAGTGTGTGTGTGTATGTATTTATATACATATATATATTTAAATATAGTGACATTGCTGCCCAGCTTTGGTAAATCTATAGGGCACATACTGCTCACTCATCACGTGCTATATGTTTTATGTGTGTGTGTGTGTTTAAATGAAAATACTGTATTACCTCTAAAAATATAACTCAGGCACTAGGAATAACTTTTGTAGCTTCCTCAGTGTGCAGGTTTTTTGAGCTTTTTTCTTGTAAAAAAAGAAAGAATAATAATTATTAAGAAATCTTTCAAGAGTCGTTTTTGTTATTGCAATTGCAGGCATTTAGCTCACAGCCCAACAAGTAATAATCACTTAGTCAAGCACAAGGCCTTTAATAAGCAAATTAAATACGCTGCTCATGAGTTAATGTATCACTCTTTTTTTTTTTTTTTTTTGGTAAATCGGATGTACAACTCTTGGTTGCATTGAATAGCTTAATTTGCAAGTTTAACTGTGGATGCATGTTTAATGTATACATGTATATGTAGCAGTAGATCCTGAGGCAGTAGGACATCACTTACTATGGTAGGAGTGCAGCATATTGACTTTACAGATGACTAAGTAAAGAAATGTACAAGACTTCAGGGTCTGATCTGAGCCAGCAGAACAGTTTTGCTAATGACTTAAATAGGAGCAAATTCTTATTTCAAAGTGGTTAGTCTAGAATTAGAGAAAACTTCACACTAGAGCTGGCCAAATGATAGCAAACTCGATTCATCTGTCTTTAAATGACTGAAAAGGACTTTGTTTTGCTACTATATCCATGTAGCACATTTGTTGACCATCTGTATTCAGGCTATTAAATATTGGGTTTTTTTCTCAAATTGAAAGGTTTATTACTTGCAAAAAAGCAAGTAGTGTGCTAACATCAGTGTGTTTATAAATTTAAAATGAATTAATGTTTTATTTGACAGTTGTACTCCCGAAAGTAACAAGTCAGAGTAAACTGTTGATGAGCAATCCTGAGATTAAAATGTGTTTGCACTTTCTGAGCACATGCGAACACACACTTATGTAGATAGAAAGGTCAGTTAATGAACAACTTCTTACAAATGGACTTCTGCTCACACCACCTCTTAGGCCAGTGACTGTTTCAACCACCTTTGTCATATTCCAGGGAAACTGCTTATTCCAGAACAAAAATTTACTACCTAACAACTAAACCTCTGCATTTAAAAGATTCTTCCTGAATATGTTGTGAAGGAAGACAGCTTTGTTTTCTCATTTCAGAACCTTGCTTGATTTTGTAACCTTGTTAGTTATCAGAGACAAGCTGAACTCATAGGAAGCGGTTTCAGTTTGTACCATAAGCAGATACTTCATAAACTGTGAAGCTTTTTGGGCTCCAGTCTCCCAGGGCATTCAGTATTTGTACTGCTTAAGGGCTGAGAGACTGCTGTAGTTGTTTAGTGTACCATGAAAGAGAAGGAAGAGCAGACAACTTTCCTCTCCTTAGGCTACGTGAGAAAAATTTGAGATCGAGTTCTTGGGAGAGGGTGAAAAAAAGAATTTGGGAAATGTGTTATAGGATATCTGAAAGGAAATATGAAAGAAGACCTATAACGCAGTACTGTTGTCAGGAAGTGGCTTTGGTGACAAAGCCAAATTAAAATAGTTTAGTCCTCCACTGAAAAAAATGGGAAAATTCAGAGCCCACATGTAGTTTGAGAAGCTGAACCAGAGGAATAATTTTGCTATGGAAGTGCTCTGCCAAATATTTCAGGCTTGTAGAGGCAGCACTAGGTTTGGGTACTTGGTTCTTGGCCTTTCTCCCTACCAACACTGACTTTGCTAGAAAATCTACACCTTTGTGTATGTACATCTGCCCACCCAAACTCTGACCCCTCTGCATTGTTTCTGCTCATTGCCAAGTTGCACACCACGTACAGGGTGACTATGCAAGGCCTGTGTTAGGAACAGACACGGGATGTTATGCTGATGAACACCATATACCTAACATGCTCATAGGTGAAGCAGTTTGTAATTCAGTTGTAATTTTATTTCTTTCAAAACCTCATTTTTGAATCAAGGCCTGAAGAGGCTAGCACTCCATGACTGTGTTGTAGCTCCTTATTTTAAACTCTTGATAGCTTTGAGGATGAAAGAATCACAGAATCACAAGATGTTAGGAGTTGGAAGGGACCTCGAAAGATCATCTAGTCCAACCCCCCTGCTAGAGCAGAGCAATGAATGTCTCCTGTTGTTTTAAAACAATCTTGAATATCTGTCTAATGCAACACTCTCAGCTGTAACAGTTTTCAAACCACTCTGTGTGAAATATATTAAGTGTCCCACACACACCAATGCATGTCATCTTGGAACAAATCTGTGAAGGGTACTCTATGAGAGAACATCTCCGACAGCAGCATTGACACAGCCAGACTACTACATTTCAGTACAATCTGGAAGGATTTTACAGGGTGCTCAGTGATCTGTAGACTCTCAATAGCGTTCAGTGCTGCGTGGATACCTCTTGGCACCTGGAGGTGTCTGCTCTGTGGTAATGCAGTCGTAATGTCATGTAAGAGTGCCTTAAGCATGCTAATAATCCTTGCCAAGCCATTAGCTTTGTTCCAAGGTCCTTCCGAGAGCCAGTGGCAGTGCCCTCAACTGCAGCATGACCCCTTGGACTTTTATTGGTGCTTTTTCTCTCTTTCAGCAGGGAAGGTTGAACCTCTCACTTCTGTTGGTGAGAGCTCCTCATGGCTGAACATGAAATCCTCCTGCTGACCCTTTGCTCCTTCTTGGACTCCAGGGGTGGACTGGTGATAGTACAGTATTATTCTTTGGCTGTCAACTTTTACGTTGCCATCCTGCTGAAGGAAGTCTTTGTCCTTGTCAGCATCAGCCTTAGAGAGGCAGCTGAAATCATTTGACTGAAGCATGTACTCTCCCTGCGCCAGATGTAAAAACACGGTAATTTTTTAATTATTTTTTTTCCTCCAGAAATATGTACTCCAGAAACTCAGTGATCATCTGAGACAGCCTCTTCCTGCCTCCTGCAACCAGCCTTCCACATCTATGATCCCACTGTGAAGAGGCTGCCAGTGAGAGATTCCCTCTCAGAAGCATCCCCTCGGCTGTGCTAGTTCCAAGGGAAAGCTGTCAGAGTAATTCCTGGTGGGATCAGAGTCGTGCTAGCCATTCATCATTGCAGAAGTTTGGACTGTGCAGGATTAGGTGAATCTGCAACCACGTGGGCTTAAGCTTCATGGTGATGTGGAGTTTTGCAAAAAGCTGTGGTTGGCAGGGTGGGAAGCAAAGAAGAAACAGCATCAAAGCAGTGTACTCTGGGCCAAAGCTGTGTCATCTGTGGACAAAATGCAGAAGCAGGCTGGCTAGCGCAATGGTATCTGATTGCATTTGGAATTGCATCTCCCAGGAGGTAGAGAAAGTGGCAGTTTGCATAGGCAGCTTTTTGAGAGTGTACGATTTTGTATGTTAACACTTCTCTTGAGGTGGGGAGACACGGAACTTCCTTAGAAAACACAATCCTATCAATTTTTTGTTGTTGTTGCTGTTCTTAAAGCCTGAGAAAAAGTCTGCTTTTGAGTACTCTGAGAGGTTCTCTGAAGAGTGTGAATTTGTTGAAATAGTCATTACCTTGTCACTTCCCAATGAGCTTGTGATGCCACAATTGCTCTCCTGTTTCTTTGCATCAATTGCCCTTGCCTAATTGGTTTCTATTGTGATATAGATAACAAATATAAAGCCTTCACAGGACTTCAAAACAGGTTTCTATATTTAAATATACAACTGCTATGCTGGCCTCCACTGTGCTGTAGGCAGGAGGGAGCTGAGCAGGCAGAGTCCTTGTGGACAAGCCCTGTCTTTTGGGGCTTTATGGTTGTGTTCAGAGAAATTTCTTAGCAGATAGAAATGCTGACTCACACACAGTTTTTGTCTAAGCACCAGCATCATTGCTGGGTGTCAGCTTGATGCTCTGGACAAGCAGCCAGCCAGTCTTTCCTCCATACCCCTTTTACTGGGCATCAATGTCAAAACAAAACTAATTTCTGTGAAGAACAGGACTTTTGTCCTTCTGCTTCTTCCTGCATTTTCTACATCTTTTTTCCCAAAGAGTGAGAGATGATTTATTTTGCAATTTCTACCCCAGAACAGCCTCAGTGATGTCACACTACCATGATGGAGATCAGTCCAGACCAAGGCTTTTGGGGCTTTTGGGGCTTTTGGGGCTTTTGGGGCTTTAAATCGATAAAAGAACTTCTAGAATGATACGTCCTATTATTTTTCACTTCAAATAGGACATTGACACAGAATCCTAAACTGCTATAGGAGCTTAGGATTAATTACTTGATATCAGATCTTATATCAGACTAAGACCCTGACAAATGCATTTATGCTTTGATGTAGGGATAGATTTTGCTATTGAATCGCACACTTTAACAGAAATGGCATATGAAAATCCAACTTTCAAATTTGCTGTTCTGTAGCCAACTTTTTGAAACAAGCCTCAGTTCCTTTTTAACTTTTTAAGAATAAACAAGCCTAAAAGGCAACAAGTTTCTTTCAGAAACACAAAAACAGCTGGAGCTAAATTTTATTCTCTGTTATTATGGTGTTCTGCTGAAATAACAGTGAAGTCGTGTTGCATATTTCCCAGCTTGGAGAGTAAAATTTGTCCCCAGGAGCTTGGAAAATGCCTACTTTTTCCAAACTACTAAAACTGTCAGTGTGGTTTTTATATTTTTTTTGTTGTTTTTTGAAACTAGGGGAGGAGATAGGGGAAGAAAAGAATGGATTAATCTAGAATAGCCCATAGAAAATATGCACTGACCAAACCTGTTTAGCCTTTATTTAAATAACTTAAATAGATGGCAACTATCTTCTTAATCAACAGTATGGAATTATTATCAACAATAAAACATTCTCGTAAGTGTCTGCCAACCCCCCATCTCAGCCAGTGCATTTTATTTGGAGCTTACAACATGAATCTATTTATTTTTCAAAATGCCTGCTATAATAGCCCTCTCTCCTCTGGTATTTGCTGAGCATGGGATAGTCACTGTCTGACCTCTCCCTAGCCTGGTTGAGCCAGGAGGGTTAGTAACCCTTTCACTTGATCTCCAGGGTGGCAGCTAGATCAGCGTCTATGGAGTTAGATTGTGCTCTCCCAAATGATTAATGAATAAAGCTCTGGAAAACTTCATCAGGAGGAGATGGCATACATTTGATACATAAGGTAATTTTAGCACTTTTTTAAATTTGGCTGTCCAAATTATTTTGATGGAAATTAAATAGCAACCTTACCACATGGTGCTGCTCCATATTAAAGGCCTTTTGTTATTTTCTGTTGTGGGCCATAATGTTTTCTGCCACTGAATCGCACCCCATATCATGCAGATTCAATGCTTTAGAATTGTCAAAGATGATCCAGAAAGTTTAAGCGAGAAAATGAGACATCTTTTTTCTTTATCAACACTCAAGAATCAAAATTTCACTGCTATGTTAATTTTACATTTTATGCAGCATTTAGAAATCTGAATATGCAGTGAATGATTTGTTTACCACGAGCATATGATAAATTTATGTTCAAATCTTTTCCATATATTTTGTAAAACACTTCTGTTTGGATATTTTTTTAAAGAAGATAATTAGTAGAGCTGCCAACTTAATTACTTGCCCAGAAGCAGTTAACCCCATCAAACTTGAAGGTGAAACTCACAAAGAGCTGACATCGCTGGGATACTAGGGTGTACGGTCTGCTCCAATGCCTGAAAACTTATTTGCACAAGTTCCACTATTGAGTGGGACCACTGCTGCTGAATGTAAGCAGGAACAGAATCCATTCTTCCCTCTTTGTTTTTGGTGTACCATGGAAAAGAATCTTTTTCCAAGTGAGAGATTCTCTTTCTCTATAGTCCTCACAGAAAGCACAGAAAATTATTTTATCCAGTGCTTGAATTATCCAAACCCGTGTCAGTGTCCATATTTTATTTTCAGGCTGTAAAACTCCCCAGATATTGTCAGGGTATTATCAAGATGCAGCTAAATTCCTACAACCTTTATCTGAAAAGAAAAGCCAATCTTCATATGCCTTTTAATAGTCAGGGACAGCCTCCTTCCAATTTTCTGACAAATAACAGGTTATTTGCAGGTACAAAGATTACTTTCTCTTTAACACTTCTGACATATTTTATTGCCAGAACCTTGATAGCTGGGATTTGGCAAATGATTTCTGTCCTAATTTTCCTTCCCTTGGAGGATTAAAACACCTTCAGCTCACCACGAAGCTAACGAGGGTTGTGAGGTCTTGGTGCCTTGGAGATGATCAGGCCACTGCTGTTTCCTAACTAGACTTGCTGACTTTGAATAACAGAGCTTAACGAGAAAAATCAATACATTAAAGACTAAATCTACAAGTGCTTTGCAATCACGCAACATTAAGCAAACTTCAGGCAAACAAGCATGTGTGGTATTCAAATTTCCATTAGTCACTTAGAGTGGAAAAACTGACGTGATTGCCAATTAGTGGGATGGGAGATTCAGCTTATTTAACCAAGAAACCACAGCGCAGCGTTAGGCTCCTTAGTTAAAACAAATGTCTCATTACAAAGGTACTTTGATATTTCTTGTGTTTATATAAGATCAGTCATCGTTCAGGTACTGAAAAGCTATAAATTAAATACATGCAGACTTTACCAAAAGTAAGTCCCATCCCTCCTTTTCAAGGTTTCATCACTTTTGGCAAGCCCATACAGCACTGAAGGTTAATGATGAGCTAATACCTTCTTAAACTGCCTATTTAAGAAACACAGGAGAAAGTGCTGAGCATCTCCCTGCTGCTTCAGTACACGAGCTTTCTTTCTCTTTCTTTCTCAGATGACTGACTTGCTGCTCCCCAAACTGAGTCAAAATAGCTGCTTTTGCCTTCCTGCCCTGTAGTTACACTGCCAGCATTCTGGAGACTAGTGTCAGCACGTACCTTATGCAAGCAGGGCTCAAAGGCCAGTGTATTTTGAACTGCAGCAAAATCTCTATATTTTTTTTTATTATTTTTTTTAGGAGTTTTTCAGAATTTATGGTTAGGGTTACTGTTTTACATCCACAAATGGTTTGTGTAGAAGCACATCAGGGAAAGCAAGTGCTGGCTAAAAAAATGTAATTCTAGGTAGTTCTGTTCCTAGGCTCTTGACTAATGAAATGGTGACTGGAGCTGACCTAAGATTAAACAACTTTTGTTTTCGAAAAGCTGCTAAGCACTAATTCATCAGAACCCTGATAAATGTGCCACAGCTTTTCTTAATTAGGTGTTCTGTTGCTGGTTACCGTTTCATAGAGACACGATTCTTGCACCAGCTAGGATTAGGCTAGTGCCATCCTTGAGACAACATTGGGTGAAATATACAAAAATACATGCTTTTCCCAATACAGCTATGTCCTGCTTTGTGCTCTTTTCTTGTTGGCTCTACTGCTGGACAAAGAATAGCTCAGATAGGAGACATATGTTTCATAAGAGGCCAGAGATGTTTAGTTTGAAGGTGAGGGAACAGGATAAAGAACAGTTCGATCTTGTGTAATTTTATCAAGAAAGGTGACTAATGTTGTTTGAGCTTGCTGTGTTTGAGCCCATGCTGCGGGCAAGAGCTGCTCACCACCCTTTATCAGGATGGAGGCACAAGGGTGTTGCTGGACACTGCCCATAAATGATAGGCATGAGAAGTCCTTCAGACATCTGCAGTTTATTTAACACCAGCTGCTCTCTGCATTGATGCTCTGACTTTGAGGAGAAACCTCCTCTGGGAAAAATGTGCTGGTGATTTCTGGGTGAAGTTGTCCCTCCTCTCTGCACTTGGGGCTGAGAGCAGGCTGGTGGAGAGGGGACCTCTTATTAGCAAAACTCGGACTGCCAGGTTTGACCCTGCTGCTCCTCTGGCATGGCTGACAGCATCTCCTAGGCTGAGAGGCCTCTTCCTTAACTTATTTACAAATCACATGAGTCCTGTTCCTGCCATTCACAGCCAGGAACCTGTTTTTGGAATAGTTAACTTGGCAGTCATCCCTGCAGAATAAAGCAAAATGAGCCACTTTTGATGCACGGGTAGCTTGCTTTTATCAAAAGCACTGGATGTAGCTGAGGAATACATGATGAACTGCTATCACAAACAAAATCAACATGTCCAATTTTCTGCCAGTGTGATCTGCTTTCATGTGGATCTGAAAAGGAACACCTGGGATTCTGGAAAAGATCCTGTGAGGTTGTGAGGTCCAGAGCAAGCCTGTGACATGCCTGGCTTGAGGAGTCCTGGCTGATACATATCTCTGAGCAGAGCACTATCCCTCCCTTAGAGACATAAGGGCAAGAATAGCTAATTATGGCATTTCTTCTTCATTAAACTCCTCCGCTCAAAAGCAGATGATAATGATTGTCCAGTGCTGAACAAAGACCAGGGTCAAATGAAACTGTGTTTCTCTTAATTCTTAAATTCCCTGCAGTGAATTCAGAGAAAAGATATTTTAAAACTATTTAGTGGACCAAAAGGAGATGCTCACTATATTGAGATGAAGTTGATAATTTTTTGGCAGAAAAAAATCTGGGTGATAATTTCTTTAATGTTTTGTTTTTTGGGGTTTGGGTTTGTTTTGGTTTTTTACATTATCCAATGACTCAACACAACTAGCTTATATTGTCCAATGCCTTCATATTACATCTGAAATATCAAACAGAGTTAATTGCCCATCCCCAGCAGCTGAATGTGCCAATTATCTGCCAAACAGCATGCATAGTTGAATGACTCCAAGTAATTCTGTTGACATCCTGCAAATAGGTGCTTGCTCAACAGCAAACATACATAAATCAAGAAACATGATGAAATGACACGCCGTCCGTCAAAGGTGGTGATTTTTCATTCTTTTCCTTTTTTATAAAACGTACATGGTAGTAGTTCCACTTAAGAGTAAAGTAAATTCTGAGTGTAGCTGGTTTCTGCTCCCCTGCCAGTTTTTCCCTTTTGACTTCTACAAAGCTGTGCATGGCCTATCAGATAAGTTTGGTGAGGCCCTTGTCTCTCCTTCAAGAGGAACCCCATTTATTTGCTGTGTGGTGATGTGGGTGTCTCTGTCCTCTTTTATCTCCTCTTCCTCCTAAATCACTTACTCCTGCTAGCAGCTGGCTTAAGTTTACTACACTTGGATCAGGTTTGTCCATTCAGCATCATTTGAGAACACCAAATTCCTGATTAGTTATATGCACTGTTATTATACGGATGCTGGTTTCCTTCTCAGCCAAACCATTTCTCTTCGTCGTATGGAAATCGGGCTCCTCATTGATGTGGAAAGTCTGGGTAGGCAGAACCAATGTGTGAACATAGATGGAAAATAGTCATTATAGTTCAGACAGGCCGAATAGAGGAAAAAATTACTTGGAGAATCAGAGATTTATTTCATTTGTTTGTATTAGAAAGTTTCAGAGTAATAAAGTCCTCCCTCACGCAAAAGATTTTATGTTCCCTTCTAACTGGTTCCAATGACATTAATTTTGTATTAAATTATCTTCCCAGGTCTGTGAGTGAAGGTGGGAGTTGACACATTCCCACATGAAAAGAAACTCCACTGTTTTCCCATTGAATCCTTGATTAACTCCTTGCAGACTTTGTTTAAGGAGTGATTTTGAATGAGGTGATACTGGGTAGAGGATGGAAGCAGCTGTTATCTCTGGCCTTAAATGTTACCAAACAATATCAGTTGCCATAGACTTCTCCCCCATAGGAAGCAGTCACCCTGTTTTTATTTTATTCCTATTCCTTCCCGTGAGTAACACAGCATGGATTCCAAACAGCACAAAAACTTGTACAATTACCAAATACAACTTGTGTCTTGGGAAAGTCTGAGGAATTGGCTCATTATCTTCTGCCCCACACACCCCAAGCTTCTAAAAAGAGCAGTTTATGGGAAGATGTATGATAATCTTAGGATATTTATCCATTTACATGAACTGTACGGCCACAAGTGTCAAAAGGAGAGACAGATAGTTCTGCCTAGCCAGGGCATGAAGAATGTGAGTGAGATTTACTTTGTGCCTATGGCAGTGGGCTTTGGCTATTTGGTTATTGTTGCATGACATGGGGAAAATGGGTGGTCAAGGACCAAGCAAGGCAGCAAGCCTGGATCACTGCAGTGTGCAATACATTCACCAGCAGCCCTGTGTTGGAGGACAGGATCCATCCTGAGATGAGAAAACTGACCATCATCAGTGTGGTCCAAGTGAAGTTGAAGGATCCTGAAATTCATGACAGTATTGCTTGTGAACTCCACAGGGGAGATCTTAATTTCTCTGTGGCATTTACTTCTCCTTTTGAAAACCTATGGAGGATAGGCAAAATGAGGGCAGTCTGAAAAAAAGAGAAAAACCTGCAACTGTTTCACAGCTTATTAGAAATTTCTGCAGAAATGCTGGACAAATAATTAGAGTTTGCAAGTATCTAGAAGAAAATAAGGAACTGAGAAAGAGCCAACATAGATTTGTCAAGAACAAATCATGTCTAACCAATTTAATTTCCGCCTTTGAAAATAAGGAAGGCTTTCTTAACAGATAAAAACACCAGATGTTACACATTCCGTTTTTAGTACAAAATTGTTGTATTGTTTCACCTGACGCTCTTCTGGCGAGGAAGCATGGTTAGCTGTATGAGCTGAGGGCTTGGTGCAATACTGGTTGGAAAACTATTCTCAGAATTCAGTGGCTTAAAGTCAGTGAATATGATCTGTGTGTGGCATTCATCAATACCTTGTATTAATGATTGGATGATGAAATAAGAGTACAGTCATTAAATTCAGAGGTAACATTAAACTGGAAGAGAATGAGAATGTGTAGACAGGCTTAGCATTAAAATTGGTCTTGCCATGTTGGTGAATATGAGTCAACAAGGACAAGTGCAGGGCACTGCATCTCAGCAGTAGCCATCATCTTTTTGACACAGAATGAAGAGCAATCAAGTGAGCAATGTTTTTGTAAAAAAGGACCCAGGAATGATTGTGATCCAAAGGTTGGATGTATCAACAGTGCTGTTTGGGTGAGAAAATAAACACTCTTCTGGGAGTGCAATTAGAAGACAGTCTGTGAGAGTAAGGTGAAACAACCTTTCTTCTTCATCATTCCGTACTGCAAGGTTTCCATGGCAATGCTGTGTTTTAGATACCATGAAAAATAATTTGGAGGTAATCAAGTAAGTAGCAACCTGGTCAAAGATCTGGAATAAAAGATCTCCAGAGGAAAGATAAAAATTGTTTACACGTTTACCTAGCCAAGAGAAAGTAAGCCTTCTACTACATAAAAAAATTTGCAAAAGCCAAATACTGTCTGTTTTCCCATACAGATGACGAATACCTCCTAAAGCAGTGAGTTTAACTTACAAAAAGGGAACTTTGACTACTAGTCAAGGTTCTTCCTTAGGAATAAGGAAGTACTGTGCAGGAAAGGTGTGGAGCACTGGTGGCATGTTGTAGTTGAGAAGAACAGGTTAGGCAAATGTTGTTCGGGAATGGCAAGTGTGATTGATCCTGCTTCAGTCGAATGGAAGGTTAGAAGATGCCCTCAACAGGTTTCTTTATATCTTCTAGTCTGTGACATTGACCAGCAGACAGGAAAATTTTAACTGAAGGTTTAATTTGACTTGAAGTCTCAATGCAGGGATGTAGCTCAGGACTGGAGCAGCTGGGAGACGTCTGTAAAATGAGCGTAGATTTTAGGTAACAGTATGTTCTTTTAAACTTCTTCTGTTCTGTTCTCATGCATAATAGCCATTTCATCTCTTTTGGTGATTTAGAGGCTCACCCCATGTCCCCAGGCAGAGGTGTGTAGTTGGTAGTCAAAATTCAACTGGACATGCTGAATTAATGTCAGAACAGAATGAAATATTGTGATCTGGATGTCAAAGTACACACAACTGTTGAATTAAGCATTGACAGAGAGACACGGGCAGCTTCTCTGTGTAACAGCTGCCCCCTTTAAAAAGAACACATTTTGGTTTAGCAGTAAGTGAGAAACAAATAGCCCTTAATTTATCATGGAATTGTTTACTTTAGATCAATTGTTCACATGCAGATGATTCAATGACTTATTTCAGTGTCTTGGCGGCAAGACCTTTTTCAATTTTTTAATTGTATCTCTTTGTCTTTTAGAGCACAAACAACCAAAATGGAATCTTGCTTAAGCTGTAATTATGAACATGACTATTTTCTGCTCTTTTATTCATGTCCCTAATAATTCTTAGTGTTTGCTGTCTCTGCAGATGAACAGATAAATTTGAACTAGTTTCACTGGAAAGCAACAGGATTTTATTGTTTATGTCTGCATATATTTATTTCCAGGTATCTTTCCATAGCAGACTAATGAACAGCTTATCAGATTTTTCTTCATATAGGAAGAGTATGAATGTATGAAAATTAAAACTCTACGAAAAAAACAATCACAGAGAATGCAAACAATGTGAATGTAAAAAGCTAACATTGCAAGGACGATGTTTCCCTTTAGTGTTATCCTCACTGCCTATAGAAAGCCATGAAAATTTTACATTCCTGTTTCTTATTAGCAGAAGAAGTGGTCTGCACTTGTTTTCCTAAAGAATTAAGGGTCTCAGCTGAGAGCAAACATTATCTTCTGAAATGCATTTAATGCAAAAATCTTGGCAGATATAAGAAATCATGAGTAGATAATCCAGGTAAAGAAAAACTTTTGTGTGCATATGTGTTCAGAAAACTAAAACTAAACCCCACTTGTATGAGTTGATCTGAAGTAGAATAGATGTAAAGAATTCAAGAAAACCATTACCACTGGTAACGTTTTGTCTTATGACTCTGATTTTCCTTTTTGCCTTGGCCAGGAGGACAGATGCAGTTACATAACAACTTTCCTTCCATAAGAAATTAACATAAGACTTTCATCTTCAGAAAATATGGAATATTTTGGAATATTAATTTTGCTGTTTTAAGACTTCACGCCTCTGTCTTTTAGTTTTTAATGCCATGGTATCAAGATAGATGAAAAATTTCTGTGGACTTACAAGATCAATGTTACGACAGAGTAATATTAAATTATTAACATTTTTTCATGTAATTATAACACATAAAAAAAAGCTGAGATTGTTAGGAAAAAAAAATTGTTTCAATGTTCTTCTAGAAAGCTGTAGCACCTACAATGTCCACCTGAAATTCCTGTACTATATTCTGAGAGGAGAATGAAGCCCATATAAGTTTGCCGAAACATATTATGTAGTGAGATCAAGTTCACTATTTTTACAATGTCATTTTTTGTAAGAAAATCCTGAAAATATTTCTGAGGAAAGTTTTGTAGGTTCATAACTAAAAATCTGAAAGAATACTTCTTCCATGACTTGTGCTGATGTTTCTTGAACATAAAGATCTGGAAATAGTCTGATGAAGTTACTTTCCCCATTTCTACACATCAGTCCAATTTAGTACAGTCATTGTATTTAAAAAAGAGTCACTTTAGGAACTGAGATTGTATGTACAAAATCATTGTGGTTTACAGAAAATGTGTTGTCTTTATTTGCTTTCTAGTATGCTTCCTCACACATAAGCTTTAATGTCTACATCTGATGTCAAGCTTTCAGAAGCATTGACAGCAGCATTCTTCAAACATCATTCTGTGATACCACTATATTTCAGGTGTGGAAGATTTTTCAATATTTAATGCAAGAAGAATTGTGATTATACTGGATTGGTTTACCAAAAAGGCACTTTCATAGCTCTGCAAACCAGGATTTCCACTGATTTAATGACAACAGTTTTGCTTCTGACTTAATTTTATTGGCACAAAACAGTCGTCTATATACACAAATCTGCACTGCGAGGGCAGATCTCTTTCTTTCCCTAATATATCTATAAATGTTTGCATTATAAACATAAATACATAATCCTTCTTGCCTCCAGCTGTGCTCTTAAATCCAATGGCATTTTGAGTTTCAAAGGTTAATTATGCACTTTGCAAACAAATGTTCTGTTACTAATTAAAAATTTGCTTTTCATTAGTGGGTATAATCAGACCTAGACTGCGTAACTTTGGGTTTTTTTCTCTTTGAAGATTCCTACAGCTGTGGACATCCTTTCCCTCTCCCATCCCTCTGCATCCACACCATGGTCCTAAGCAATGTCCCAGTGTTAGAGCAGGCGCTGAGTCATGTCAGAAAGGGAGAACGGTCCACCCCAACTGCAAGGAGAGCTGCTGGTTTTGTGTGCTCTCTAGAAAAGATTAATTCACTGCTGTGAAATCAAAACATGTTGAGAGACTGTTCCCAGGCAAACAGCTGCTGTGTTAGATTTTCATCATCGGGGGACTGATGAGGTTTACTTTGGGCTGCTTTTTTTTCCATTGGCACCACGCCACAGTGATAAGAATTCTTGTCTTTCTGCTAGTTATATTTTAACCTATGTGTTGGTTTTCTTATTTGAGAAGTTAAATGGAGCAGACTTTGGGGGAAGGTCTGAAGTAACTTTGCAGTACCACTTCAAAGGCATTTCTGCTGTTGAACACCCAATCCACTGATGGCTATAACACTTTACTGCATGTAATTGCCTTATTTAATGCAAAGAAATTAATTAACAGATGTTCTGGGTACTTTACTGATTCAAAGTGGACTCCTTCTGCAGATTCATAAATGCATGGTGGAACTCAGCACTTCCCCTGATATCCAGAGCCAGGATCCTGGCGGTGGCTGTATTATCTGGCACTGGGAAACTATTTTTAGACCTCCAGGTATTTAGGTAATTGAAGCTTTTCCCACTTTCAGCTAATGCACTCTCTGTTGTATAACTCAGCGGGCGACCAGATTGGTGCAAGGGACCGAGCTGCAGGAGGCCCAGCAGCGCACATGGGGAGAGATAAAGAACCACACTCAGGTTTGGGGATTTAGAGGCTGTCAAAACAAAGAATTATAGTAAATGCATGTGTAGACTGACGATTCATCGAGTAACTTTGAAAAAGCTGGAACATTGGATCATGTTTATTAACAAGGCTGAAAATACATTAGCGTTATTAATTTTCTGTGTTCAGTGTGTTACAAGCACACACAATACTGCTAACCCAGGAATACACAATCATCTGGAGGGGACCGCTCCGGTCTCTAAGGGTGAACAGCATTATTTCAGCAAACCATCACCTCTGAGAAAGAGCCGAGTCCAAAACAGGAGCTGGATTCTTACCAAGTTCAACATTTCCATGCTGCTTTAACCTTGCTGGCCTTCAGATTTCCAGCTGGAATGCTGGGCATATGTAAGAGACATCAGGTAGGGCTGAAGTGCTTGGCACCTAAACCCAGAATTCACTGTTCCTCTCTAAAGTTGGCCCAAGGAACATGATCCAGCAGGCTTTTGACAAGATAAGGCTAGAAAATATGAAATTTTAAAGGATTTTTGCGACTGTGGATATGGATAAAAGGATTTAACTACTGTGGATATTCTATACACATGTTCAGTTCTCTCATTGGCATAGCCTTTAACTCCCATAGCATCCCTTTGCGCATCTCGATTCATAATCTCACTAAGCTCTGCTCTCTCTTTTTCCACAAACATAAAATATTTGAGCAGAACAGAACATTGAGTCATAAAGGTTGCTTCAGAAAACTGAAATGTTTAGCAATCTAAGTGACGTGGTTAGCTTTTCTCTTGACAGCTTAAATAACTCACTTGAAATAAAGGAAAGTATACTGGTTGACATAATACTTCCTCTAGCAGCTTATATCAAAACCAGCTATTTTTTGGCATGGTTGTGGATTACATGGCAGACAAAACTCATGTTTCTTACAATTTCTTTTAGATTATTAATAAAAGTGATAATTAAAATTTCATACCATATTCACCTATTCTCTTCCCCAAAAGCACTTGGCTCAAATTGACTAAATCAGCAGGCAAAGGCTTGAGTATTCCACAGACACATGGGTAGTATTTTAATAATTCCAGATGAAATAACATTTTTTTCAATAATTTGAGGACAGTTTTAATTAGATGCGTTGATAATGGAGTTTTCAGTATGTTCCAGGCAAAAAGATCCTCTTATAATACTCAGCTTAGACTGTATACGCTTCCAGCTACAAAGTAAAAGCTAAGAACACAAACTAAAACACATAATTTGTCCCCTGCAAAAGAAAGTCAAGGCCATCACTGTACTGGCCTGTACAAATCTGTCTTCGCTTAAAAGGAGGTAAAATATGGTTTTCAAAAAAAAGTTGACCAAAGAATTAATCACAAATGTCATTTCTTATGTAAAAGGTAGAGGGTTTTCAAATGCTTTCAAGTCCCCAGAGCAGGAAACTAGATGCTTATCCTTTCTTTTGTTCCAAAGCAGATTTTCACTCCCTCTGAAAACTTTAATTACAGTATTGATGTGGTAAGTCAGGGAGTGTCAGTTCAGCTATGCTGGACATAAATCCAGAAACAACAGTGTTAATAGTGGGAAGTTTAGTTAGTGCTGAGTTTTGGGATCCCTTCTATGCTCTGTAAATGTGCAAATATCACTCACTATATGTCAATAATAAGCAAGAATTCAGGTGCATGAGATACCAGCAAAAGCAAGGAAATCACTACTCTGAAGTACAAACTCACTATAATGCTTGTATTAATAAATTAATAAATTAGCTTTTGTCAGAGGAGAGGAGTGTAGTTGTAATGCTGGATTCAAAAATGTATCAGTTCTAAAATGAGGATGCAGAAGGGAATATATGAATCTGAGTATAGTACAATTTTTTTTTCCTGGTCCCTATACTTGGTTTTCCTTCAATACTATCCTCCCAGAAGCATACCCTGCTATTTGGGGGGAAAAAAAAAAAAAGTGCAGAATGTTGGTCCAAATTCTATAATTTTCAGAAAAAGAAACAGCAGAATGTGACAAGCAGAGCTCTGAGCAGACAGAAATGCTGTAGCAGACCATGTACTTTGAGAGGTGGGATTTAAACTGTGAATTTTGTAATTCAGTGCTTTCCATTTACATACATCTTGGGAAGAGAGTGGAAGAGAACAATATTGTTTCCTATAGAGAAAGATGACTTGAAGAAATGCAAGTCACGAGACAACCATCTTGTGAGATCATTTGTTACACCAGTAGTGCCAAAATCTTATTACTGCCTGAAGAACTTTTGAATAGAGAATGTGTTGTAGAAGATCTCATTTAAAA
>VZRW01002767.1:0-26007 GCA_013398125.1 Aegotheles bennettii
TTCATCTTGAAACTGTTCCCCTTGCCCTATCACCACATGCCATTGTAAAAAGTACCTCTCCAGCTTTCCTGTTGGCTCACTTCAAGTACTGGAAGGCTGCTATGAGGTCTCCCTGCAACCTTCTCTTCTCCAGGCTGAACAAGCCCAACTCTCTCAGCCTCTCTTCATAGGAGACACGCTCCAGCCCTCTGATCATCTTTGTGGCCCTCCTCTGGACTCGCTCCAACGACTCCATGTCCTTGTGTTGCGGACTCTAGAACTGGACACAGTACTCCAGGTGGGGTCTCACAAGAGCGGAGTAGAATCTCTTGTCCTGCTGGTCACATTTCTTTTGATGCAGACCAGAATACAGTTACCTTTCTGGACTGGAAGTGCACATTACCAGCTCATGTTGAGCTTTTCATCAACCATCTCTCCTACTCTTGCTCTCCTTCTTCATTGATGACGGAAAGAGACTGTGCAACTAGCTTAATGTAAATGTCCCACTATAGACATGTCTAAAGTCAGGCAGACTGAATCTCAGTATATGAGGACAAAAAGTTGTACAGGACTAAAGTATCTTTTGTCCCATAGTGATAAGCAGAACCCAGGGGCCATGTAACTTCTGTGTTGTAAATACTACACAAGGAACTTGAACTATTTAATCCAACAATTCGCAGTGCAAATCTCAACTCAGGGTAACTGCAATAACCTTCAGGTGAGCTGAGCCAGGGCCACAGCCTTGCTTTATAAAGTCAGTGTTGACATTCTGTAGCAAGCAGCTGCACAATTATTCCTCTGCCCAGTCTCGCTCTTAGACACACAGTACACTAATACCTGTTGCCTTGAACTGGATGCTGTGTTGATGGATTTTTCTGAATTGTTTGGTTTTGTCTCTCATTTTTATTACATGGCAGAAGATATACCTCTGACAATGATGGA
Source organism: Aegotheles bennettii (assembly GCA_013398125.1). Lineage (NCBI taxonomy): Eukaryota > Metazoa > Chordata > Aves > Caprimulgiformes > Aegothelidae > Aegotheles > Aegotheles bennettii. Next base: position 922 of record VZRW01002767.1, read on the forward strand.
CAGTATTGCAAGCTAAGTGAATTTTAAAAATATAATTTTTGAAGAAAACATATACATAATTCACCAGTATATTAGCTACAGATAAATATCTGTTGTTTTTCATCATATTAAAAGCAAAATCCTTTTTTGCTGGTGTAAGTAGTTCTAACTCCACAGGATTATTTACACTACAGAGGATCCATTCCTTGGTTTGGTACACCAGCTGAAATCTAAGGGAAAACAGATGAAGGCCAGGATTTTTCAAAGTGGTCAAAATCATTGTCTCTGCTGCCAGTGACAATCTGAACTATCTAACAGAATTAACCAAGCACACAGCACTGCCCTCCCTCTAAAACCAGTAGTATTCTAAGAATTCAATAATTTATTGGAAAAAAACCCCCACATATCAGAAGTCTGGTGATCTTTCTGTATATTTGGAGTTGAGAAAAGGCCAGTAGCAGTTTGGTGCATTTCCCACACCCAAAAGAACTGTGACTTCAACAGGATGACAGCAGGGAACAGAAACAGCCTTGACAAGACAAGGATACAGTGGAGTAGTGCAAATACTACATACAGACAGCATGAGATAATGCCAGGTAGAAAAAAGAGCAATTGGTTGTTTGGAGATATGACTTGTCAGTGCTAAGTTAACAGTTGGACTTGACGATCTTAAGGGTCCTTTCCAACCAAACATATTCTGGTTCTATATATGATGTGCAATATTAATTCAACTCCATGAATTATATTCAGCATCTCTCTGTGCCTGGGCCTATCACTCTCACATGCTAGGTTGCTAAAGAGAATGAGGTGTCTCCATGTAGACCTAGTCTTTGTGATTCTCACAACCAGAAATGCCCAATATCTTCTATGACACAACATGTGCAATTGATCACATTAGCTTTAAAAAGAAGTTAAACAATATAGTGTGCCTATCCTTCATTCAAGTAATTGCCAGAAACATTAATAAGCAGATACATGCCTCAAGTGTTACTATTTCATGTATTTTAATTCCGTTAAACTTGCAGTGTTTACTTTCTTCTCCAACGTCACTACAACACAGCTCAGAAATCTGAACAGACATTCAATGGCTGTTGTTGCTGCTGATTTCATGAACCTTCCAAAAATATGCTGGATTCTTGCATAAGATCTAGAAAAAATAACAGCATCACATAAGCAAGCTGCTTCTGATCTTGTCTGTGAAAATGTTGAATTTTGTTAATTATCCACTGGAAACCTGCCTTAGCTTCTCACCAATCATAATGACACAGGGCAGCTGCTACATTCATTCCCATGACACAGGCCAAATTATTTATAATGTTATAATCTGGGAAACAGTTGTGGTCTGTGTTTGGGGTTTATATATAAAAGTTTCAAACACTGATCTGAGCTCTGTTCTCTCTGTGACATCTTACCATTTCTGTACTGCAGTGCTGACACTAGTTTACAATCTTCTTTAATCATCTGTGTTTCATTTAACTTTTAACTTATCATGATGGGATTTTGACAGAATATCTGCTATTGAAAAGAGTCCTAGACCTACTCCATTACATGAGTCCAAATATGAATAAAAGTGTGAAATCTAGGTGCCCTAGTCTAAGTTTAATATATTATAATTGTATTAAATTGTGATAATTTTCACCATCTCTGCATAGTTTATAGCTGAAAGAATCATCTAGGCTTGCATAGTCTACTGTTGCTTCCTGATAAACACAAAATAGTGCCTTGGCTGTCAGTTCTATGTTCAGTGAAGTTTGTTGCCACTTTTACCATACATCTGTTCTAACAAAGCAGGAAAAATTACTGGACTTGATTTTTCACTGTTTCTTTTAGCAGAGCTAAAGGAACCAGTGAATGACACTGCACAAATACAAGGTTTTATGTCCAAAAGACACAGAGCTATGTATGGGTGAGATGTAAAGGCAGAAAGCAACATATAGGCATGTCCGTGTATAAGATCACTCATTTTCACTGAAGTCAAGGGCAAGACTTCTACTGATTTCACTGACTTGTCAGTGCTGCTCCTGCGTCAGAAAGGAAAATCTTTCCTTGTTGTCTGTCCCAGTACTATAATACAGAAAAGAACATATTCAAGATGGCTCACTTGGTCATGAAAATCCCATAGCAGCTCGAATTGCAAGGACAGCTCCCGAGGAAGAAATTTTTTAACACTCCACATCTCTTGTTCCAATCAAGAGCATAGGTGTTACATGTGCTTATATCCACTTGGAGCAAACAAAAGGGATTTGTATGTTCTAAAACCAAAGAAAGCAATTATACAAGACAGATTGTCAATGAAACAGTTGAAGCTCAAAAAAAATCCTTTCTTAAATGAAGCAAAAATGTTAAAGCATAGAAGTGACAAAAAAAGATTAATGCCTCTCATTTCTACAGAAGAAAAAAAAAAAATGATGTGTGTATACACACGTACTTCCAGTGAAGAAGTCTGTTCTGCATTCACCTGCCTATCTCAAATTGTCTCAGGCCATGTAAGTACATAATCAGAAAACTGCAAAACTGGGTTTCTCAGGGTGACTCTATGAAGCAACACATTTGATACTTACGCTTCTAAACTGAAAAGTTGCGTGAGACTTAAAAAATTCCCAGTCTGAAAAAAAAGGTCTTATAACATTTGCTTTCACTTCTCACATACTTCCCACTTACACCAGGGAGTTAGACTGTGCTCTTCACAGGGAGATTGTGTCTTGCTGCATTAGTACAATGGTTGATGTGCACTATTACTTAAGCACTGCTGTGAGTGGAACAAATAATAGAACTGATCAATAACACAAACTTAATCCCAGAGGTACTTCTCAGAAGTACTGCATTTCACTTGATTAAAAACAAACAACAAACAGATAAACTTAAATACGAATATTTTTGCTGCTACTCTTCCCATTTTTAATAGTAGTGCCTAACCAAGCTCTATTAACAGTTTAGATATGATTACTAGACTGACAATTTATCACATATATATTTTTCATAATTATATCTTCACTAGCATTGACAGCTTCCAAATCATGGCAGACCAGTAGCAGTCTGACAATTATTATTGTTATTATACTCACTTCAGTCAGAATCTCTCTTGAGGACTGCCTGTTACTGCTTTGGACAGTATGAACATCTTAGTAGGTAGGCTTCTTAACAAAACACAAGAGAAAAGATAAGCTATGAAATGAGGCTGGATATGAAAATGTGAAAAAAAATGTAAATTTGGAAGGCTTCCTACTAAAATTGCTTTCCATTGTCCACAGTCCTGTTGGTATGTAACAGAAAAAGTACAGCATTTTCTTTCATAATTTCTCTTTTTGCAAAAAAGATGTTTTAAAAGTTGTCACTCTGGTCTCATGAGAGTTCTCATTACTAGACACTTTAAAGGAGCTACTTGTTCATCACAAATATTATTAATAAATGGCAACTATATATAACATTTGCTAAGATCCTTGCACCAAAGGGATTCAGCTTATCCTGTCACTTGACTCTCTGATATTCTGCTATGTTAATTGAGCAATCCATGCTCTGTTGCTGGGTTTTACCTCTGTAATCAAAGCAATTTGGAGCACCATGTTATTCTTACCAGTTTTGTATATCATATATTGCAAGAAATATTCTACAAGTGAACATTTCTTTTCTACTCCAGGGCCATAAACTTGTACTCAGCAAGTGAAACCTGGCACATTAATGAAACAGAAAGTAAAACCTGCAATGGGTACTTGTATCATGCAACACACTTTCATCAGCCCACACCCAAACGCAAACTGCCACTCTCAAATGACCTAGTGGCACCCTCTGTCTATGAATTTTGACACTGCATAACACCTTTGAAGAAATTGATTTTTCAGTAGCCCTTCTAGACTATTAAGGATGGAATTACTTGAATAAGTTTACAGGGAATAGCCTGTCTTTTCTTCCTCAGTTGTAATATTAAATATCTAATATTTTATTAAAGAAAATGTGAAATGCCAGGTTACCTTTAAAGACACAAAGAATAGTGAAAATTAAAACACAAATTAAATTCAATAGCATGCAGACTAATTAGAAGCTGACCCTAGTATTCAGGAGGTTTGCCACGTGAATGAATTAATACCTAACTACTTCAGTATAAAAATAAATCCTTGCCAGACTCTCTGGACAAATCAGTTCAAAGAAAAATGCACATTTTGCATAATATATCTAGTTCAAAGACAGACATTTACTACTTTCAAAGTACAGAACACAAACTCATTCATGTATTTTGAATATATTTCATCCATACTTTTGAAGGAACCTAGATGCCAAAGATCTTTTTTCCCCTTTATGAACTAGGAATTTGTAGCTTCAAACCATGATTTTCTTTCCCTGACCCTTTCAGATATGAAAACTTCTCCTACGCCATATCAATAATATAATTATATCTTAATGTTTCTCTTGTTACAAAGAGTTGAAGCATTACATCATCCTTTACCAGCTTCCTTGCTGGGATCAGATACAGAGAGATGTGTTTCTAGCTACAGTAATTACCTTAATTTTGTAGGAACATAAGATTGCTCTGTAATCGGCTATTACTAATGCAATTACTCTGAAGAAATGGCTCACAGAGAGAGATGTGTCAGGGGTGCTTCTGCATCAGCACAAATTGAAGTAATTTAATAATGAGTCACATTGGGTCTAGGAAGTGGGTAATATTGAATGGCAAATATCCACACTATAATTAAGATTAATGAAAGCATAATTTTAGCTTATAGGATAGCTACCGGGTTTTGAAAATTCACTATACGCCTCTTCTTTTCCCAAACATATTAGGAGTATTTTTATATTTTTTATTATAGTAGAGGCCCCAGCTGGGATCAAGGTACTGTTAGGTACGTGCTCAGGGTCTGATATTCCTTATTCTTTCTAAAGGCCTGACTCAGAGCTTGCTGAAGTGAAAGGAGAGACTTTGGATGGGTTATGGACTGAGCCCTAAATAATTGGCAGACTAAAGGAAAACAAGGGGGAGGGAGGAGGCTGTCATCCCACTTCCATGAATCCTAATTCAACAAGGTCCTTGACAACATGGTTGACTTTTTTATTCTGTATTCACTCAAATATTTTCCTGAATCAAGGCCATGGAAATTTAGTGAATCTCTCAAGACCATCCCGGAAACATGTAAACTAAAAGCTAAGAAGTGAACTCAGGTCTCTGAAGTCCCTCTTTAGCCACAAACCACATGATTTCTGTAAAAGGAGCTCTGTGGTATGCAATTAATTAGTAAATTTGTTAACTCTTAACACCTCTCAAATACCTATCTGACATAGCTTAATTAGTTATTGACTATGACTGTAAAAGAGAACTATAATGAATAAGCAACATAAAGTATGCCCCAGCAGACTGCCACGCTGTAACAGCTGGAATGAGGACCATTTGTGTACAGTTGCTCATGTGCTCTGTTCATCGATTACAAGTAGCTCTACAGAATGAGCTGATTTACCGTTCCTTTCCCCCAGAAGCAGAAATACAGACAGGCTCAAAGTACCAAACATACATAGAACTGTCACGACAACAGGTATAGTCATTCTTTTTTTCTCTTTTTTTGTCTTCTTGCACCTGAAAAATGTAAACCAAAATCACCTAACTGCAGGGATTAAATGACACTAGAGTGTTATCATCCAATCAGAAATTACTGCTACCACTATCAGTGCAGTAAAATAGAATGCAATGAATGTAACAATTTTGTATCAGTACAAAGTTGATCACTTTCAGTAATACTCATTGATTGTTAAGGTATATAAGGTATGGCCAGACCTGGCCAGGGTTGACTCAACAGGCCAGATACTGTGGACAATGGAAGGAGAAAAAAATCAGCTGGACAAACTTAACCTGGGGCCAAATTAATAGAACAATAACAAGGGAAATTGCTAGATACTAAAGTACTGAAAAGAGAGTATCCGGAACTCCGTTTGGGTGAAGACTGAAAATACAGTGAAAAGGCATGTGCTGACTTACTGAGGTCACTGACAAAGGCTGAAACTACCAAACAAGAATGCATCCCTGCCCCCCTCTCCCCCAATCAAAACCAAACAAAAACAAAAGCCAAACCCAGGGAACAATGCTAAAAGTGTAAAATCAGAACAAGCCGTTTACTAAAGAGGGAGAAAAAGGGATACCCGTTTTACTGGTCTGTGTCTAGTCAACAGAACCTGGAGCAGCACAATAAACCTTTCATTTTGTCCATACTCTTAGAGCCCAGGCTCTGCAACCTCTTCCTCCCGCCCTAGGGGTTTGGCTGCCTGTGCTGGAGGCCAGCTCTGATGTGGCACAGCTGTAGCAAGAAGGCTTGTTGGGGACCTCCCTCGCTTCACTCAGATCTTGCTCCTTCATGAGCTACTTCATAGATATATCTGTGCCTGGTTATATACCTTGCTGATTCTCACTCACTGACTTGAATTCCTGGTTTGACATCATATGTACCTCATCACTATGGACTTGTCTGGCAACAAGTAGACTGTAGGCTGATCTTACTACAATCACCAAAGCTCCTTTGCTCTTCTTGTTCCAGGTACCATGTACTTCATTGGTGTGGAATTTAGGTACACAGGGTTGGATCTTTAAACCCAGTCCCTTGTTGATGATAAACAACATCTGTGTTCAGTCTAGAAGGGATCACAGAACATCTCTACATTGCTCAAACACTTTCCAGCACTTTCTTGTGTATTTCACACAGGAGTCGAGATTCAAAACAATACCATGCTACAGGAAGATTCAGAAACTGAAATCTTTGACTTGGCAGAATATTAAAAACTATAGATGATCCTCATAGAGGATCCTAAAAATATTCACTATCTCATGTGGTTGAAAATTCTACCATGATCCCAAAGTAAGTTTGATCTATTCAAGCCTGAGCATTTAAACAGGGGAATTTAATGTCTCTAGGAAGCTGAACACACTGCCTGCATTTTGCCTCAGCACCTACTAGTGTTCAGTACTTAGGGGTACTTGACATAGCAAGGAGAAGAAATATTCTTCTGGATGCCACAGCTGACTAACAGAAGCCTGAAGTATGAGATTCATGCAAGGGAAACATGGCATAATCTACTGTCTCTCCTTTCAAAATCCTTTGAATGTGCCAGTATATAGACATCCAAAGGCTTGTATCACATTGTCTCCAGGAAACCTGTTTTAATTATGATATTTTTGAAGTTCTATTTTTAAATAGTTTAGGTTCCTGGCTCGCACTATGCTATCTGAAAGACCATGTCAGAACCTTACTCTTTGAATGGTTAGGTAAACTTCCTTTCCATTCCAAATTTAAGTGTTATGTATCCTTTATCTTTACCAGCTTCTATCCCCGTTTGATATTTATCCCTTGAATTTATTTATAAAGGGGAATCGTATTTCCTCTCAACATTCATTTGCTTATACGAAATCAAACTCATTTGTTCTTTCCGCCTACAGACAAATATTCCACTCCCTCAGTCAACCCATGAGCCTGAGAACTGCATCTGTTCCAAATTAAGTTTATCTTTCTTGAGCACTGGTGACCAGAACTACATACAATATTCCAAATGAAGATTTAACAGCATTTTATAAAATAATACAAAGATTTTCCTCTCTCTACTAAAAATATATTTTCTAATATTCCCTAGAATATAATTAAGTTTTTCATAGCTGTATTAAATGAATGAATACTGGTAGCTTAGATTCAACTTTTGATTCACTATGTAATTCACATCTTTCTTTTTTCCACCCCTTGCCTCAAACTGACACAAAACAAATATAGAATTAGAAGTGATTTCTTACATCTCACTACTTTGCTCCAGCTGACATTCTTTCCAGCATGTGTCTCACATACCTCCATTTCATGTTCCTCTGCATCTTGCCGTCTATTGAAATTAGCCCTTTTCTTCTTCTATTCATGTATGTCAGCTTCTCAAGTGGACCAAGTACTATAAAAAGAGAAGGGGTCTCCTGTCACAATGTGTTATAATTTTTCAATCAGTAGATTGAAAGGCAAATATTTAATCCCTAAAGTCCTTAAGAACAGTTGACTAAATTTGACAAAAACTGTCCTACTCAAACAAGGACAAACTCCAAACCTAATAGGGAAGGCATCAGATATCAACTTTCAATTTTATGTAAAAATCCCATGGAGTGGATTGTATTGTGTTTTACTTCTCTCCTCCAATATATATGAGAATATATGAGAGTATATGAGAAATTCCGTTCCTCACATGATTTTTTATTCTGTACCAATCCATACCACTAAATAAGCTGTCATATACCACATTACAGTATCCTTCAGCTGAACTGCATGATTATGAGCCAAGAGAGGCCTCTTAGAAGTGTCTGAACTTCTGAATTTCAGAGACACCTCTGAAATAATTTGAATGTACTGATCCCTAGTCTCTACTCTGAAGATCTTGACAACAGCTCACTAGGCCTCTAGAGTACTACCTGATGTACCTGTAGATCAAAAATGAAATAGAAAAAAGACACTTGATGAGAAAATTTGCTTTAAGTAACTTTGCAATTATACCCATCAAAATAATCTCTATATTTAGCTACATTTAAAACATGAATATTTCTTGTTATTTTCAGATGAGACAGACACATTACCAATTTCAAAAAGGTCTTTGAGAGTTCTCTGCAAGGTTAAAATGTAAGTAGTTCATGGAATTATGAATCCATGGGGTTGCTTGTTTTTTAATGCCTGCTCGTTTCCTCCGAACATGAATATTTCTAATATATCATCATTTCATATTCAGAAATTGAACAAATTATAAAGTACTGTAAAAAGAAAAGAAGATCCATTACCAAGAATGGCACAATAGCTGCTATAGAAAGAGCTATCCATGCTTCATCTCTTAGCTGTCCTTTTCCTTTTATTTATTTATTTGCTGGGGCCAGGGTTTCTTTTGCTAGATGGAGCAGCAGTGACTGAAGGCAATTCTGCTTAGCTCTTCTGGTTCATGTAAAGCTGTATGAAGAAGTTCCATTCATTACTATCTAATTTCCAAGATCCTTCTGTGAAACAGAAAGGCAAATTATCAACTTATTTGAAAAGCTATTTCACTTTAATATAGTACTTACATGTTCTGATTCTATTCAGTCTTTCTTCTCAATATTTTCTCTACATCTGCCAACCACTAGACACTACTGGATTTCTGGCACCCTTTTCTCCAAGATATTTTTCACCATTATTATGAAACCAAATCTTTCTTTAGTACGAAAGGGCTATGCTTAGTTAAGAAAACACATATTTCCTACCTGACTCTTTCAGGAAGAAGTCTGTGGCTGTGTCAGTGTTGTTCCCAAATAATTTCACCGCTGACTGCAAAAAGCATTAAGAGCACAAAACTAGATTTAGCTTTCTTTGTTGAACATATAACCTTCTTTGTCAGAGTTTTTCAGTTTGTTAACCGTTATAGAAATTGGTTCTGCTAGGCTTGTCTATTACATTATATATTATCAGCTACTGCTTTGTGTTTATTTTTTGTTTTCAGAATATAATTACACTCCTAGTCGCCACAGAGCCTGGAAGTGTTTTCAAACATAGAGTTTATACCATCTGCAATACAAAAAACTTTAAATCAAACAGTTTTTATCTCTCTATTTAATTAAAAAAAAGATTAATTTCAGCTTTTTACATCTATTAGTAGTTTTTTTGTTGCTTCAGTGTAAGCTCTTACACACTCTAGTGCCTCATATTTTTTATCATCATTTATGCCTGTCTGTCATTTAATGAAGTCATGACTTTTTTTGAAGTCATGACTTCAAAATTTATGCAGAATATTCGGAAACCTTCCCTTAAGTCTTCTTAGCTGACACTTGGGTGAAAGTCTCAACACCATGTTTATCAGAGATAAGAGCCTAGGAATGTTGCTCAAAGATGTAGATCATGTATTCTTCACTCATTTCCCTTACTATACTATTTGTATCTCTCCCCTGCACTCCTATTCTTTATTTCTGGCAGTAAAATTTTCTTATCTTTCCCACTCTAATTCCATTTTAACTCTCTGTGATATTTTCCTCTTTCTTTATTATTTTCCAACCTCTTAACTAGACAAAAATCTTATGCTTTTTCTTCTTAATAATATTTTCCTTGTCATTTGAGCTCATCTCTCTTTTGGACTTAATAACTTGCCATTTTATATTATGGAATTGCCTCCTGCCATTTGTATTCAAATTAAGTTGAATCTGAAAATGAGACTTTGTTACACTAAATTCAGTTTTTCGAGGGTTTTAACAGTTCCTCTTACAATGTATTATTGTTTTTCTATTCCTCTTAATACTTTTTTATTTTATTTTGCATTTCTATTCCTAATTGCTATTTGTAATTCACACTTACATTACTAGTCTTAATCCTAGTTTCTTGTTGACCAGTGTTAACCCTACTGAACTTCATCTCCACTGGAATTTTAGTGAGCTGATTTCTGAGATTTGATTTCAAGTCAAGATTTAGCAACATAGGCTGGTTACTTCATGCTTTGCTTCCTTCTGATGTGTCTATTGACTCTACAGCCCTTGTATGCTTCTCTGATTTATGACCTCATAGTAACTCTATGTGAGGACAAATACCTTTTAAGATGATGCCTTTATGCAGGTATTAATTCCAAAACCAAGAGAAATCATCCTAGGAATTGAAGGGCCCAGGAAGTGGTGACATGTATGATGATGATGCTGTATCACTTATGGACTACTTTGAGAATCCATTTTCTCCCGTGACCTTCAGCAATCTCCAGCAGCAGTTGTTAAAAACAACATAAAATGCAACCCATTCACATATCAACACCACTAATAAAGAAGCCCTCCCTCTTATTAAACAAAATTTTAAAATAGCATGCAGTCTCAACTGCTGTCCTGGCATGAATTTTTCATGTATCAATAGGACATAGAGAATATATTTATTGGTTTATGCATAAATGCCAATAATATCTAAGCATATATTATTAACAGCATAAAATGTCTAAAACAAAAAAAAATCATTTTTATAGAATCTGTCAATTCATTTAGATGACAATTCATTTATTTTTTTCAGAAACATGGCAGCAAATAGTTTACTCTTGTTCAAGAAGTTAAAATCTACTATTATCCCAATAGTGAGAATGAGAAGAGGAAATAATGTCACAGAGAGAATGTCCACATAAGGAAAATTAATAATTAAATCAAAGCTATTACAAACTTTAAGGGAAACTGGATTGCAGATGTAGGATTCAGCAAATTTCAATCCTAAATGCTATGTACAGAAAAGATTTTTCCCATCACACACTCTCGTGCTTTACAATATGAGCAAAAAGGAGGTCATCTTCCTTCTTTTCTTTATGAGGCTTATCTGTCTAACAAATCTAATATTGAACAAAATATGGTGAGGGTTTTTTTTTCAAACAGTAAATATCAAAGCTACTGACAACATTGCTGTGTTTTCCAAAAATAATACATCTGCAGACAGCAGAAATAAGTTGCTAAAATAGAGAAACTAAACTTAATAGACTTACCACTGGAAATAGAATTGTTTCACAATTCATAAAATAACTAAACTAAGATAGCAAATTCTTATTCAGTTTTTACTGCATCTCCACTCATAAACATCCCATAAAGTCCTTTTAAGTTAAACTTACTTTTAATAAGAGGCTAGGGAAAGACTGAAGAATCAGCTCAGAAAGCCCTAACTACTGAGAAAATCTGTTTTAATAGAAAATATAATAAGCTTTCTACAAGTGAACATAAGGAAGAACTTTTTCACTGTAAGAGAGACAGAGCACTGGAACAGGCTGCCTGGAGGGGTAGTGGAGTGTCCTTCTCTGGAGACATTCAACACCTGACTGGATGCATTCTTGTATGATCTGCTCTAGGTTGTCCTGCTCTGTCTGGGGGGTTGGACTGGATGATCTTCCGAGTTCCCTTCCAATGCCTAACATTCTGTGATTCTGTGATTCTATGAATATCAAGTTACTTGGGAAAATGGTGGATGTGGTGCTGGTTTCACTTACACTGTCATAATTCAGAAAGAATTCAGTTGAAGACAATGAAATTATTCCTATGAAAGATCAAAGTGAGATCAATAAGTAGCAAAACTGTGGAGTCTATGGCAACATATCAATATTAACACTTATTTGCTTTATAATACATTGAACTTTATTCAACTTTCAGTCCTTTAGATTCTAATTATGTAATTAATCTATGCAAATGCTGTCCAACAGACAGAGAAAGGTTATACAACAAGCCTCTTTCTCCCTCTGCATGCAATAGTCAGATCCTGCCTCATGTACAAGGAAAAGTGTTAAAAAGGCTCAGTCAGGGTGCAGCAGGTACTAGTATAAATTCAGTCTACTGTTGTTAAAGGAAACAGCACCAAGCCCCTCAAGGATTCCCCGAATGGCACCTTAGAAGCCTTGTTCTGAATAAACTCTTGAAACTACCAGTTAACATCATAACTCATTCTACTATATCAAAATGTAACTCAACCTACTGTGTGATTCAACCAAAGCCACAACTTAGCACCATCTACCCCATAAATACATTATCAACAGTAGAAATTTTTAAAATTTTTAAAATTATTAAAATATTTTAAAATATTGTAGAAATAATTTTAAATTAATCAGAAAGTATTTTTTAAAATGGAATTAAGATAAGAATTTCAAGGCTATGATTGATGCAAAGAAGGAAAGAAAATTATGTATGCAAACTGAAACTTCTGGAACCTGGAGTAAAGCTCCCTAAAATCAGTTAGGAGGTGGTTTAATTTATGTTAATTGTTATTAACAGGTATTTCTATTTATTAGGCAAATGCCTATAAACAACCAACAACAGAGATTAGGCTGCAACTATGTTAGAAAGCATAAAAACTTCAGGATAGTTCAGCCTTCTTAGAATATTTACAGTTCAAATTCCAACACAAATAAAATGGACAGGAGGTGAACGAAAGGAAGAAGAGATGGGAAAGAAGCAGAGCTATAAACATGCTTAGCACTTGAACATCACAAACATATTAATAACATAAATTCCTTAGTAATTCTTTGGTAAAGGTTTTGTTAGAAATTAATACTTAAACAGAAAAATTTAAGAGCAGAGTAACCAAAAGAAAACCATAAAGTAGCTAGAGGGGAAAAAAAGTTATGAGAATGAAATACGTTATCAATACATAAATAACTGCTGTTTTGTAAGCAGAACTAATACATCCCTGAACTCTGTGAGGACAGTTATAGCTGTTCTTTACATATTGTTTATTTACAGAAACAAGATGGTAAATGCTATATACAAGGGATTCCTTGTATATAACCCATCTGTCATTGTAGTCACTGTTTCTTAGATAATTATTGCAAGTGCATAAAAATTAATGAAGTCAGACCATTGGATTATGCATTGCTATTTCCAGTTATTCACCTGTCTTTCTTCAATTTTGGTAACATTTTGAATGTTGATGTAAAAACCAAGCTATTTCCTTGGTTATTTCCAATGTTCATGTAGTTTAGCACCTTCAACTACTTTTTTTCATCTGGAATTTCTTCATAATTTTTGCAAAAAATGCATTTTCAAATAGAGGTATACATAATTTTAGCCTGGCAAGTACAGAATATTTAGAATAAAAATTGTATAAATCTTAAATTAAACATATATTTGAGCAAAAATTGGAGCTATACTACCAGGGATTTATTCTAGATATGCTGGTCTTGGATACTCCCAGAGTGAGATCATCAGCATCAATACAGTAAGGAAGCAAGACAGGTTTTTTCCTGTGTATTCTCTGTGGAAACTGATGTTCCATACATGAACATATCACTCCTCCCTTAAGTTTGTGGATAATTTTGCAAGATAACAAAACATGATGGATACAGTGAAACTACTAGGATCAGCAGAAAATCATTCCTCATTTCTTCTAGAGTAAGGTATTGGGTGAGAGCTCCTGATATCAAAAATTTTAGCTGATCAACTTCAGCCAGATTCAGTTCTTTAAAGACAAGACATGGAAGACTGAGCCTTCTATGGTCAAAAATTTTATGATGAAAAATGCAAAGAAGAGATTATTTTTAGCAACTATTAGTTACAGAATATAATCAATGTTAAGATAGTAACTGATTAAAATTTACCTGACTCACCTCAAAGCACTCACAATAATTTTTGAGGCATTCTGAGAGCTTGCAATTACATCCTTTGTTATGGTGAGGTTTAATTTCCTTAATTTTCCTTAGTTTCCTTTTCCCAATCTTTGGTAAGAAAGCTTCTGGGTTTTTATCAAGACAAAAATTCCAAATTTATCAAAACAAAAAATTCCAAATTATGAGAAATTCAAAGAAATGTTTTTAAACACCTGAATGACTGTGATCCAATGTTTAACAAAGTTCTTCCTTTCCATTCTCATTACTGGTGGTATAAAGCCCATGGATAAAGGAGTCTCCCATGGGATGTGAGAGCAGGAATTCAAGGATTCCAGAACAGTAAGCTGACTTGGCTCTACCACAGGAAGCAACTTACATTGCTTTTATGGAATAATCTAAATGACCCATCTACTATTCTCTTAGGGCTCGTTTTCTTTCACTACTGACACTACTTTCATCAGAAAGAAAAAGTTCCCAGTGAAGGAAGAACCTTTGCATACATAGTCACATACATCTCAGAAGTTTTAAACGTAACTTGTTTCATTAATGGCCCAATACAAAGACCATTCACTGAAATCAACATTGGATTGAAACAATAGGTTTTAATCAGATCAGAAGACATGCAATGCCATGGACTACTAAAAGGCAGATTAAAGAGATCATATACCCTTTATCTGCAATATTTATGGATGGCATAAGTACGCTTTCATCAGTGACAAACAAGACCTATTATGATCTCCAAGATGCCACCTACAGCAGTGAAAGGAGTGCTTGGACACCAACAACCCCATCAGCTGAACTATAGGCAAGCATCTGTTTTGAAAACTAGTTGCTGCATATTGACACCAAAATGGCTGTGGTTTTGACTGGCTGGATGTGGCAAAGCTCTAACTCTAATTAGATCAACTTCTTGTACCATCCCAAAATGATGTGAATGATACAAAAAGAGTTTTAGAGAGTTGCATGCAAGAAGCACAAAGCCATTAATATATCCTTAAAGCATCAATGGTAGAATAAGACTTTTCATTATCACTTTAAAACTTATAAAACTTAGCATACATATTAGATTAAATTATTGCTCAAAGTGTGCAGCTTGATATACATACAAATATTAGCCCACATGTTATTCTTTAATCCACTGATAAAAATCAGTCTCCAAATGTAGAAGCAACCTGCTTCTCACTAGTGTAAGGTTCAGTGTCACTGCTAGGAGGGTCAAGAAAAGACTAACACAGACAACTGCAGAAGATCTGTCAATGAGAATAATAATTTGGATAGTAATAATTGGTTTTCCTGGTCTGGCTTTGGGATACAATAAATTTTCCTTCAAGTGAAAAAAATATCTGAAATGAAATTTGAGTTTGAGTACTTCTTTCCAACCATAAGGATTAGCATCCAGTTAACAAATCACTAGTTTTAATCCCAGGAATCAGAAGTTCTATAAAAGGAAGGAAAGAAATCCCTAAATTTCTTTGTGTAAGAATAATACAGAGACAACGCTTAGCTTTATTTAGGTTAAAAATAACATATTTCAAATACTGTAACTACTGGAAAAAACAATACTGTTAAATTTTTCATACATTAAGCTGACACCAATGTGTACTGTACTTCTTTTTTAAATTTTTTTTTTACCTTAATGGCTTTAAATTGCTCAGTTTCATTAATTTGATTGTTGTAACAATTTTTGCAGTTGCAGTTGTTGCAAAAATCACCACTGGCAAAGCAATCACAATATTTATGATTAACATGTAAAATAATGTAAGAAATTAAAATATTAACTGCTTTAAGTGTAAATTTTTAAATTTAAATTCCACTTCTAGGCAGAAAGTTGATTTTCTACTCATAAAAAAATATTCTGACCTCTGTAACTTAATCACATCCAAACCTAGACGAAGAGCTTCTCTCTCTCTTTCAATTTTACATTTTGTAAAATACACCCAGTCCGTCAGTTAATCAAACTTTAATTATCATGTATATATCTCTGTGCATATTGTTTATGTATAAGTGCAGCAGCAAGACAGAGAAATTATATTTTAGAGTACAGCATTTACATTTTACATAGGATTTTCCAGGCATGCTTTGAACAATTCTTCAGTTTCTTTTTTTATTTCTAGTTCTTCTAACTTCCTTTTTCATTTTCCATACTTTGTCTTACATGCAGTCACCTACACTGCTGCACCAAGTTCTGAGCTTGTGTGACACTAGTTTACATCCACTGTGCACCTTTTTAACTCAGTCTCAGGTGAGTGATTTATGACACATATGCAGTGTTCATTTTAAAGCACACATTTCTTGCATGTTTGTATGTTTGTTTATACACTATTATTAGCATTTATTAAATGTTGACAAACTATTACTTATAATTTAAGACACTGTTGTCCAGTTACACGGTTTCTTAGACTTTGTACCCCCTGAACCAAAAGGTAAGCTACACAGGTTGAAAAAGAAAAAAAATTTTAAAAATATACAAATCCAACTACAATGAAAACTAATTATTCTATTGTTTTCAAACAATAAATACTGATTTTATTTTTTTACACCAATATTGGTACTACTTAAGAAGTGTGGCCTCACAGAGTGCATGAGAAAAAGAGAACAAACAACCTGTAATCTCCCTCTCTCCATCAACTACCACTACCTGGGGCAGGTCTGCCCTTAGTCATACAACCTGGTACGGCTGTGCAACTGCAAAGTTCTCTCACCCTTCACACTGGGGTTGCATCTGCCTCTTATTTAAAAATTATCTGAAATTAAATATTAGTAAAATAATTCAATTAGTGATGGAAATACAGACTAAATACATGTTAATTAGATTTGGAAACACGTAAATTGACTTAGAACATGAAATGTTTGTCAGGCACATGGACAGCACAGTTGCACTGATTGTAAGAAAACCTAAAGCCATGCTACATAGTCTTGACTGCCTACAACTGGACATCGTGGCTACCAAGATACATGCACAAAGCATTCTTGCAGAGCTCCATTTTTGTTACAAAAGAAAAGCAGCTATGCAACATGAAAATGTCTAGGAGTCATTGCTGGTTTAAAAATTCAAAAGCCATCACGGATGCAAGATGTTTCACACATCTTACCCCTCCGAGTTCTTTTTCACTGGCCTATGCAGATTTGATTCTAGATGAAATGTGGCAGTGCTAGATACTGGTTGTAAAGGACTGTTTTCAAAATGTACGAGATAAAATGTATATGTCCTGTTTGTGTTAACTTTTTAAAAATGCTCTTATAAGTTAACAGAGAAAAGGTAACACAAAGAAAATAATTTTCCAGGGATAATTTGATTGCCAAGGTTAGTGATAAAAACTTATGGAAATAAAGAGTCATGAAAATGGCATGCATGTCCTCTTGGAAACCATTCAGTATGTCAGGAAACCCATTTCTCCCAATGCAAAGAACCAAGAACAGCTTCCAGTGCTGCAGTGTTGGAACACTGTTTTCAATTTACTGATAATTCCAGGTTCAGTAGCTCTTAGTTCCAGTAGTCAACTGAAAATGTCGAGCGATTTGATGATTTACACTATGTTCAGCTGTAGTATGACATCTAATTTGTTGAAGCCTAAGCAAAATTTTAAAAATAACCAGTTCACGGGCCAAGAAAACACACTGCAGATCCATTGTCTCTTCAAATAGGGGCCTGGTTATGGAGAGAGACAAGAGAAGAACAATTAGGATTATGTCAATATTACTGTTACTGGAGGGTCAGTGAATAATTGTAAATCACTGTTATTTTAATAGGTGATTAATCTAGCTGACTATAAAGAAGATGAAAACTAATATATTTAAAACAAGAGAATTTAGGAAACAACTAATTTGGGATAAAGTCAGAGAAGAATTACAAGCTTGTCTACATCACTGCTCCAGAATGTTTAAGTAACAATTTGCAGATACACTGCCTTTAGAGATGCAAGACTCCCATGGTCATTGCTTGATCTGACCCTTGGATTTTTCTTCCCTCTTTTATGATAGTGGCTGCTATCCACAAACCATTTGCTGTGTTTGTACCAACATCACACATTCACTTCACAGAAATCAAAAGTTAACAAGTGAGTATTTGCAGTGACTTTTGCTATCAGCTCTGTTGGAAGTAACACGTGAGCAGTGAAACACCTGCAAAGATTTTTAGCCTTCTTTTCAATTTTCATCAACAAAAAATGTAATTGACAAAAATTATAAAGCCTTAATGACTGTTAAATTCCAATCAGAAGAAAAGAGTGTAAAAAATCCTACTGGAAGAAAATGTCCCCCTTCTGGTAAAAGTCAGTGTGCTTTTTGGCACCCTGAAAGAGTCTTAAAATGGTTCTCAGACATAACATAATCTATAGAACAGCAAATTCAAGATTTCAAAACGGGAATAAATTTATTTTTCTTGTGGAAAACTGTATTTTTACTTCTGATATTACTTTTAGAAAATGTTGATATCAGAAACTTTTATATGCAGAAAGCATACTGAGTGCAGAACTAATCTGTTCAAACTAGCTAAACTATCTCTGGAAAGTGCATACAACTGTTACTTCCCAACATAGACTTAGCAACTCATTTAAAAAAAGGAAAAAAGAGTTTATATTGTACTTAAGTTTAAAGGATAAAGCTCCTTTACCTCTTACTCATCCAGAATCAGTTCACCTTGAACAGGCAAAAACTGCCACAGTGCAGATGTTACAGGGTTGTCCACATCTGAAAAGAAGACATTTACCTGAAGACAGCAGAACTACTCAGAGTGTATAAAGTTTCATTTATTCCTAAATATTTTTGGAATTAAGCACATGGGCAAATTGGTATCTTCAACTTCTTTGTTAATAAAAAAATTTACCTGAGGCTGTCTGTCCTCTATTGGCACTTTCTCCTACCATTTCATTTTGAATCCAAACTTACTCTATCATAAATAGTGTTAATGAAGGACCTAGAAGTTTTTTCTCCAGAAATGTTTTTCTCATTGAAAAAAACAAGAATAAAAACCTGACAACAAAAATAACTCTGACAGAAAAACCCACCACCAGTGTGTCAGCTAGGAATTTGAGCATAGGAAGTTTTTACTCTATGACATTAAGTACATGTAAATTCACATGCTCATGAGCATCCTAGTCTATCCAGAAAAGGGCAAACATCAGTCACAGTAAGACTACAAAATTAATCTTATGGCTGTACTTCCTTTCTTCCCAACTGGAAAAAAAAAAAAGGACAACTTAATTCAAAAGTTGAAGAGATTTGTCTCCAGAAACTTTTACATATAATTTCTGGACATAATTATTGTACTTGATGTGAGGATGAGTAAAATAGAAGAAAGGTCAAGCAAATAAAAGCTAAAAAACAGATGCCAGCACACTCTTCCTCAGGTTTTTCTTCCCCAACATTACAGCAAATAAATGAGAGTTTGAATTTTATAAAGGAACATGACCTTTAACTTGAATGTGCCTAGTTTATTCTTTTGATGGCTTTTGACAAATATATGTAAACAGGCTCCATACCTGGAGCATCTGCTGACAGATGCTCACTCAGTACCTATTAATATTGAGAGCAATATCTGTGCTTGTATGATAATATTTAAAAGGTTTTGCTTTCACATTGTCATCAAAACGCACCACTGCAACTAAATTATAATAATAAATAATTAAATAAAGTATATAAATAATGTTTTTGAGGAGGCTACATTTAGGCAAAGAAATCTTTATTTAAATTAAAACTAAACTGCATTTAAATACTTTGTTGCTGCTTACATGAAAATGTGTTACTCCATCTAAATAGTATTGAGGACCTCAGACACTATTATCTGTAGAAATGGATGGCATGTGAAGTTCACATCAATTCTATAAATATTAGTGAGACATTCTGAATCCCAAGGTTAAAGCATACCCATAGTTATCAAGGCGTCTATTCCTTTATAGAGAAACAGTGACACTTGGTGGCAAACTAGGGTAAATGCAAATATAAGCTGGTGCTTATGCTAAATACGCTTTATATGGAAAGTAATCTGTTTATTAAAAACTGCCAATAAATTCAAAATATCCATTACATCATTCTTATTACACTGAAGGTTCTATCAATATTTCAGTTATAAAATAAAGTAAAATAATAACTGGTGACAGCTACATTACCTTTGGCTCATCTCCCACCGTTGCTGCTTAAGGACATAAAACCTGTAACATAAAACATAGAATCATAGAATGGTTTGGGTTGGAAGGGACCTTAAAGATCATCTAGTTACAACACCCCTGCCGTAGGTGGGGACACCTTCTACTAGACCGGGTTGCTCAAAGCCTCAGCCTTGAACACTTCCAGGGAGAAGGTATCCACAGCTTCTCTGAGCAACCTTTTTCCAGCGTCTCACCACCACAGTAAAGAATTTCCTCCTAATATCTAAGCTAAATTTACTCTCTTTTAGTTTGAAACCATTCCCCCTTGTCCTATCACTACATGCCCTTGTAAAAAAACTCTCTCCAGCTTTCCTGTTTGCTCCCTTCAGGTACCAGAAGGCTGCTATGAGGTCTCCCCAGAGCCTGCTCTTCTCCAGGCTGAACAAGCCCAACTCTCTCNTCTCTCAGCCTCTCTTCACAGGAGAGGTGCTCCAGCCCTCTGATTATTTTTCTGACCCTTCTCTGGACTCACTCAAATAGCTCCATGTTCTTAAGTCAGGGACTCCAGAACTGGACACAGTACTCCAGGTGGGGGTCTCAGGAGAGCAGAGTAGAGGGGGAGAATCATCTCCCTTGATCACACTTCTTTTGATGTAGCCCAGGATATCATCGGTTTTCCAGGCTGCAAGCACACATTGTTGGCTCATGTTGAGCTTCTCATCGACCAACACCCCCAAATCCTTCTCCTGAGGGCAGTTCTCAGTTCATTCTCCACCCAGAGAATTTGTGCATGGGATTGCCCTGACCCATGTGCAGGATCTTACACTTGGCCTTGTTGAACTTCATGCAGTTTGCACAGTCCCACATCTCAAGCCTGTCAAGGTCCCTCTGAATGATCTCTCTTCCCTCCAGCACATTGACCACATCACACAGCTGGGTGCCATTGGCAAACTTGCTGAGGCTGCACTCAATCCCAACATCCATCTTGCCAGCAAAGACATTAAACAGCTCTGGTCCCAATACTGACCCTTGAGGAATGCCACAACCTATGATATACTATTTGAAAGGCTAGAGATAGCTTTCATTTTTATTGTACCTGACTGAAGATAATTATGTTGCTCACGGTACTCAGGAATTAGATGAACTGATTTCAGTTCTTTTGTGTCACAACTCTTTATACAGAGTATTTGAGTACCTCCTTCCAACTGGCAGATAACCTGCAATGATTAGCTTCATCTAAGAAACTGTAATTCCAAGCATATAGATATAAAGGTTTTCATAAGAGTGCCACCTGTCTTATAAAGCTTCATAATCAGAGACTGGAATCTCTCAAACAAATGGAACATCGTGCATTAAGATGTTTGCTTTTTGACCCTTAATTTTAATTTATATTTGGAAGCAACTATTGAGATCTAACACTGTAGCTGCTCAACCTAGGTGATATGGATTCCTGGTTCTCTAAATTGGTCCATGGAGCTTTGTAGAGCATATTCTAGCTATTTATTAGTCTGCTGGTTTCAGATCCAGCTCTCTAACCAGAACACACCATTGTAACTGTTCATGTTTCATTTGATTTATTTAGCTGTGATTTTAAATAGAGACTTTTTCTTCAGTTGAAGTTACTGTCACAGTCGGTTTTTTTGTTTCCAGCTGTAAAGTAGAAAATAATACATTGCATATGTGTATGTGTATGTATATGATAGCACTATAACTACATAAAATTTAGACTGTGAGTCCATGGAAGGGACTGCTTTATTATTCTTGTTATAGCATTTACTAAGTGGATTTCTTGATGCTAAGATGATACAAATAAGTTAATTTTCTCTAGCATATAATTTTGCTATAAATTACAGGATATAATTACTACAGGGTTGGACTAGTTTCTATATGAATATCTGGATTCCTCTGCTACACTGTGCAATGCTAATAACCTGCAGCCAGACTCATGAACAGTTGAACTCTGAAAAATTGCTCCGTCTTGGTGATTCTCAATAACATTACTAACTGCCTCTCTTACCTCAGCCTGAAATTTTTCTTTCCCTCTCTTTCATGGCAATATCAGATAGGACAGTGTTTGAAATAAACTTTTACCCTCTGGCACTTAGAATAAATCCTATTTTAGACATTCAACACTTGGCCAGATTCTTCCAATAATAATAAAATCTTGCATACATACTTACTATTTCATGAGAGACAGAAGTACTTAGTCTGTGGTAAGCCACAGATATCATTGGAAGTTTCTAGTACATAAAATAAAGAATATTTTTTTACAAAAAGATCAGTGTTTTATAGTAAGAACTCCTTTACAGCACCAATAAAATATTTTGATGTCATTACAGCATTCCATTCTTGTGAAAGAAATGTTTAATATTCTTTTGTAATAGACTTGCTGGGAAAAGCAGACTTCAGTTTGGGTCTTTTTGATGTCTGTAGAAGGTTTATGTGCCCATTAGGTAAAATTCATTTAGCTTTAGGACAAACTACCTTGTAGGATCAATTCCAGCAGTCAGCTTAACCCTGAGCAGGACTGTGAACAGGTTATGGACAGAACAAATCAAACAACTGCTTATAAGCTTACTATCAGCAGTAGCATCAGTGCAAACAACCTAACTTTCCTAACAGGTGGTCAAATGGCAAAGTGAAATAAAAACATTGTTCAATTTAGTAAAAAAACCCCACAAAAACAACACAAAATTGTGCTGCAAGAAGGAATATTATCTTTAGAGTCCTCTGAAGGAATGGGGAGGTGGTATGAGAGGAAGGGAAAAGCAAAAGACTGAACTACGTGGTTGAAACCACATGAACATACCCAAAAAACCAGTGGTCCATACTCCTTCCAAACATTCTTAGTTATATTAACATTATCAGAAAAGGCTCATACTGCAATTTGCAAAATCCTGAAAATGATTTATTTGGATATTTAAATCCTTCCCTGAGCTTATAAGAGGAGGGAAAAAAAATCCCCCTCTATCACTTAGGGCACTTACCATTTCAGCAATTAGTTCAGTTTTGTAACTGCATAGTTCTGTTTTGGATTGATCATAACAAATACATTTATTCTTACCAGCAACTGGAGGTATGAATGATCTGAATACATGAAGGAAATTATTTATTTATTAATCTATAACTATTTTACACATTAAATGATTAATTTTTTAGAAGACATGAATAAACAAAAACCTGACTTAGTGACCTTGAAAATTGGAAGTTATTTACATTTTCATGCCATAATTAAGCACATAAATGCTGTGACCTATTGAGCATTAACAGATACCATTACATACCTGGGATCCCAGAAAAACTATCAAACATGCTAAGCAATAGGAAATCTACNCAAATATTATTTATGCTTTTTCTGCTCAAAACATAGTTATGCTTCAGATCTAATGAATTTACAACTATAACAGCATCATATGTAATACCTATATTTGTCTTTTCAAATACAAACCTAATAAATAGAAAATGGAACCAAGACAGAAACTAACTTTCTTCTAGTTTCAGATTAGAATTGAGGTTGCTCAAACTAGACAATTTGCTGTCTATTTGTGTGTGCTGTGCTTTCTCTTACTAGAGACAGCACTTTAGGAGGGTAAGTAAGCAGCATGGAAACAACCAATCAGCTTTCCTTATTTCAATAAAATCATTTATAGCCTGGTTAGAGTTTTGTTTTAATACCTTCAAGAAACAGGGCAAGAATAACAAAACATGGAGATTTCCTGCAATAAACTGTAAGGATATTAAGAACAGAGTTATTAAAAAAGATTTTTTCTAAATCTCATTTTTAGCTCCTTGTACAGAGACTAACAAATTTCCATTATCTTCAACTTCACTTCGAAGAAAGCAACTGTAACGCCTTAATCACATTCTTATTTTCTAGAGGCTTCCACCAGTCTTTTTAATCTTGCTAATGGTTCAAAAGATTGAATGTCTCAGTTATTAAAGAACTACTGATAATACTGAGCATGTGCACAATCTTCCAAGCCAGAGATACTTTTAAACTATAACTGTAACATGAAATAAGAAAGAAAACTAAAACACATAAGGTAAACACCACAGTAGACCTCAAGCATCTCAGGATGAAATGGCACTGGGCTGGGTAGTGTCAGCAACTGTCTCCGTGATAGGAGGTTTCTTGTGCTAACAGAGCAGCTCAGTGGATTATTGCCAGGGAAAATCAGACCTCATTTTCAACCAAGTGATTTTTGTGAGTTTCAGAGGATTTTAAATATTATTGTTTTTTTAATCTAAGAACAGCACTGTTTGTTAAAATATTTACATGGGAAAAAAGGCCAACCAGTATGCATAATTATTTCAAGAAATCTTCTCAGAAGAAACCTCAGTGCCCATCTAGAAGCAGTCACAGTGCAAACTCAAAATTTTTAGATTTCTTCAGATGATATTTTATAGCCATAAAAAAAATGCATGGATATGTAAGTATTCTACATATTAATAGCCTGCACTAAGCAGATGGATTTGGTCCTGGGAGCATGACAATTTTTATGTTGTGTACCTTTCTGGATAGTAATTGATCCACCACAGAAAATGTAACTTCAAACTATACAGAAAAACTGCCAAGCATGCTAAGCAATAGGAAATCTACCTCTCTTACAGAACTGCTTCCTCCATAGAGATGTAACAATACAGACCAGTTTACTTCTGCAAATAACCGCTGCAATTACTTTTCAAATCATTTGGACTATGAATTTTAAGATGTCAAGTGTGTGACCTGTGGAACTAAAAAATAAAAGTTAATATCCTATTTGTATCTTGTGCAATTACCTAATAGTCACTAATACAGATGGTAACATATAGAATGAAAGTGGGTATATTTGTGACGTGGTAAGGGGTTTTTTTTAATGAGCAAAATAACTACCTAGCCATTTAAAATATGGCACAGACATAAAAGAACAGCAGTCAGAACCGTATGTTCACACTGCATGCTATTTCTTGCAATAAAATCCAGACATAT
>VZRW01002770.1:0-14847 GCA_013398125.1 Aegotheles bennettii
CAAAAAAACTGAAAGGGCTTTCAGTCTCTAAATCTAAATTTTATTGGGACACAAACAAGAACAATTAACTTTTCAATATATAACCTGAAAGCGAAATAAAAATAAGTTTCATAAGAATTCTCCCATCCTATCTCGTGCATTTTTACAGTGACTTCATGATCTGTTTTTTCATCTGCTTTGCCTCCCATCCAGCTCTCTCATCATGGAGAACTGGTTATACATCTACCACCTGTACTTTAGTCTGTTCAGGTGACAGGCTCTCCTTGCCCTGTTTGTCACAGTCTGTCTTTCACCCCCTACCTGATGTACTTTTCAGTCCTGCATCCTTTCCCAAATGTGCATTTTCAACTATGCTGAACAGTAAGCAGGACATAAGAAGACAGCTCTCCTCCCTGCTGACCAATCACAACTTTAATAAGAAAACATGTCTGTAAACTTAAACCAAATATGGCACCAGTCACATATATCCTCCTTTACAAATTTATAGAAAGACTCGAATTGTCTTTAAGCTAACTATGCACTTAAAAGAAGACAAGCTCCACCTCGTAGCTACCAGGAAATAACACATAGTCTATAATTGCTGGCTGTATACACAGAAGTCTATCACCATATTGAGCCAAAGCCACCAGCAACTTCATCAGGGATACCTGCATTTTGCAGAGTAGTGAGTCAGACTGAAGATCCGTGGCAGTTCTGAATGTGCATTTTCTCCCAAGACATGTAATACAAAACTGGCAAAAAAACCTGAAATCAAAACATATTCCTCAAGTCTGCTGAGCCACAACACTTCCACGATGATGGCTCCTCCCTTTACTGTCTCCTTGGCCATAAACACTTACACCAGTGACATTCCTTCTCAAGTCTGGCATCATCTCTTAATTTATTACTGACACCAAATTATGTGTGTGAAGATACTAAATGAGATGAATTCCGGACCTGTCATTGGTGTCTCTCAATGAAATAACAAGTGATATTCCTCTGACCAGCTACAGACGGAGAGAGAACGAAAGCAGTTCTTTTTGTTTTAATTGTTATTCTTATTTTCCCTCTTTTAAATTTTTTTTCCTTCCTTTCCAAATTAAAAGACAATAGTGGTGGTAACTATATATCCCACAGGTATAGCCCGAGCTAGTGATTTTGAACTCCTTCAAGGAGTGGGGTGAAAAAGGCAGCTCTAGGTATGATTTCCCTTATTCTGCAGGACAGGTCAAAGATGCACTGAATTAATTACACCCAAGAGAGCTTATTCATCCACCCAAAACATCATGTGACCTTCAGGCCTGTCCACCCCCTGAAGACACTAATGTTCTTAACACTTTGGAAAAGCCTTTCTTCCCCAGGACTCAACTCTGGTCCCTGTCAGACTATTCTGTTTGGACCACACTTATTGATCTGACCCCGAAAGAAACCCATTCACTCTTACATTGTCTTAGGAGACCCACCCATAATATAAAAATGCAACCATATGGGCACAAATAAATTTAAACTGGTTTGCTTAGCATCCTCAACTATCTGCTGCTGACTTTCATCACATCAGGGACTCCACCCTTTGAAACTTGACCTGAAAACTACTTCACAAAGCACACACATTCAAGTGGCATGTTTTAAACAGAAATCAAGAGCAATTTCATTCCCCAGATCCATTTGCTTGTACTGCAGCAGTATGTTGTTAGCTCCAGTGAGGACTGGGGCTCTACCATTTCAAGCAGCACTCAAAGAGCCAACAGGTATGCTCCTAAAGAACAAATTACAACCTTAAGTTTCCTGCACATTGGTTATACTGACAACTTAAATGTTATCTGAAGCTGAAAAATTAGAGATTGAAAAGCAGGAAATTTGGCCCTGGGATTTCCACAGCAACTTTTGCCCACGCTTGGAGATGCTGTAGTGACAGCACTGCTACTAGCCCTTATCATTCAGCAGCTGCAACAAGTTGTGCAAATTTTACTCTGTAATAATGTCCTAATGACAGGCTTCGACTGAATGTTTCCCTCAGCTTTCTTTAGCGTCACAACCTTGGGCCTGAGCTTTCCACAGTCAGGGCAAGGTTACCAGCTCAGGCCTGGCCACACAAATCCCCATGCCCTCAGTGCAAGCCTCAGCCCAGCAGACAACCCTCAGCCACAGGCTGGTCGGTAGGCTGGCACACTAACTTCAAAACCTTGCATTGACTCAGTGTACTGTACAAAACTCACTGCCTGTCACCCTTTCAATTTCTAACCCTCAACTGCTCTTAATTGGGCTGTCTGATGCACAGTCATAGAATCATAGAAAGGTTTGGGTTGGAAGGGACCTCAGAAACCATCTAGTTCCAACCCCTCCCGCCAGACCAGGTTGCTCAAAGCCCCATCCAACCTGGCCTTGAACACTGCCATGGAGGGGGCAGCCACAGCTTCTCTGGGCAACCTGTGCCAGTGTCTCACCACCCTCACAGGGAAGAATTTCCTCCTCATATCCAATCTAAATCTACCCTCTTTCAGTTTAAAACCATTATCCCTCCTCCTATCACTACCCTCCCCTGATATAAACTCCCTCTCCAGCTTTCCTGTAGCCCCTTCAGGCACTGGAAGGCTGCTATGAGGTCTCCCTGGAGCCTTCTCTTCTCCAGGCTAAACAACCCCAACTCTCTCAGCCTGTCTTCACAGAAGAGGTGCTCCAGCCCTCTGATCACTTTTGTGGCTCTCCTCTGGACTTGCTCCAACAGCTCCATGTCCTTCTTATGTTGGGGACTCCAGAACTGGACACAGTACTCCCAGTGGGGTCTCACAAGAGCCGAGTAGAGGGGGAGAATCACCTCCATCAACCTGCTGGTCACACTTCTTTTGATACAGCCCAGGATATTCTTGGCTTTCTGGGCTGCAAGTGCACATTGCCGGCTCATGTTGAGCTTCTCATCAACCAACAGCCCCAAGTCCTTCTCCTCAGGGCTCTTCTCAATCCATTCTCTGCCCAGACTGTATTTGTGCTTGGGATTGCCCCAACCCAGGTGCAAGACCTTGCACTCAGCCTTGCTGAACTTCATGTGGTTTGCACAGACCCATCTTTCAAGCCTGCCAAGGTCCCTCTGGATGGCATCCCTTCCCTCCAGCCTTTTGACTGCACCACTCAGCTTGGTGTCACTGGCTAACTCACTGAGGGTGCACTTGATCCCACTGTTCATGTTGCCGACAAAGATGTTAAATAGAGACGGTGTCAATACTGATCCCTGAGGAATGCCACTCATCACTAATTTCCTCTTGGATATTAAGCTTTTGACCGCAACTCTTTGACTATGACCATCCAGGCAATTCCTTATCCACTGAGTAGTCCATCCGTCAAGTCCATGTCTTTCCAATTTAGAGACAAGGATGTCATACCATAGCCAGAGGTGTTGGTAATGCTTCATGTGTAGTACTACAGGTGAAACACTGCACAGTTTAGTATTGTCACACACTTCCAGTGCATATTTAAACACACTTCACAAACAACAGAGCATAGCATGAAATATGTAACACTTTTACTTTTAATCGGGACATAAATTCAAGCTTCTCTGACTCCTAAGTGCAGCCAGAAAAAAAAACACAAAAGCCACAAAGGATATTACTAATTCAGAAAGCTGTCCAAAATTAATTTGCTTCCTTTTCAACAAAGATCACATTATAGCGGAAGTCTGTGTTTATTTTTCAGAGGCCTTTTATGTAGTTCTCTATTTCCACACTCAAATAGAGCAGAAATCTCCGATACAAATCTTGTTCAGATTTGACACACAGCCAAACTTCCTTTTCTACACACAGAGAGTAGGGGCATGTATGGACCTTGATTATGCTTTATTAGGTTGTTCACTAAAATCTGTGCCAGTGGCCACATCAAGTGGGTCACACTTGATTGTTCTAAGAAATTATTTTTAGCTGTATGCAAAGTGTGTGTTTATGAGAGACGGAAGAGGAGGAAAGGGGAAAAAGAACGTTAAAGCGCAAATCACCCCAGCTAACACACTGTCAGCTGTGCGCTGTCACAAAACTCACTGGCCATCTTTTTTAGTGTGTATTTTGCAGACAAACCAGAAATCTGCTGCTTTATAATCAAAGTGTCGCTTCAGCTCTTTCTACAGAACAAAACAAGACAGTAAAGGAAGCTCAAGACATTGGAAAGCAGCTGAGCAACAACTTTGCTTTTAATACAAGACCTGAAGATGCTGGGCCATTCCCTAGCTAAGGTATGGCCCTTGCCACTGTATTGTCAAAGCACGAGGGGTTTTTCAATGGGTGCTTTCTTGTTGCTTCTCTACTTGCTTCCAGTAGAGAAGTACTGGAAACTCACTTTATCGAGAAGGACACACGTGGTTCAGAAACCATTTACAATGTATGACTTTAGGTTTCTAAGATGAGCCCTCTGAAAGGTCATAAACTACTCAGGGCATCCAATGCTGAAGATAGATAGAGCTCTGAAGTTCAATGATGTGAATAAAGGAACCATGGTGTCACCCAGGATGTTTGCATCTTAAAAAGGACTTGGATCTGAATCTCCACAGTACCAGAAAATGCCTGGAATTAGGACAGCTGGTCTTTGCTCTTAGAACCAAGATCAACAATATTTTTTTTTGTAATTTATAAAAAAAAAAAAAAGAAACCTTGAAGTAAAAAGCAAAAATGAATGGATTAAAAGCTTTTTCATTCTTCTTCAATAGGCCAAAGTGAGCAAAGGTATACCACTGGCAGTTGGAAAAATACTGGGTCACACTAAAACAAATCCAGCAATAACTCAGAGTTTATATCCTTAATTTCTTTACAAACTAAGTACTTAATTCAGACAAAGAGTAAATATTTCATTTCAAAGATGAGTACAATTTTATAATTTTAAAAATAAATTGACTAACAACTTGAAATAAAGACTTGCTTCAAAACTGGAAAAATAAGAATAATAAAAATTGTAAAATGTCTATCTGAAAATAAAGGCCTTACTCCAGATGGCTTCCAGGTTCATCCCTTTCCCCTGCAAAGAACAACATGGTTAAACTAACATGTCTGTGAAGACTCTTCTGATGCTTTGAGTTCTACATTTTAGAATTAACAAGCCTGCAAAGAAAAGTATCTTTAAATATATCCCTGTCCTACCAAATGTCCCATCTAAAGTGTAGGCACACAAATCCTTTCCACCTGAGCTAACAGGATCAGTTCTGTGGCTTCTGGTTTCACCTACCAGCATAGTCCTGATGTACATGAAAGGACCCAAAACCTACAGCCCTCATCATAGATATAATGCCCTATTTGGAAACACAGAGACACCAAGGAAACAGAGTATTACTACCAGATTCAAATTCTCATAAAAGCAGAGTCTATGTCCTTCCCATTGGGAAAGTGTCATGCACTCAGAGAGGACAAGTGTCCTCTGTTGAATTTCTTTGGCTGCTTCCCGAAATCTCTAGACATTCAGCTCTAATCCAAAGAAAACCAAAGTTAGTTTTTAATGTCTGCCCAAAACTGTATCACAAGTGTCCTTTGTATTTCTACTTTGTTATTTTTATTATTTTTTTTAGAACATGGTTAGTTTTGAATATTTTGACATAAATTATTATTTAAGTTCAAAGTAAGGACAGGCTGCTTCCTTTATATCTAGGCTAAAAAATATGTTGTATCTACAAGATTTTGTATGTGTTCTGTCGCTTACAACATTCTGGAGACTCAAATAATTGTAATGTTATGACAGGACTCTAGCAGCATGAGGAAGTTGAGGATGGCCCTGTGGATAAAACACAGAGGTCTCAATCAGGAGAGGACTGTGAGTCAGGCTCCACTTCAGAGCGGACTGAGCTGGTCCAGAGTATTGGAGCACATTGCTGGAGGAGAATGAACACTGACCTCATACTGCAAAGTCACAGTAAAAAGACCCTGCTGCTAGCAGATTTCCAGGCAGAGCCCAAACACAGATCAGCATCACCATCACTTCACAGACAGCAAAAGAGAAGCACAAACAAGATGGATGGTTTGTCCAAAGCAGCAATAAAAATGAGGTTTCCTGCATCATAGTCCAAGATGTAGATGCTCCTACCAGGCTATATAAAAGGACTTAATATGACTGGAAAAGACACAATTAATAACTGGATAGACAGAAACCACTATTTATAAGCATGTCAGAGGCCAATTACTACCCTGAGTTTTACATTAAATTGAGTGTGTTTATTTGTATAGAGCAGTATTAATCCCACTGTTGAGGAAAATGGAAGGATTTTAATAGAGGAATTTAAAAGGGGGGAAGTGAAGGCAAGGGGAAAAGGCTCTTGCCACTGTTAATAAAATAAATAGATGTCAGAGCAAATAGACATCACTTATTAGAAGCCTTCTATCTGTGTAGCAGAATGACAGCTTATAAAATCTTTCCCCAGCACTTTAATATCTAATGATGAATGCAACTGGAAGGGAGGAAAAATAAATAAATAAACCCTTGTCAACAGTTTCCAAACAATTCCAAATAAAATAATCTGCTTTAAAATTAAATTTTGGGCAATTCATGATAACTACTGGATATGTGTTGTTCAGCTCAAATAATTCCTCAGTGAAATTACTTCCTTTGAAAAGTCACAAAACATTTTAACAGCAGTGTTTGAACACTGTAGATAGCTCTAAGATTTCTCTTGAACTCCTGAGATACTTAAAGCTGAGTAAACTGGAAATTAGTATGAAGATTACCTTATATAGTGTTGGAACACCAGCAAAAAACCTAAAATGTTGAAGTTCTCAGTGTCCTAAATAACTAAATATTAGTAAATGCTTTAGGTTTCTTTCACAGAAATGTCTGTACACCAGTCATGTTAAAAGAAGATAAATGTTAGTGATGAGAGCTAAATTAAGACAATCAGAATTGTTTGGATCAATACAAGTGTTAGGGAGACAACCATAGGTAAATGTTGGGGAATTTTAGACTTCAACATCTACTTGTTCCACCATAAAACACTCCTTCTTTAGAAATCCAGCTTCCCTGTGAGAGAAGAATATGGTTTTCTCTTCAGCTCTGATGAGAGCTGGGCATTCTGGGAAGCTGAGCTGCCACTACAGTGCAAGGAAAGGCTCCCAAGGTTTCAGGCTCAGAGTTCTACTAGGCAGCCTGCTGCCTGTCTAGGCACTGGAGAATGCGAGGCTTTCAAAAGGCAGAGAGCTTTGTTCTGGGACCCATAGTACTACTGCAGGTCTCTGCCCTTCTCAGGCCTGCCATGCAGCACCTCAGGAACCAGAAGCAACCTACTTCTAGAGTAGACACTACAACAAGAATCATTAAGACTTCTAGAGCATACATATGATGTAGACCTCCTAGGCTCCCTTCACAGCTAGTGGAGCCATCTACTTCAGGATGCCATGAATTACACCCCAGAAATAATTTTTCATTAACGGCATGACAGCCAATATATGAACCTATACATTGCCTAAGCTTTGTTGTCTACATAGCAAGAATTTGTATTCAGTCAGATGAATCTCATGCCAAGAGTCTAGAGAAACCTAATTGCCACCTATTCATTGGTTGGAAAACATACTTTGTTTTTCCTGGAACTTCAGTGGAATCAAAATATCTCAGAAAAATATTCTGATTCAATGGTAAATGACCACAACAAATAATCAATGATGTAACAGTAAGTTTCACTCATTGCAATGAAACTTCTCTCAGAAATGTTGTGAGTCATCTGAATCCAGCCAACTTCATAACCCTTTGACATGCCACCCTGAAGGCAGAACTTTTTCAAAGCTGGTCTTAACAGAAAATGATTTCCTACTACAGAGAACAGGAAAATGTCTGTGCTCATTAACTTTGGTTCTCTCCGAAGAGCTTACGATGACTACCTGAAAGTCAGAAGTGTAAAGAAACACATGGCAATAGTTACACCTTTCCTGAAAGATACACCTGAAGTGGAACAGATCCTCTGCTTTTGTGATACTTACCACATTCCAGAAAAGTAGCTACTTCCCTGTCCTACTTGATATCTGTCTCATGCAGTCCCGTAAAGAAACAAGTTTATGAGATCCTTCAACAGCAACAAGCAGATTGCATAAAAATCTGGTTTCCTGTCACAGTTTACAGGTAACACCAGTGTACAGGTGCCACAGATATTCAGCTAGCCCAATTTATGTCCAAAATAAGCAGATGGGTGCGAGAACATGCATAAAATAAACCTCAAGGGGATGAAGTTTATGCCTTTCTTTAGCAGTAAATGCTTCTAAGACACTGAAGTAATCCCTGTTGTTTTGAATATCTGTCTAGCAAATATTTAAAAACAGATTATGAAATACAGATTCTCCCATGCTCTGCAATGATCCTTGTTTCACCTCATCAACCAAGGATGAGATTCCAGCTCTGCAACTGTCCTACAACTTCCATCACTCCGTACAACCAAGCACTCTCTGATAAATGTCCTAGCTTAAGTAACAAATTTCAGTCACCTCTTATCTGACTATGGCAATGTATTTTGAAAAAGCTTTCCAGCTAGAACTAAGCAGAAAATAATGATCCCCTTGTGAATTACGTTTTCAGGATAAAGCCCAGAACAAAGCTTTCTCCAAGAAAAAATAAAAATAGGGGAAAACAGTACCAGTGTTATTCACACAGGAATAACTAGCAGCCTGGCAATCAGCACCCGCTGGAGATTCAGGTTAAAGGCTTTTTGTGTGAACCAAAGCAAGCTTGAAGTGTCCACATGGTAGGAGAGTGCTCAAGCCACAGAGCTGCTTGTTACGTCCTGGGGTTTAACAAAAAAAAAAAATAAAAAATAAAAAAATCTCCATTTTCAAGGCACTTTTCCAACAGAAATTTAAACAAAACTATCCTGTTCTGATGGAAGTTTGGCATTTGGCCAAGCCTGACAGAACTGTAAAACTGTTTCAGGCAAAATAAAAATATCAGTCCAACAACCTCTACCAGAAGGTCAGAAAAAATGTAGCTAGGAGAAGGATTAATGCAGACAGGTGACAATTTCAATTTCACTTTACTTGCAAAAAAGAAAATATTTGGTGAATTCTTTCCTCCTTTCCCCGATGACAGTATACAGTCCTAAAGAACGGCTTCAACTTTTAAAAAAAAAAAACAATTTTTTTTTTTAAAAAAAAAGCAATTATATTTACATGGATAAAGAACAAAGCAAATGCAACTGAACAGAAGGTCACTTGAACAAGTCACAAAATAAATTACCCAGATCTTCTAAAGACTCTCTTATTCATTAGGGCAGAGTTTCTTTACTGCTACAACAGCAACAGACAATCCCAAATTTATCATGCACACACACGTCTGCACCGTCCCACCTTCTCCAGCAGAGGTGAGGCCTATTTACCACTGTCATCACTCCTTTGTCATTATGTGAAAACACAAAATGGCACAAACCCTTAGAAAATTTATGTTCAAAAGAGTTGCTAAAAATAAATCATACATAAATTATTTAACCTGTTAAAACATACTCTCAACTCATTTTGCTAAACCACGTGCCATTCTTATCTCTGCTTCCTTATAATGATGACTGGAACTTTCTAACCTACACAGCTCTTGATGTTAAACCTAACATGTTGCTGTGCCTCCGTATCTGAAGTTTAGCATGTTTGCTTATATTTGATAGTGCAGCTCCTCTAAGAATGTAGCCTAGAAGACAGATGCAGTGAACTGAAATCTGTCTGGATAAACATGCCTCATTTCAGTAAGCATCCAGTAAAACTTCCACCAAGAGAGTGATTTTAGTTATATTTTAAACCAAGTCTTATTCTTTATGAGACAAATAATAGCTTGATCACTGTTGTGGGGGTTTTTTTAAGCTTCCATTCAAATGAAACTTTCCAGCATTTATTTCTACCAGGCCATAGCAGTTTAATGAATCCATAGGTATCTTTCCTTATATTCAAAGTGAACACGAACATGAACATAAAGGCAGATGTATTTTTGATTCAGCTTTAGCGTATAGAAAGACAAGTCTTTGCAGAGTTGTTTTTATCCTTTGGAAAGATAAAATTACCTCTGTCTTTAATTGCAGCAGAAAATATTTCTGTTCTTCTTTCAAAACTGTGAACTAAGTAACTTTGTATCCACAAGATTACTTGGAAAGACACATGTGTTATGACCTTTTCTCTCCAAAAGTTCATAAAATTAGTACTAAGTTCATCCTGGTTTCTCAAATAGAACAATACAAACATTCCCACTAATATTATTTTTCCCCTTCAAATCCCCTGAGTACAAAGGACATAACCTTCCCTTTAAAATATACGAACTACAGGAAACACATAATGCAATGTACAGGCTTCATTGTCCCTCACTACATCTCACATAGCTTGTGTGGCTCTATCCTACCTCCCTCAGGTTCCCCTCCTTTGCAATATCTGATCTTCACACATCTACTAAGGACCATCAGGAATGAAATGCAGTATTCTTTCATTATTGGTCGGGTGTGTTTGGAAATAAGAAATCACAGATGAAGAATGTCTGGAAATAGAAAGTCACGATGAAAAAACAAAGGCAACCCACTACAGGTGATTTGGGGATTTTAGGCGGTGTCACACATCTTACCTCAATTCCACTAAGCTCACTTTGTATTTCTTAGACAAACTAAACCAAAATTAACAGCATAGATCATGCTGTAATTTTTACCAGTTCATTTCTCACCAGTCCATTTCAGCAGTAGTGTAGAAAGGGATCAGGTGCAGATAGAAAAGACAGGGTCATAAAAGTCCTGAGTGTTAGCAGCTCTGAAGTTTCCATACTTAAAGCTATACCATTAAAACTTACAAACATAAACAAGGCCAGAGAGAGATCAGAATCATCAATGGTTAATGCACAGAAATGTGCTTTTGCACAGTGCTAAATGCACTTTTTCCCTATCAGAAGACTGTTCACATATCTATTACTGCCAGGGCTACTTCTTACGTGCTGCAATGACTGTTCTCACAGCCTTGCTTGTAGTAGTAGTGAAAGAGAATGGAGTTCCAGAACGAGGAGCAAGTTCTGCAGCTTCACATGCTAAAATGAAAATCTCAGTCTTGAAAGATACATGTAACTTCTGTACATACAGAAACTAGGAAAAATTGAATCAAAGTCTCTGGGTTTTTTTACCAAAACCTGTACAAAAGTTGCTTCTGGCCATCAGCATGTTCCAAATTTGCAGTCCCAGAACCAGCTGGCTATATTTCATTTTCTCTTTACAGAACTGAAATTAATTCCAACTATCTGTCTGTTTAGTAGCAGAAAGCTGTAAGAAAAATAAACTGTGAAATACAGTGGGGATATGAGGGGTAGACCTGAAGTTCAGTTGTTTTTATTTCCATATTGTTCATCTTTAAATGTCTCTTCACCTGTAGCAGAGCCTGACTTCGCTGCCAGCTCCACTCCACTGACCAAAATCACATCATTGCTGTCAGGTTGTCACAAACCAACCGTTATTCCCCTTGGTTCTGTTTTAATACATGAAACTGCAGGATCATGGCAGATAAGAGGCATTACAGAACTAATAAAATGAAAAGTCTGAATAATTCATGTTGCAGTACTTTCCGAGTAAGTCTCGTATACCTTCCATAGTTTTTTAGAAGGAACAAAAGATGTATAGGTCATTTCTTTGGTGTTTTTTTTTTTCCTCTTGAAATAATCAGGTCTCTTACCAATATGGCTATACAGTACTGCCCAGTCAGGATGTGTCTGTCAAAACGGGCTTTGACTGGAAATGCTGGTCTGACAAAATAGAAAATACAGCACACTTTGCAGTGAAAAACTCCACAAACCTAAACGTTGGTTTGTTTTCCCAGATGACAGTACAGTCATTTTCTGAACAGCTTTGTTTAATAAGTTTTTGGTATTAATACTACTCTGATTTCCTAGCCAAAGCTTTTAAGCTGCCAGAGCAGTTTCTAACGTACTCCTGTGTCCTTCTGCTACAAGCTTCTTATGAAGCAGATCACAAACCACTTCTGCTCTGGTTTTGAATTGTCTCAAGTTGTGCACCTAATGCAACAATGTCTTCCAGCAGTCTTAGCTTTGTCACAGCACAGACCAGCATTAACTATGGCCTTGCCTACATCAGAGAGTCACATCCTTCTCAAGAGTCCAGGTGCTTGTGGAAGCAACGCCATCACCGGACATACTTGCCACAACAGTCACATAAATATCAGGAGCAACATTATCTAATCTTAATTAGATATCAACATCTAATATCATAACTGATTTACATATTTCATGTATCTATAGCTGCAACCTGTTGCTAGGATAGTCAAAACAACTTCTTCCCTCCCTTCTACTGCTTTTTCTAATTTAATTTTCAGTCACACAGTTACCCAAGCGGCATATAAGCACTATCTGTTTCATCACTCCCACTGGAGACAGAGGTGAGATCCAGGGCTGGTTGATCTTACTGCAATGACTGAGCAACAGCCTCATGGCCTTATGTTTGCAATGCAGAAGGATAGCAGCATAAATCCCTGTGACTCCGAATGGCAGGACCGAGCAACTGGCACGTTGGGATGGCTGGAAAACCATCCCACTGCCTTTCAAAAGCATCTCTGCTGAAGTTTGCAAAGGTGGTGGCCAAGAGCTTTCAGAGCTATGGAAATGAGTATTTCTCCTTCCCCTGTGGGAATGCAAATAGGAAAATTTCTATCTTGCTCCAAATATAGAGTCTGAATGACTCCAATAAAGAAAATCTATTCAATGCTCTCATCCTTCCCTGAAATAGGAGTTTAGACACCAGTAAATAAATAGACAAACTAACAATATTCAGAATTAGCTCACTGATCAACTGCCCCACAATTGTTTAAAAAACACTGATCCAGTGCCTCCCTACAAAGAGAGAAGAATAAACGTAACCAGTCACACACTCAAAATGCAGAAAGCCCAACTGCATTCAGTACGCAGAAAGACCAAGATCCAATTCATCATGAAAATGTTCTCTCAAAGCTTAGCAAGGGATAAAAAAAACCCCAAAATAATACTGGTATTTCAATAGCTGTCCCTAAAGACACTTTTCTGTTTCTATGACTGTAGACAGTAGAGTCCAAAAATGTGTAATTTTCATGTTACTGAGAAAAAAAAAAAGCCTTCACAGGGATAAAAATTCAACCCCATAAACAAATGGAGGCATTCAGGACTCACTGAGCTGTCAACATATTAGAGCCACTGTGTGAGACATTGCTGATACTATGGCAGAAGTGAAGAAACATTTTTTCACCTCCTACACAGCTATGACATATCCCTAAAAAAGAACTCGCTATGCCACAATCTATTGGACTCAGGATGAGAGTTGCACCATTAGTCCTCTGGTGTCACATCTGAACTGCTCTGGAAAAATCACCAGCATACAGTAAATTGTTCCCGTGTAATAGCACACATCTATCTGGAAATCAACTGGAACTAACACCATTATACATATAAACTATTACACAATCGAAAACTAGCTGCATCTCATATGGAGTAAATAGAATAAAAATAAATAGCAAATAGTTGAAGACTGTTTCTATGTCAGATCTTGTCTATAGTAGTCTGTGTCATCCTCCATACAATTAATGGCAACAAAAATACCTAAAAAGAAGCAAAATCTTTTTTCTGCTTCAGGCTCTAAATGTGGCTGGCTTCCCTACTGTAATTAGGAACTGAAGTTAATCACGCTACTTACATAAGTAAGAAGCCAAAATTTGAAGATACTGCTCCAAACCGTCCCAGTTATGTCCCAGATAGATACTAGTATCAGGACAGAAATAATTAAAAAATTAAAAATTACATTGTCTTTGCAAGTCTGTTTAATCTAGATGTACATCTCTATTCAAGTTCCTCAGATTCACTCAACTTACCCTTTCCACACCTTAGCATGATTGAATTGTTTTAAAATTCAGCCAGAATCTGCAGTGAATGCTTTTGGAATAACAGCATCAGCAATTTACCAACAATGCATTCCCCACTTAATTACTTTTACTTCACCCTTATACTAGGCATACCTAAGCACTCACTAGAAGGGAGTAGAAAACAGGCTTATCTTCCTTACATCCTTCCTTACAAATGCTGTGAAAACCAAAATACCAATACTGTGTGAAGTTGGTAACGAGCTGACAAAGTTTCAGTTAAGAGTTTCTAAGCACAAATATTTTTAAGATAAGATTCACTGTGTCACTCATACTTGTGCCACTCGGCCTTCTTAAACCATGGGGGTTTTAGCTGCTGTTCTTGGAGGTCTGCAAGCAGAGAGTTTTAGTAAGTCAGATCCTGAATTTTTGACGGTTTATCCATGACCAACTTTGAGTAGGACCTGCCCACTGACATCTGATGACCTAAAAACCTACCCTAGTAATTCAACAGAAATGTTTGCTTATGCCAACGGTTCATTTCAACCATGACATGTGCAACACAAAACCCTGGTAAGCAGGGTGCTGAGGGATTGATTGAATTGTACTGAATGCGATCAGCGGCCCCGAGATGGCTATTGGCTTGAGCCAGCCACTTTGTCATCACAACAAGATACAAATGACTATTCATACCAGATTATTGAGGCTTAACCTACACTGATTTTGGTAGCTTTTAACTGTATGGAAAACCTGATGGTTCTGTTTCACAGTTGCTAACAGAGACACACTTTTGAGTCAAAAGACTCAAGTGCTGATGTACTGATCTGTAAGTAGAGAGCCAGAGAGTATGGCTAATGGGAATGCCTTAGTTTTTCTTTCTTTCTGTGGTTTGGAGTCAATTACCTCTACACTGATATTCACTGTTTCCAAAGGAAGATAATGTCCCAGTTTGAGGGTTCCAGGATGAACATTTTCTGCCCCAACCCGAGCCCCCCCGGCCCCCCCAGCTGCTGCCGCCCGTGCTGGGGCAGTGACAGTGGGGGGGGCAGCGGTGCCTGTGGGGAGGGGAGGGCGGGTCAGGTGACCCCAA
>VZRW01002772.1:0-22385 GCA_013398125.1 Aegotheles bennettii
TCTGTGATTCTGTGAAATCGTAAAAGCAGTGAGATACATGTCTCTCTCATAAAAAGATTAATTATCAAGCCAATGAAATTTTTCTTATTAGATTATACTTGGTATTTTTGTCTTCTAGTATTAGACATTAATATGTTCCACAATCCCACTGAAAGAAAAGGCCTAAGAAAATGAAAGTCTCTATTTCATCCTGGACTGTAGTGTCACTTCCCTGCCTATGAGAAAGCTGGTTAAGCATGAGTTTGTAAATCTACTTGATTCTTCTATAAAAAGGCAATCTAGATAAAAGGGATCCCTAAAGGGTATCCAAATCACATGCTCAGTAAAGGGAACAGAAATACCTCTAAATAAGGTCCTTAACATTATTCTGCAACTGCTTTGATGGAAATGTATTTCCATCCAAATACAGAGTTGACACAAAATATTTAATACTTTTAACATTATTAATCCAGTATTTTCATTTTAAGATGGAAATTCTCACTCTATATTATTCTATACTCATTCTATGGTATACCCACATTGTACTTATTATATCTTTTCTAAATATAACCGCTACAGTTCCTGTCTTTCTGCTCAGTTAACAACAATGTGGTTTGGTTGTCTTTATGAAGGATTTTTGTAGCCATAAGAACAATGATTTCAAATGTCATTTTTGTCTTTTCCACCATCTCTTCAGTCAGAATCTCATTCTCAATTTAGCTAATTTTCTAAGTTATTGATTTCTGAGGTGAAAAAANGGTGAAAAAAAAAATGGAATTATTCTTAAAAATAATGGTAGCTTGCACTATAATCCTTTTATTATTTTTCTCACAGTCTTTTTAAATTCTGTCCCTATTTCCCTTTCAAATACATCATTCTGGAAAATAAATGTAGTGTTTTTGTTAAATATTGTCAACAGATATTTTGTAAAGATAGGAAAATATAGCGTCTTATTTGATTAAAGTATCAAGGGTTATTTCTTATACTGTTATCTATCTAGCAAATAAAAAAGAAGGTTCATCCAAAATGCAAAAACAAAAAGATTTTGTCTTACTTTTCTGAGGCATTATGTAGACAACTAGCCTAACTATTCTGTCCGATGTCAGTGACTGGGTTATAGCTGAATCCCTTCTCTGAGAAGGGCCTAAAGGATGAGTGAGATTACAAAGAAAACTTAGTTACCAAACTGTCATTGACTTAGTCCCCTATGATTACTGGGAACACTTCACATGTACAGAGACTCCTATAAATTCAGGCAGAAAGCCAACAGAGGAAACTGAGAAGTTTGCATGATAATTTTAATATTGTATTTGTGTTTAGATAATAATTTATAGAGAGTGAGCAAGTATATTAGGATGATGAATGCTTTCCTTTTTGAAGTTCATAAAAATAGGTCTCTTACACTTTTTGTCTGTAATGTTCTATAACTTTCAGGCTCACAGTTGTCTAATATATTATTCTTTATAAGGATCTTTTCTGATGATATTAAGGAAGAGAAGTGTCTATATATTTGTGGTAAACTTCAACGTGTGTCTATATGCTTGTGGTAAACTTCAATGATGTTACCTTTTAAATAAAAGGGGGATAATAAAGTTTTAAATTGCCAGACAG
Organism: Aegotheles bennettii; assembly: GCA_013398125.1. NCBI lineage: Eukaryota > Metazoa > Chordata > Aves > Caprimulgiformes > Aegothelidae > Aegotheles > Aegotheles bennettii. The sequence continues at coordinate 1,591 of VZRW01002772.1, forward strand.
AAAGACCTAGAGAAACCATTTTTTATGTTGCTTATTTTGCTCTGCAGTGCACTTCCTCTATTCTCTTCACCTGATGTTATCAAATCTGTACCTGTGTCAATCATGAAGGTCTGCATTTTCCTCTTCGTATGAAGTTTTATATACTGTAACAAAATAAATAATGCATCAATTTGGGAGTCCAGTGTTTTGTCAAAAGTAACAGAATAAGCTCATGTAAGTAAAGTTTCTTTCTGGCAATGTGTTGATAACATGCACTATATCGTTAAAGTGCAACACCTGAGAAAATAAACAGTTGTCCTTCAGTTTGAACTCTAAAACGTAGAACACTTCTGACAATCCAAAAGCATCCCCTGAAAAGTTTGCAGTTATGTTTTCAGATATACATTTGGCATAGCGCTGTTGGCTTCTGTTCATCTACTTCATGATCCAGTGCTAGAAATGTATTTGTATTACCGCTCTATTATATAGAGGAAAGCTGCATAGCAATTTCAGGAAAACTCCTATTTTGCATTCCCTGAGGCTCTGAGTCCTCTTTCATCACTGTGTTTCAGGGCTGAACACGGGGACACCATAACATCTCTTTGTGAAGCCACTGGTCTTCAAACAGTCAAGAGCTTATATTTGAAAACCCTGAAAATTTTGCAGAACACTTTATGTCTTAGTCCCCTTTGCCCTTAAGGGGAAGATAAGAACAGTCAGGTTTCTTAACCACAACAGCAAAGCAAACTTGAGTTCAAAGTCACAAATAAATAGCAGTGTTCCAGCCCTGAACGCTTCAAGAGCTCTCTGTGTTGCCTTTAGGTAACATGTCCATCAAAAGAATGGTCTATAAAGAATAGGACTTTAATCACTTTCAAAACTTGAACTTATGTAAAAATTTTCTATTTCTGTTAGAAAAGAAGGCTTTTAATTTGGATGCTGTTATCTTCCGTTCTAGACCACAATGCACTACTATGGGAAAATGTTCTTGGAATAGCCCTGGAAACTAAGTAGTTGTCTTGTTTTAAGCATGTTAAAGTTGCAGAATTGAATTCCTAACAGCAAAGATGTTTAGAAAATACGACTTCTCTTTTACAAGAAAAAAAAGTATTCTAAAACTGGTATAATTTGAAACTATAAAACAACCAAATTTTCAAATCTTTGCACCTGCACCATTGTTAAGACACATAAATCGAAAAGTCATTTTATTCAGGAACATTGAAATAATTGTTTTACATAGTGTGAAAATGACAAGTACCTCCTTACAGTGGTATACAAATACAATATTGAAAGTGTTGTAAAACCTTACTAAATGAATCAAAACAATGAAAATGGAGTCAAACACCAATACTTCCCCAAACAGTTGATTCTTATTTTGGCGAAACAAATAGTTTTAACTTAATTTTACGAAGAAGAACAAATAATTTCAATTTCTGAAAATGTCAGTAGAATTAATTATGTTTCCCAAAAAGTGATTTTTTTTTCCCTTGACAGAATTTTTTGTTTATTTGTTTAATTCCACATATGGATTCTGATGTAATTCAGCTTTTCAAGAAAAACTCTATTAAAAAGTGGTCCTGCTTCCAACTCTCTCACACAGTACCCTGTTAAGTAGGGATCTCTTCCCTACTCTGTCCTTGCTCAGAGCTGTTTGGTAAATTTCTGAATACAGATCGCCTCCAAAACACTGTAGAAGGTACAGACTATGCATCACGGAACCTCCTCTGGCGTGTGTGTTGGACTTGTTCCCTGTTACTTGTATTATTGAACTGTCCCATTTATCAGAGGAGGTACTTAATATTCATAATCATAATGACATCCTGGTTTGTGCCTTCTAGTTCTTGCTGGTGAAGTCATGTAGTTGTCTGATACCAAGGTAAGTGACAACCACTTGTTATAAATTTTCTTAAAGAAGATGTCTTGGTAGCAGGAAGTACATCCACTTCCTCAATAAAACCTGTGTCTTTATAACTCTGGAAGTGTTTGCTTGCAAATCCAATATATCTTTTTTTCCCCCAAACACCCACTTCCTTCTGCCATTTATAAACTAGTTGACTGTGTGGTCTGAGCATGTTCAGGAAATGAACCCAGGCAGCATCATATCTGTCCAGCCAGACAAGATGACAGATCAGATGCTGCTGTGGGTTGGTTGCCATGGGCAGAATTGTCCTGTTCACAGTCTGACATCTACATGGCTGTTTTAGAGGGAATTATATTCCATCAAGTCTTCTTGGGTTTAAAGCAATTCCTGTACCAAATGCAATCAGGAAGTAGGAATTCAAGCTCATCAATGTTGTTCCAGAAAAGGCTGTGCAAAATGCCATTTTTAGATGCTTTTAATCGCAAAGGATGGAAAAATGACAAATTAAAGTACATTTGGGGCAACAGCATGAAGATTATAGGAAAACATGCTTGTTTTCAGCTCAGAGAGTAGATATCAATTCATCTAATGTACATTTCATTTACATTTATTGCACAGAATAAAAGTGACATGAACATTATATACAATATCATAATTCTCTCATTCATTCACTACTATGGGACACTTTTGTCATTTAACACAAAGATACAAGGAAAAAAATAATAAGTAAGTGGTATTATAGACCTAAATGACTTACTGTAAATATTTTATTTTCATTGACTTTTTCCGGTTTTGTATCAACGTTATGGACCATATTTCAGAGAGGATTCATATCAAGCATTGTCTGCTTTATATAGGTACTATATATCACAAATTTAGGCAATGGGCAAATTCAGTTAGGTGCCAGTGGATTAATGATATTTTGCAGTGCCATGTATATATAACAAAGATATCAGCAAGGGGATTCTAGGACAGGCTTTATTTTTGTGTCAGGTTTTAAATGCAATAATTGATGCTGGCTGACAGAACAATCTTTTTGCAGACATTTCTTAGCTCTGTGTATCATAACTCTCCTACATTTGTTCATTGTAAATTAGCACAGAGAGGGCAAAAATACTAAGCGAGCACAAGTTTGAACTTGATCATTCTCATAGAATTATAATTTCATAGTAATTCTTAGTGATACACATCCACATCTATATGTTCTTTGATTGAGCTTTATAATCACTCTGAGATCCATATAGCACTGACACCTTCTTCTTACTGAGAGGATTGACTCATCATCCTTTAAGAAAGCAGTCAATTATTGTCAGAATAGAACAGAGATCATTAGATGCATGTATGAACACTGTGGTTCATAAGTCCCCACCATTTATTTGTGTTCTTTGCCCTTATGATTCAACAGATACACAAATATAACCAAGAATAAAATACTAGGATACTTGGGGTCAATACTGTTCTCAAGCCTGGAGACATATCAGATGTTAAATTCCACATAGACATCTGTAACAACCTCTTTATGCCACCTTTAACTTTAGAACAGATATTCAATCTTATAAAGTAGAATTTCCAAGATGATATTTCTTGGGTTTTTTTATTCTGGTTTCTAAAGACTGCAGTGACAAACTTCAATACAATCTGATCTTACTTTCTGTTTGAACTAAATGCTCTAAGAAAGGTGTGGGTTTGGTGTTTTTTTGGTGGTTTTTGGTTTTGTTTTTTTTTATATATATATATATTTGTTTTCCTTATGTGGATTGAACTATTTTCTTAGCCCACAACATATTCAGACTGTATTATTTTTCTGCATCAAGTCATATTTAATCTTCTGATTCTTATTAATTGCTACTAGGTTGAAAGAAGGGGGTTAGTAAATCTTTTACCATGTATGTAGGCAATTTTATAAGTGTTGAGTGGCCTAGGTCCAACTGCCTGCACCCTGGGAAATTTCAGGGAAATCTTTGAGTAGTTTCAGAGCTGAGTATCAAACCAAGCCCGAGTAAGAAGACGATTCCTCTCTAAGAATTCAGTGATCTCAGAGATAGGATGTTTACCTGTAGCTGAGGCAGATAGGTTAATAACTTGAAGTAACATGCTTCAACTCACAAAAAATGTTAACTATTCAGTTAATGTAATACACATTTAAAAATCTCTTAATGTCCCTACTACAATTTAGGTCTAGATAACTCTCCCTCTGAAAGATCTATGGAATCTGTTTCCTTTTCACAAATTCTACAAGTCTTCTAAAAAGAAAATAAAAAAATCATAGTAATATTTCCATCCCTAGAATATATTTCTGAGCTTCACATAATTTCAGTAAGAGGGAGTCAGAAATGGCTGCATTTCACAGAAAATTGAAGGAAAACACTAGAGAATTTTGCAGAAGTTGAGTTTTGCAGTGCCAGCTGTGTTCAACAAAAGGTACCAGTAAAAGTATATGAGAATGAGGTTACTTGAGTAACTGTATCAGAAATCCCAAATTTGGCTATGGCTGTAGCAAAACTGGGATTATTTGGAATGGGGGAAATGGACTAACAGAGGTAGGCTGTCTATTTGAGTGAAGATTTAGTCAAAGAAAAGGATGTACCAGGGCAGCAAAAATGAGAGTTAACAAACAGGAAAAAAGAATAAAAAGTTATGCAGGTACCTGTTCAAAAAGCCTGGAGGAGAGTAATAAATCAAACCTCTTGTTTTGACCATACACCAGGTCACCTTGGTTCTCCTGATCAAGAATGAGAGCTGTCCATGGACAGTAGAGGAGCACCTGAGACAAACAGAGCTTCCTGGTATCCTTACATCAGACCAGACCAGACAGCATCAGCCATGTCCCAAGCACTTCCCAACAGTGAAGTCATGGCAGTTCTTCAGGGAATTTTTGTGCATATAAAAAAATGTGACACAACCCTTGTAGCCCTTGTTGAAATCAAATTCAATACAAACCACATATAATAAACTTAAAGTTAGAACACATGCCCATGAAGTGATGTGTATCAAAGCAGTCTAACATAAGGGTTTAATGCTTTCATTGAGAGAACAAGGGGGAAAACAACCAACACAAATGTGTATCAGAGGCCAACTACACCTGTTTTTTGCTTGTTCTGAAGTATCAGTTTTCCACCTACTTTCCTCTCTTGACAGTATTTTACTCATGTGCACTTTCTTCACACTGATTTACTTATCTATAACTTTTACTGCTGCTTAATATCACTTCTGATTTTAGCCTGGGATAATTTTCTATTGTTATATGCCTATTTGGGATTCACAGCAATTTTCTTCTCCATATTTATCCGTTGCAGCATACAGCTCTGAGGGATTTATATCAAGAAAACGCAGTCTCCAGAGCAGCATTACAACCCTGGGGAACAGTGAAAGTAATAATTCATAACAAAAGTTAGTAGCTACTATTGATGCTGTTAAGTTTTATCCCATGCTACTGAAGGAAAATGGAGGCTAGAATACTGTTTATTTGCCCCACAAATCAATGTATGTAGGCACTTCAGATGCAGACATGCAGAGGTTTCCTTGTTCATCTGTAAGTGTCCAACTACAAACTTTCATTCACACAATCCTAAAGGCAATCTCATTTGGAGGGTATTACTGAAATATAATCAATATTGCTAATGATACTGTGAAATACTTCTTACTTGTTTCCATAAAACTGGTTGTGTTTTCAGAGCTGCGTAAAATATTTACAGCAGCTGTCAGAGAAAATTCATGGTTATCCCTGTGATTGTCTTCAAGACTAAATTAAATCTGGCAGTCACCACACAGCACCCTTGGCTGGTTAGAAAAAAAAAAGAACTGTAACAGCAAAAATGTAATTTTAAAATTATGTTTCTTCTCTAACAACTTCAAAAGAATATTGTCTTAACATGTTTTTTTGTGCATTTTGACCTCCTGCACCTTGGATTTTGTGCTTTTTTCCTAGAATCTGTTTTTTTGTTAGAACTAGAGCCTTTCATAATTCAGTATTTCTTATATGGAGGAAAGACAAGAATCTTTTTGCAACATTAACTTATATGGCAAACACTCTATTCTAATTTATATTAGCCCATTAACTCATAATCCAGAACGCTATGATGCAGAACAGCTGTACATGACTACTACCTCAGCCCTATGTGCTACCACAGCCTTAGTGAAGCTGTTTGCAATAGCACAGCACTTACCTGTCACCCAGTGGGACCTTCCAGTCCTGCATGTTTCACTTAAACCCAAATTCTGTGCTGCATCATCCACTTAGAAAAATGCAAAACCACATGTCTTCTTACAGATCAGTCACCTAAAAAAAATCATTTGAGAGACTGCTTGATGAAGAAGAGCAAGATTCAATAATTAATTAAACTTCATTCATCAAGGACAAGAGGAAGCTGAGCATTTTCCAGTCATGACCAACCTGTTTTTTAGTGGCTGAAGAGCATCTTGCTGTCAGAAAGATTCATAATGAAAGATCCCACTGGATCTACAGGGTGAGTGATAACTTGCTCCTTAAGGAGAAGGTTAACAGTTCCAGCAACTTTACAATACCTGGTAGCTCCATGGCTGGGTCTGCTGTGACTTCAGGCACAGTGAGGGCCAGCAATGGTGCACACCGGCACCTTGGACATATTTGTAGACCCCCAAGACAGATGTGTATGGGCTGGGAAGGGGAGGCAAGAAGCTTTGTCCCAGAACAAGAGTGCTTGGATGTGGCTGTGGAGGGGAGGCTGTGGAGTGGCTCCCCAAGGGGCCCTGCAGCCTGGGGACAGCAAGCAGAGGTTAAGCTGTTACTGACTGGCATGGTTCAAATAAGCATGTGGCTGACAGTGGTCTTTGAGCACGCAGTGATTGTTCTGGGCTCTGCTCCTGATGCTGGAAGTTCCCTCTAGGCTTGGGCTGCTGCTGTGGAAGTTTGGCACCTTACCAGGGGAGGGTCAAGCACACAGCAGCAGAGGGGGACCCAGGAGTCACAGCATACCATGGTGTGCTGAGGCCCAGCCCTTCCCCACAGGAATGGGTAAGGCTGCTGGCAGGTTGTGGAGCAATGGTCTCAGTACACAAAAGGGCACGCTTTGCAGTGACAAATGGTACTAATTATCTTGACCTAGATCCAGCCATAGCTGAGGAGGAGTCTAGCCTTTGTTGGAGGGTGGCCTTCAGAATGGGGAAAGTTGGAAACTAGTGACTTCTGATAAGAGCCACAAGAGCAGATGGACCCACTTGCAACTTCAGAACAAGTATCTTGCCCTGGTCACTGAAAAGAGCAAACAGGGATTTATCAAAGCTAACTGAGTTCACACCTTGTTTCTGTACTAAGGAGAAGAGGAGTGTGATAAATAGTGGAGATGCCCTCCACCTGAGGATGGAGGCCCAATCTGCTGACCTGCCCTGATGATACCTTGGGGTGACAGGTACTTGCCACGAGGCCAGGATCCAGGATGTTGCTAAGCCTTGCCCAGCCCTTGGACTGTTACAGCTCTTCCATGGGGCACCAACAGTACTACTGGGTGACCTGGAGCATGTCAAGAGTGACTACAGAGCTCTGGGGGCAGGTGTAAGACATGGAGGCCTAGGTGGTATCTCCTCAGTCCTGTTACTGAGACTGAAGAACTTGCGCAGAGTCAACTCTTCTGACAGGACAACACCTGATTTTATTGCTGGTGGTGTAATCAAAGCTTTCACTTCTGTGACTGACATTCCCTGGTCATGCATAAAGTACTTCAGACACACAACAGCAAAACTAGCAGAACAATAAAAACATAGCAATAACATAGACAAAAAAATAACTTCTCCCATTTCTCTTCCTACTGATAGATAATTCTTTCTAAACTAGAAGGTGCTGCCATGCTGCAACTGTAATCAGTGCTCCAAAGCTGCCTTAAAGCCTCCAGACCCAAAGTCATGTTACAGTAACTGCTTAGTGATGGAAGGTAAAATATATTATAGAAAAGCCTGTCAGAGCTGTCTAAAACTTTTTGAATGAGTGTAATTGCTTAGAAGTCATCAGCAGAGCAAAACAAATAAATGCCCATGCCAGTTGCAGCAGTTGTAAGAGTCCCATGAGTTGTTCAGCAGCTTTGTGAGACCTCATGAAGCAGTAGAGCACAGATAAGGAAGTACCAGGTTACACAGAATATATTTGAATCTTGTTGAGGAAAAGAAGTGTTGTTCATGGTCATCTGTGATATGTATTACTACTGTGTGTGCAGTATGTTGCTATCTATGATTCTGTAAAAGTACGAGGGGCTTAAGGATAGTGTTATACCTCGGGAATCACATCTCTTGCAAAGAGGAGGACATCTGTACAGGCTCTCTTGAGGAGGATTTGTCTGTTGCAGCAATTTGAGATACAAATAGCAATCAGGATATTAGCCTTGAGACTTCCCCTGCAGCTCAGCTATGTTATACTTAGAAAACCTAAAGATGTTCTTGATCTCTGTCCTGGAGAAGAGGGTCTGAAATGTGACCCATGCAAATCACCATTGTTTGAGGAGAACCATACAATGTAAGGAAGAAGAAAGAAGTGAGTGCATAGGATGGACAAGCACAGTCTCTCATTGATACCTGTCTCTTGAGGAGAGAATATTTTCCAGAGAGAATATACCAGTTTACACCCACGGAAGATGTTTCATTTCATGCATTTGGCTAGTGGAACCTGTCATTAATTTCTGTGACAAGGATCAGGGATCCCTTCCAGGTAATAGGTTGTAGACTCACAATGGGAGATATTAAATGGCAGTGTGTATCCCAACTGCATTTGCCTTCTTTCCCTAACTTCAGGTTCTATGCTGGTAAAATATTCTAATAACCTTGGATACCACTGTGGAAAACTTTATATACTTGTATAAGATTTAAAGGAATGCTTTTTGTACCTTAACTTCCAAATTCATCTGACAAACTGATGCCTGATATGGCTCACTTATGTCAAAGACAGTAGGAGTGGTACTGCAAGATTGTCCAAAGGTTATTTTTTGCTTCCAGAAAACAAATGGGATATCATCTGTATTCCAATAGTAATGTGACTTGTATTTACTTCTTCCAATTAATATGCTAGAATTCATTCTTGCTCACATTCATATATCCGCCCCTGTAGGGTCTTTGTAAGGCTCAGACTTCTTGTAATTGACCATTTCTCAAGTTGTAACCTGAGAGTATAATATAATTGAAGACAAATGTCAGTATGCAGCAAGAAGCTACAAATAAAGAACGTGTGATATGCTCAGATAGTGTTTGGTAGAACAAGTCTAATCCACCTCTATGAGAAGAGGAAGACTTTGCAAGGGAAATGTTTTTCTTGATAGAAGCATGAGTGAGTAGACCATGAATACAAGCAATAGCAGAAAACTCTGGAAAAGATACATTAGTAGGATAATTGTTTTGGGATGAGATGAACGAAAGCAGCAGTTTATTCTTGTCTTACACACATGGCACAACATACAGAACCAGCACAAATAACTTACAAAATCTCATACACCATGCTTCCTCTCAAATAGCTTCTATTAAGTTACAACACTATAACGAATCAGGTATTTAGTTACGACAGATCTCCAGACATGGATAATCTCCCATTTGAGGAGTTATTATTTTTGTAAGCTACTTAGACAAACATCATTTTTTTTACATGTTTAATACAGTACATTATCCTTAACAGAGTTCAAGATATTCACAATTAGAATTGAATAGTTTATAAAACAGCAGAATTTCTCATCTCGGTACAGGTGTACATTTGCTTCTACCTTGTCTGGTTTACAGATGTGTTACAAGTCGTCTTTACTCAGCTTTCCAAGAAAACATTGTTTTAAATAAAAAGCAAAATTCTATTTACAGGTGTTTTTCAGATTTAATAAAAATGTCTTTGCTTCCCTCTCTCATTCTTTATTCCCTGCCCCCAGCAACACCTGTCATTTAGCTGGTAGAAATATTAACCCTCAAATGGCTGTAAGAACTGAAAAAAAAAAGTAAATTGGTGACAACCTGTTGGATGCAAAATGATAGACTGTCACAGACTATCATTAATTCAAAAAGGTGTAATTTTTTTCTCCTAATGTCAGAATTTGTGGCCATTGAAGACAGATGACTTCTGTCATCTGATTTTTAGAGATAATGTACTACTTATGGGCTAATGTATAAAACTTTTTTTTGTTGTTTTAGTTACACGCTGTCCCACTCTCTTCCGTGCAATCACTTTCAGTATAAAATTATTTCCTTACTTGAAGTTGTAACAACTGTGGTTACGTGGTACTGACTTAAACTCTTCTGGCCTCCATAACATCAAACAATATTTCCCTATATCCATGGTTTTATTGACATTGCTGGATTGACTCAGAAGAGTTCTGCTCTGTGATTGCACTTGTGGACATCTTTCCTTTGACTTAGTGGCTTTGGATTAGCTCTGCTTGAACGTGGCTGACAAACTCTAGCCCTTAGGCAGTTAATCATCTTTTTAAAGGTATAAGCAAAAAAGGTTCCTCTCCTTTATACACACAATACACAGGTTTTTTACATTGAACATTATCATAAAAAGCATGTTTATGTTATATTGAAAATGTATTTTTACAGAGATTTATAAACACTGTTATATCAAACACATTCTCAAAAACTGGAGAAAATACCAACACAAAACCTGGAAGAGCCTCAATAGAATTCTTCCAGTACTATTTGTCTACTTGCATATTTCATATTTCAGTGTCCTTTACTGCAAACATAATTTGGCCATATAAGAACAGATAAAATTAACAACAAATCCCCAAGAGTTTTGAATAGGACCTGATCTGTTGTTTGATGAAAATAAGTCGACATCCAATGTATGGGTTTTTTTACCTGACACGCCTATTCTGTTACCTGTACTTGCATTGAGCTACATCTTAATCCCCGAATAATCTCATTCACTTCAGTGAGATTACACATGACGAAATGATGTATGCAAAAAATACTGAAAATTATTTTCCACTTTTTAAATCCTTCTTATGTCAACAACTAACATCATTCTATTCTTCTGTATATATATTGTAATTGAAAATGATGTAGGAGTAATATTTGCAAACAATTCTGTATCAGAAATCAGTGTACAAACTTTATGAAATAATCTGCTTATAGTTGTGCTATAGTTCTGGCAGCCTAAAAATCTATCTGGTGTGACCAAGAGTAAATTTCACAGGCCTAAATATTTTATTTATATACTTGTTTATGTTACACATGATACTCCCCCAGCCTGACACAATTTAAGTTTAAACATACATATGTCACGCTAACATGAAATCAGAATATTATTTTCCCTTATCACCACCAATATTCAGTACAATCAGTAATGGACATTAATGCATATAATCTAAGTGAAATGCACTTCTCAAGTAGTTTTTCTAAAACAATATTTGACAATTTATAACATAAGCTTGGTTTCCTATCCTGCAAAATTTTAAAAATACATTAAACTTTGTATGTTGGGAGTAGTCTTACTGACTGCAGTGGCACAAGTCACAGTTCAGGAAGTTAAACAACAGAATAAGTTTTTGTTCTCTGTCTCACTCTTTTGTTTGTTCTTTTATGAGACAAAAGAAGAAACTACTTTTCTTTAAGTATTACTGAATGGCTTAAAATATAATTGGTGAAAGGTCATTGGCTGTGGTGTCCTGTATGTTACCACATTTCAATAGAAATGCTTTCCAATGGCTTGAAATGCTTAAAGCCCTCACTAGAGGAAAAAAAAAATGCAAGCCATATCTAATTCCAAATTCTAGATATACTGTAACATGTGCAGTGACCCGTAAAGGAGCCCTTTAAAAAAAAAAAATAAAAAATGTTTGTTAACTTGATCAATGATTTGCAGAATGTATCTCTTCTTTCGGTTACTGTAATAAAACAAGTTATATATATACATATTAAAAAATCCAACTGTAAATAATTATACAGTATCTCCACACATAAAACAACCAGTTGCACATGATGTGATACATAAAGCAAATTGCTGAAAATCTCTTCAGTCTTTGGGATGATCAAAGTATAAGTAATAAAAACTTACAAATAATGATTGAATTTTCATAAAAGAAGGTTTTTGTTGGAGGGGCATGAGGAATTCCCCTCCTACTCACCCTCAATCCCCATGGCTTTTACAGATTTATCCCCTTTCCCCAATAAGCCACAGGTGGGTTTTCTATATCTAGGCATGTATTTTAATGAGGTTATCTTCTTCTGTATGACAGTACTAATAAGGTTTCCAGTGACTTTTTCATAAAGCATAGTCTGTTCTTATTGTGTTTATAGATTATAGTGTTCAGGATTTTCAGGTTATTTAAACTCCAGAAGAATATGAACCTAATCAAATTATGTTAAAAACTAATGAAATAGAAATTCTTTTATTTACTGTGAAAATTTAGTTACCTTCTGTTCTGATAATTCAATCTAGTTTTTATTCCCCCACCCCTCAAAATAAAGTCTTACAAGCCAGTAATTATACATAGCAAAGAAAAAAAACCTGCTCCTTGCCTACGGAAATATATATACTTTTTCGAGTTTCAACCCCTCTCTAAGCTGCTAACCATCACACAACATATGCCATTTGGCAATTTGTCTCCTAGGATATTCACAAATCTCTTTCCAATGCTCTCCACCTGTTCCTTCTGCTGAAGATCCCAAGGTTAACCGGCCAATGACCTCATTCCTTGACCCCCTATCTGAATCTAAAACCAAGAATTCAATGCTGATATCATCAAGGCCCTCACATGGAATGTCAAAGACAAACAATTCATTGAAGACTGCATTGGGAGTGCATTTCTTCACATGGGTTTTCTTTTTAGAAATTCTTTTCTTAGCATGGTACAGGTTCACTTTGACATAAGGGTCTGCAATGAAAAGAAAAATCACAGGTCATCTATTGAACAGTGTTGTTTAGAAATTCCTTGATCTAGTTAATAGTAAACATCATAATTTACCAATATAATTGTACCACAATGAGAAGTTTCAAGTTACTAAAGATGACTAATCTCGTCTAGTTTTTGTGTTTATATCTGTATTAGTCCCTTTAAATTCCCTTTATGGTCCCCAAAGGTGACCATAGTCAGCATAGTCAGTTTAAGGCATGATTCATCTGATCAAATACAAGTGTCTCCTTTATGAGACAAATCTTGCCCTGCAGTCCAGTAACTCTAATAACACCTGTACTACATCTGAAAGTGGTCTGAAAGTACATAAAATTTTAATGGACTCTGAGAAATACATATCATTACATATTTATGTGTAATAGAAATCTGTTTTTCACATGTTCTACCATTAAGGGATACTCATTAGCATTAATGAGATTCATGTAAAGAAAAGCCTCAGTGCTCAGGGAATGGATGAATGGATGCGATTAATTTCTGTTGTGGTCCTACCAAAGTCAATTAGCTTGATTAAATTGTTCCCATCAATTTTTATTGAATAAATTTAACACCAAACTTTAAATGTCTGTTTAAAGGATATTTTTTGACCATTAACTCGTTCCAGCTACTAGGTAAGGTTAGAATCCTACTCTTGATTCTATTAGGTCTTTTAGGAGACCTTAACATTGGTGATCAAGGAAACCAAGGAGGTTGTGGGAATGGAGCAGCTTCTGAGCCAAAAAGGTTCCCATTTTCCTAATGAAACTGAGTTATACAATTGTTTATCTGATCCCATAGAAACACTATGTCACCCTCCTCCTTCACTAAGATTTATGTTGGTCAGAGAGGAAAGTTACAGAGGAAGTAAGGGCCGTTATGAATGTAGCGTGCTACTGGCACCCAATTATCCATTGAACCTGCCTTGCTGATGAACAGTAAATAATGAAGAACTTTCTAAATGAAGTAGGTGTCCAGATGTAGCATGAATGCCTGTATCTCTTGGAATTATTATATTCCTATTATAGCTAGGTTGTACTGACGAAATAAGGAAGAGCGAACAGAATGTGTATCTTTACTCCTAAGAGGTACAGTAAACAAATGTGTAGTTTGGATGTGCTATGAGGTCCAGGTGGCTGCTGAGATGAGGAAAGCTTTTGTTTTCCATTTATTCTGCTACACGGTGAACCTCAACCAGACTTGGTCTGTTGAGATCAGGTTGCTGTCATGCTGTCTTCATGAAACCTCCATTACCTGCTATGACTTTGGGGTTGATTATTAAAAGTACATATGCTCTCTTATAGTAAACATTTGGGCTCCATTTATATCCTTTCTCCTATTGATATGTGAATAGAATTGAGATCAGAAGGAGGATTTCAATGGAATTTCACCAAGTAAATGGGAATTATCTATAGCTTTGTTGTACTGAATCCAGGATGGGTTAATTTTCTAGGTAAATTTCAGTATTTCTTGGTATGAATAGTAGAAAGACTGCAGTATTGTAGTAATTACAAGTCAGTGGTTCCCCAAACTATTTATTTTCAAAAAATACTGTGAATGGAAGACTGTCATTCCTATAGAGAATCTACAGCAGATGTGTTACTGTTTGTACAGTCCTTTGTTGTGTGCTGTTCTTTTTGTATGGTTGTCTTATCCTTAGTATATTGCCCATGAAATTTTATTGTTATTATGTTATCCATCATTAATGTGCATCTAAGTGCAATTCTAGTATTGGCTTTGAAGAAGGTTCCACTGAATGCAAAATGGGACAACAAGACCGGGAGAAAAAAGTGCAAATACTATACATTCTTAGTGCACCCCAAGTACAGCTCATGACAAAGTATGGATGTTATGTTACAACATGCTTCCAGCATTGGCATAGTTCACCTTTGCACCCTGCCAAATAAATGTAAGTGCTCAGTGGGCCAAATTCAGCACAGATGTCACTGGCTTGCTTTCTTGGTGTTGAGCTGAAATAAACCATATTATGATCTCGCTCAATACTGACTTCCTACAAATAACCAATTTTTTTTTTTGACATAAATAAAAGTTTTTAGTATCTACAAACAACATCCTGCACTTATGGCAGATGGGTTCTGTTTAAGACAATCACAACACTCATTGGTTTCTGATGTCATGGGGTTTTTTTAACAGATGTCATGCTTTTAACACATGATTGAAGAACATATTTGTAAAATAAATGGAAAATAAAACATTGACCTAGATATGAATAAAATTAATAGACTACAAATAATAGACACACTATTTCTGCATTTATGGATTATTTTTAGTCTTAGAAATGTCACATTTCAGATGTCTTCTGTCTGGTTTATATTCTATAGTACATATTCATTAAGAAAACCATTACCTGATAATCCTGATACATCAGATTTAGGTAGATGCCTGGCTTTTAAAACAACCACAGTGAGCGTGTTTGTTGTAGACTGATAACAGAGAGAGATCAGTAATTCTCCACGGCCAGATGATTTCTGAGGAAATGAAAGAAAAAAAGGAGTAAGACTGTTTATAAACAATTATATTGAGCAAGCTTTAAACCAGAATTAAGAAAATTTGTAAAATACCATATAAGTGTATGTTCTTAAATGTTGTAAAAGGATGCAGTTTATGGAGCTATACTGCTTTACATAGCAAATAATTTCCCTCTACTGTAGGTATATAGCTGTTTCTGGCTCGTTATTAGATTGGACAAAAATAAATAATAAATAAGTGAAAATATAGGTTGACATGACATCATTAGCTTTAGAGATTAGAAATTAAATCCTACATCCATGGGAAAAAAATCTAAGTGAACGAAAGAGATCCTAAGCAAAATAAAATTTTGTAAAAGATATATTGAAAAGAAGTTGAATAGAAATAAATTTTAAAAGCCTTAAATTCAATGTCTTTAAACAGCAAGGATTCATAGCTAGTGAAACTTCATCCTTGACAATTTCTAAAGTAGTATAATAAACATGGAGTAAAAATGAGATCAAAGACTTTCTCTATGATTATTAGATTTTAATTAGGAGTAGTTTATTTCATAGAAAGGAGGAAGGCAAGGGAATTAAGCAAAAAATTATAACTTATATACCAGAAAATCCAAGAAGTTATCATCCATAAAATACTAGTGACATAGTTATAGTTATTGTAATAGAGTACTATACAGTATTAGCTATAGATATGTTGTCTGGTAGACATTTATTTGATTTGGCAACATGCTTGCTCTTTGAAAACAATCAAATTAAAAGTCAATAAACATTCCACTTCCTTAGTAAAGATTAAGAGATGTGTGTGTGATGTGTGTGCATTTCTGTGGTTCAGCTGTGATGGTTGTAAATGATCATTACATTCTGAAATTAAGCAAAATTATATAAAATCTTTTTAGCCCTGTAAAGTCAGTATGTTTTGCCATTGATTTAAGTAAGGTTTTGCTTTGTTCCTCGTGTCTTACTATCCTTAGTAGAGTTGCAGCTTGTGTCACAGTTCTTGGCAGACAAAGTAGTAACAGCACAGAAATGTAACAACATACTACTGCATAAACAATATGGTTTCTAAGAGGTTCCAATTCCTTAACTAAAGACTACCTGCACTATTTAAAAATCTGCTATAAAACCCATGTAGTTGAATTGAAAGTTTTACATTTACTTTAAAAAGCTTTAAGAAAGTACGATTTCAAATAAAAAAGATGAGATAGGAGAAGAGGAATAACATGTATTTTGTATTCTTTCATTTTAAAGCAAATTATTGTGAGTTGAGACCTCTTGACCTAAATTGGCCCTAAATAGGTCCACTCAAACCTGATGGACCACTTGAATAAGCAAGCAGAGTTTAAGACATTAGCAATTTTTTGCAACATGCTCATTGTAATGGTTTTTTATTACATTTGTGAAATCGTTTCCTTATACTGTCATTATGAAAACATCTCAATGACTTGCATGATGAACTTGTTCCCTGTTCTTTCCAAGATGGTAGCAGCATTACAGAAGAATCATGGCTAACACTAGCACAACACTTTTAAAATTTAAATAAAAAATATGTTACCCTAACATTTCTTTTGATGATCTCTCTGTCCATTAGCAGCCTTCCTTCTGACAGTTCAATTCCTGCAAGGGGAATGAGGACTTCTCCAATGACATCATCTCTGGAAAACCTGTCAAAGCTCAAGATCATAAAGTGAAGCGTTAAGTCTTGAATTTGGCTATAAGGGATCCCATAAAACGTGAAGGTCTCATCAAAAGCTGGATCTAAGGTTTTCCTCAGCACTCTGGTTTTCACCTTGTGCTTTTTCTCAGGCAGGATTGTCATTTTGATATAGGGATCGGAAGTCATTGACTGTTCATCCATTGCTGGCAGCCCACGAGCTTCTTTGATGTTCACTACAAATGCCTTTTTCTCAAAGTTGTATTCTAAGGAGAAAAAGAGAGTTCCTAGTTTGTCTTGTTTATTTTCAGATGACAGGGAAGTGATGGATTTTAAACTATCAGGGGATACTGAATCTTTCTTCCTTTCTGCAAAATGCTTAGGAGATAAATTTTCAACATCTGGAGAGCTCTGGATTTTAGGGGTTGTTTTGGGGAAGTTGCCATTTAGATCTCTCTTCTCCAGGTCAAGATGCAGAGAATTCTTTGGCATTGCTGATTTGTTCTTTGCTTCACTCTTATCATCTGCTCCAAACTTCTTCTTACTGTTGAGATTCTCAGGGTAAATATCAACCCCCTTCAGAACATGGACAAACTTATATGGAGGGGTCTTATTGGATTTGGAAGATTTACGTTGACAGCAGATCCAAGCAAAAAGGGAGACAGAGAAGACAAGGCCAAATGCACTAAAGATCCCAACCACTGTAGGAATTTCATCTGCAAATCAAATAAATAGCAACAAGCACATAAGCAACAATGCCTTGGATTCTCTGTGATATTTAATAATGTAATAATCTAGTAAAACAAACTGATACAAGATGGTAACAGCAGCAGGATCAACAGACTGAAAGTGCTTTTCATTGTACATATTGCTCACCACCTACAGGCCTGAATGTGTAGTTCCTTACTAAGGCACACTGATTATGTTAGTATTTTTCCATACGCAGAGTGTTTCAGAGGAAAACACTATTCCTATCCTAATAGTAATAAACATAGTAATTGTTCAACTATTTAATCCTTTTGTGTGCAGTTTCCAAATTTATGTCTATGAGTAATACCAGCTCTCAGAAGGTTTCAGCTGTGAGTTTATGGAGCTTTGTTGATTAGATAAATAGATTCTGAAATATGTATTACTTATAGATACATCATCTGCTTTTCACACTGCTTCCTAAAATACATTGTACATTCAATTAACTCATTTTTTATGGTCTGATCCCATAATTGCCTGGAGGTATCTCTTGAAAGAACTGAGTTTAATTGGAGGTTATAACACTCTACAGTTTCAGTGGGATTTTCAATATTTTGCAGGAGGAAGTCTATCAAGAAAATTCAGAATAATTATATACCAAGTGTCTTTTTGAGATAGATGTGACATTGGGCAATCACATGTGAGTCCAGAGCAGAAAGAACTACTAAGTATGTCATTGATAACCACTAAGCTTTGCATTTAAGACACTATGAATCAAAGCTATGGAGAGTTTACAGGAAGGGTCACTACTTTTTAGGAGTATATAAGAAAAACATTGAAACATAATTCTCTTCTACCTTAACATGAATCTTATACTTAAACTGAATAAAGAGAAAACTGAGTAAGTGTTACAACCTCAATTGTCATGTGGATACATTAGTTATATATGGAGTATCATTAGCCCTTCAAAGCATGCATCGAAGGGGCAAATGAGCACAACTAATGGGAAATCCAATTTTGTCCATAAGTAACACTACTAAGTGAGTTTAAACCTCCCAC
Source organism: Aegotheles bennettii (assembly GCA_013398125.1). Taxonomy (NCBI): domain Eukaryota; kingdom Metazoa; phylum Chordata; class Aves; order Caprimulgiformes; family Aegothelidae; genus Aegotheles; species Aegotheles bennettii. The sequence continues at coordinate 20,143 of VZRW01002772.1, forward strand.
AATGTAGCAATCAGAGCTTAATCTTTATGCCCTGCAACAGTGGAAGACCAGTAGAATATTAATGGAATGACATTGTTTATGCATAAAGGTAATTGTGTAACATTTATGGTTCTCTCAAAAATGATTAATGGATCATTCTGGATGAGAAAAGCAAAACTATCCCTTTCTATGAATTACTAAACCAGCTTCATGCAGGTAAAAGATGGACAGACATATGTGCTGTCACTGTACCTTTGCTTTTTAGTGGGATGATTAAAATAAATCCACAAAATTACTGTCAGAACAAAGTAGGACATTATGTTCCAGCACAGAAAGGATCAGGCCTGGCTATTAATTTCTTCTGACAATGTTCATGAAATTTGCCCTTTGCTTACAAGCTATATAAATCTACATACTTAATTGTAAGAACTTAATGAAATGACTGAAAAATATATATATAACCAAAGAGTGTTTTTTGTAAGTTAAGCACATGGCTCTGAGTTTCAGGAATTTCCTGGTCTGTTGAAATTTAAATATACGTGTTATAAAGGTAGAAAACAAGGACTAATTGAAAACTAATCAGAATACTTCAAATTATTTTAAGAGTGATTTGCACATTTGTAATACTTTTCATGACATAGCAGACATTTTATAGTAATGGAAATTATGCTGTATTTTAATTCTACAAGTACTGAAAGGAGTAGTAGAGTCAGTTTTGTGTTTAAAATATTAATTATCTTCCTTAAATAAGTAATTAAATATACATGATGTCACAAGTGGGGCTAGAAATACTAAGTGGGTCGGGTAGGAAAAAAAATTAAATGGTAAAAAATATAGTTTCATATTTACAACTAATTATGTCACAACTTGAATTTCTTGCTGTTGTCATAATGTAAAGCAATCAGTTAACATTTGAGGCAGTGTATTAACAGAAAACATCACGTATTGATCCTGGGAGAAGTTATTGTTTCAGTTACATGATATAAAACTGGAGTCACTTCACTTAAGTCAATGGAATGATACTTGAATTAAACCATTGCTAAAGCAAATATAATCTAGGCTTAAGTCAATATTTTTAAAACAGAGTTCACAACATTTCTTCTTACTGCTTTCCTGAGTATAGCTATTTATGTACCTGTTTTATAAGCACTTATATATGACTGTTTCTGAAACTTCTGGTATCACAGTTAATCACTCTATATCCAGTGCATAGAAATGACATAACTGAAAAGTTCATTGTTATCTTTGTTATTGTCAATGAATCCAGATTGGGCAGCATGCAGCTGTTTAGCTGAAAACACTGGGTTCCTGTATTTTCATATTCCTAGCAACGTCCTTTACAAGATTACCTTTCACTTTAACTAACAGCTGACAAGTCTTTCTCTACAACAAGAAAAATAAGAATGACAATTATTGCAAGAATGGCTTGAACAAAGGTTTTCCTTGTGGCACAGGATGCTTTATCATCATTTAACACTAAAGTCATAGTACTTTACCCAAGACAGAGAAAACAATCCAGAGCCTCTGTCACCTAGAAATACACACCTCCCCATCTCTCCCGGTGCTTTACCAAGGGAGCAAGTAGGGAGGAAAGGAGAGAAGTGAAAGAAAGCAAATTCACTCAACTTCTGAGATGGAAGTGAACTGGGGGAAATCAGGTTCCTCCCAACAAGCTATGTGCTGGGAGGCTCTGGGTGGCTCGACAGAAGCTGTCTGGGTGCACTTTGACTGGTGAGGGGAGCAACCCTCAGCCCCGCGGGCGGGGAGCCGGGGTCGGGACGCGCTTACCGAACTGCTGGCGGCTGGCGGCGATCGGAGCCATGTTGGCAGCGTGCGCTGTCCGCGGTGCTGGAGCCGCTGTCCGCGGTGCTGGAGCTGCCGTCCGGGGCACCGGAGTCTCTGTCCAGGGTGCGGGAGCCGCCTCCCGGGGTACCGAGCGACCTACTCGAGGTGCCAGACGCGCTCCCTGCTACCTCCCGGCTCTCCGCTCTCACAGCGCCCGGGTAACCTTCTTTTCCAAAGCGGTTCTTTTTTAAAAAGAAAAAGAAAACAACAAATAAACCAAAACCCCAAGACTCGAGCAGTGGGGAAGGTGTAGGAGGAGGCTGCTAGGGGGCTGGAGGAATGGGGGAGGGGAAGCTTCGGTCCTCCCCTTTGCACACTGATTTGCAACCCCCTTCCTGTTTTGGCTCTTCTGAGTAGCTCTGCTCTGAGACTGAGGACGTGGTTGAAGCCTAAATTGACGCAATCCTGACGCTACAGGG